>CM071927.1:93853418-94453418 GCA_016081115.2 Rehmannia glutinosa | reverse complement strand
CAAAGTAATAATTTATAAAATATTAATAACACCATAAGACTAATATCATAATTTTATAAATTAAGAAAGTATTGTATAATATTTTTTCAAATGTTAATTGTGTTATATTATATTATTAGTGCGATACAGGTTTCTAAAAACCATATAGTAATTACGTTAACAAGCATATTGTGCCCCATTAATTATTTTGATATAGTTTATAATTTTATTTATTGTGTGTCCCTACCATGAAAAATTTCTGGATTCGTCACTGGCTTCAGTCAGTTGATTTGTAGGTACGTGCATATGACCCTTCGGATGTTCAAGCAGTCCGACCCGGTTAAGTTCGGAGAGCTTGTCGCTAGTCTTAGACTTGCGGTTAAAAAAGGAATTGGCTATCCATACCCAAACTGATCGGATGTTGAATCTGCATTCCTGATGAGCCCAATCAATTAGCCACTGACCACCACAAGAACCTAAGTCACAAGGGGTATGTGCGAACCGGTGAAAGACTTAGTGGGAAATCAATTTGGAGGGTCAAATATATTCATTACGTGGAAAAACATGATTGTACGTCAGCAGACTCACCAAAAATACTTTCAGTTCGTGCACATCCTACGATTTATATTGGTGGCAGCGTTGATAAGCCAGACTGTCAGAGTTGTTGTACTAAGACATAATCATACAAATACCTAGAAACTGAATTATAAAAAAAAAAAAAAAAAAGCAAGAAATTACTTGTTTTCTAGTTCTCCCAAAACATTGATTTAACCAAAATGGGAACTGAAGTTTCCACAATGCCCCTGTTCTTAGTAATCCCCTCATATCGTTGGACGAGAAATACAGTTTGACCATTTTCTGTATGGGAAACCTACATAAACTAATGTCCAGGAATAACACTTTTTTCTCAAATAATTTAAACTTTTATAGTTTATGGGTTGATCGTCGAAACACGTGTCCCCTGTAAATTTTAGCAACCGTTGGATGGTTCACTTAAAGCAAATGGTAAAAACTTGGAAGATTGGGCCGTGAGGCGTTATTGCAGAGTGATGATATTGAGCCTCAACCAAAATTGAATAGTTTTCTGAGAAACCCATAATGGGCATCGGTAATTGGGCCCTCTCTATCTCTGTGTGTTTTTTAAGTGTTAACCTTGTTATGGTACAAATATAAATAAATTAAACTTATTTATCTGACGCATAATCTAATGGAAACCACAAAAAGGGTTTTTATAGGGTTACGAGAAAATGCCTGACACTGTAACACTGGCAAAAATGTTTTTTTCGTCCACTAAGTGAACGACTTGAGAGATTTAGTCCACACTTTTAAAAAATTTGAAATTGGTCCACTAAGTGGCAAAAAAATTGGATTTTTAGTCAAAGAACTTTTCTTCGCGAACAATCCTATGTGGAATTTTTTTCTTTTTGCTTTTTTTTCTTTGCCTCAAAATATGAATTGTTTTTGTTGATGTGGCATTCTGGAGGGAAAACATATTATTTTCAATGTAAATTAGGTAAAAATATAATATTCATTATGAATAAAATAAAAATAATTTACAGAATATATTTAAATTATTTGTTAATTTGAAAAACGAAAAATAATTTTAAAAAATCCATGAAAAACAAAAATAATGTTAATATTTAAATTATTTGTTAATTTGAAAAACGGAAAAATAATTTTAAAAAAATCCATGAAAAACAAAAATAATGTTAATAAAATTTAAGATATTTTAATTGGAGAAATATATTCGAAATTATAAAATAAAAAAATATTTATATCATATGTTTAAATTATAAATTATTTAATTGTATAAATAACATTTTATATTTACAATTAAAGAGAAATAACAGTTTCTTAAAATTTAAATATCTTTTATGCAGATTTTTTGTAATTAAATAGTTATTGTACAGTTTTTTAAAATTTACATTGTTTTTTATACTTTTTTTTTATAATTCAAAGTTTTTTATACAGCTTTTTTAAAAAAATTCTTGAAAAATAAGAATAATGTTAATAAATTTTAAAATATTTTGAATATATTTATTAAATCAAAATATTTAAATTATATTAACATTATTCTTATTTTTCATCGATTTTTTTTTAAAAAATATTGTGTTTTTCGACTAATAAAAAAATTAAATATATTCTGCAAATTATTTTTATTTTATTCATAATGAATATTATATTTTGTAAATTAACAAATAATTTAAATATATTCTGTAAATTAAAAAATTAATTGTTTTTCGTTTTTCAAATTAACAAATAATTTAAATATATTATGTAAATTATTTTTATTTTATTCATAATTAATATTATATTTTTACCTAATTTACATTGAAAATAATATTTTTCCCTCCAAAATGCCACATCAACAAAAACAATTCATATTTTGAGGCAAGAAAAAAAGCAAAAAGAAAAAAAAATTCCACATAGGATTGTTACCTGCAATAGCAGGTTACTGGACTAAAAATCCGAATTTTTGCCACTTAGTGGACCAATTTCAAAATTTTTTAAAAGTGTGGACTAAATCTCTCAAGTCGTCCACTTAGTGGACTAAAAAAACATTTTTGCCCTGTAACACTAGGCATCCTATTTTAAACACAGTCGAAACCAAAGCACTCTCGCTAATCGGACAGCAAGCTGGTGCCTAGTGCCTAGGCGGAAACTAGGCGAGATTAGGTGGGATCTGGACGGGGTTACACGGGGTCTAATTGGAAGAAAAATCTAGACGGAAAAGAGAAACCTAACGCCTAGGCGGGGATTTTTAGAACAGTGCCGATTAGGCCTAAAAGTGTGATAAAAAGGTATCTTCCAAAAATCTCCGCCTAGCCCAATTAGTTCCCGCCTAGGCGCTAGGCTCCCCTTGTCCGCCTACGTTTTACTTCCGATTAGGCCCCACCTAGGTCCCGCCTAGGAGCTAGGCCTCAACCTACTGTCCGACTAGCGCATAGTGTTTTTTAGAACACGGATAAAAGCCTAAGAGAAAGAATTCATAAATAGCTAAACACCCTCTTTAAATGAGAACAAACACAACATTTTTGCCAGAAAAAAACATGTTAGAACATCAGAGCAGTAAATTTGTAACACTCAGTCACTAACTAACATGAAACAAGATTCAAGAACCTTGTGTTCTTGAAGTTAGAAGACCTTATAATTCACATGAAAAACAAAGGAATTTATGTGTTTCATGCCTTGAGAATACTCACCCAAGCTCATGCATAAATCCGAGCACCGAGGTGCGGTAACGGCCATATCTAATCTCCAAAAAAGCTACAAAAAAACTGATTTCTTGGAGACTCAAAAACCACCATAAAACTCAAGCATGAACAATGAAACAAAACAAAAATGAGGAAAAAAACCATATTTACTTTCTATTCATCCACAAGCTGCTTCACTGATCTTCATAGCTGAAACTTAACAAGAATTAATCAGGTCATTTACCTTCAAGTTCACAGATTTACAAAAAGAAAAAGGTAAATAGATTAAAATATAACAGAGGATAACATGGGAAACAACAAACATAGCTATGATGATTGTCACCTTGAAGTCCACTATTTTCCAGCCTCTTGGGAGTTGGAACTATGCCAAGTATTAGTCTTCAGTTAAAAAGTTACAGTGTACATTTTTAAAGAATTCAAGGGGCTGATGCTCTTATCTTTTTAAAGAAAGCTACCTGTATTCACATGAGAAATAGTACAACAGGTAAATATAATAACATTAGAGACAGCAGCATATGTATCTATCAGGTAGAGACGGGTTCGGTTGGCGTGGTGCAAGGTGCAAGAAAATTCGGAGGCACGGTAATGCCGCCTCCTTTAACAGATATGTTAGGGCTTCGGACCGAACTAGCCCTGCTCACAAGATGTGAGTCGAGAAACAACACAATAACGGTGATGTCGTCGTGGAAATGGCGGCGGACCCCACGGTCGATTTTCTTCAGGTCTGAGTACCTCATCTCCCTCTTCTTCGCTGCTTCTTGCAGTGCTGCTTTAACTAATCTCCTAGCACTCCCCTGCACGTTAATCATGGCCTTATTCACTTATTCAAGAACTCAAAAACTTAGTTCGGAGGGAGGAGAATGAAATCAAAATCGTTTATTTTAGGGATAATTACAACAAAAAAAAACTGAGGTTTGTGCTAATTACAATAAAAAAACCAAAGATGTTTCAAAATTACAAAAAGCCCCCTCATGTTTGATTATGCTTTAAATTTAAGGGGGTAACTGTAATATTTCTATAAATATCAGGGGATTTGAAATGTTTTTTGCTTATGAAGGAGATAAATGTAAAGCACAATCAAACAGGTTTTTTTTTGTAGTTTTCAGAAATCTCTGGAGTTTTTTGTAATTAGCCCGAACCTCAAGGAGTTTTTTGTAATTATCCCTTTATTTTATTCTCCTATTATCAACAAGATAGATCCTTGCTCACCCTTCGTATGCCATCAATGTGTTCCATGTTCCCCAAGTTTTTATCTTTCTTTTCATTCAACATCAAACCAGGTAAAAGATATTAACAGAAACTTATGTCCTCTGACTCTTTTCAAAATCGAATTCTAAGCATCGTACAGATACTTGATATCAAACTATTGTAGTAAAGTGCTGGCTTCAAGCTATGGCTTGTCTGAACACCAAGAAACCAATTTAATCATGCAACTCTTGGCATCAATAGTGACCAGCACATATAACTACATAAAACTATCACATTGTTACACGTAGAAAGCTTGCAATCAATACAAGAGCAGTGAAAGTGAATAAAGAGGCAGAGTCTGTAACTTCTTGATGGCATAGTCAGCAAAAACCGCAATTTAGAACCGAAGGCTTTGTTTGGTTCAGTGAGAGACAAAGGGAAGGGGGGTTAGGCCATTATAGTTTAACTGATTCACCCATTCCCTTTGTAATGGTAGTATATAAAAATAAAAACCAAATTGAGAGTTTTGCAATATATTGACCATATATTACTTTCAGCACGATTTAGACAAGAAAATATTGAGCTTCAGAGGGACATCCATTCTATTTTCTTCTTATTATCCTCTCCAACCAAACTAATGATGTACTCTATGCTAACAAATTATTCTTCCTTCGTCATATACTTCCACTTTTGACCTCAATAAACCTGATTTTTGAGGCTATGTATCATTCCATGCTTGAATTGATGCTTCCTAGCAACTAGCCTTCAAGAATATACAGTAAATAATATGCACACAATTAATAGTCATACCCAGTCTGCAGAATTTTTATAACAATATATAATCTCAAGCATGTCACACACCAATATAGTTCAAATTAGAAATATGTGAATGTGTTTACTCTTAACTTACATTACGTGGATGATTTTGGACTAGATCAACCGCTTCTTGGTTGGTAAGGTGCTCCCATAGGCCATCCGACGCAAAAATAATGAATTGATCATGAGGCAGCAATTGGTGCGTCAAAATTGATGGATCTGCACTCAAAATTGGTCTTGTGAAAGGTTCACGGAGTCGAAATTTTTGATATAATGGTTCCCTGTTGAATTCAGGTTTTTTCAGATACACGTCTCCAATTGATCTTGAGATCTGTAAAACAATATACTCATTACCAACTTGAACATAGATGAAACCCAAATGCAACACTTCTCTTACATATATGAAAGATAGCTCAAATGGTGTAGAATCAGATTTACAGTCGATTTAATTTTAACTCAAAGCTTGTTATTCATTCTACCTCTTTTGGCATCGCAATTAGTAGGAAAAAAATATATATATACAGTCATCCTTAAAATGGGTAACAAGAGGTAATAGAATTAATATTGTTTTAATAGCACAAATCTCCAAGTCAAACAGGAGGAGGAAAAATTCACATTGCATACAACTAGGTTTTTGATGTCTTAATAATTTCAGGGCATCAACATTTAAATGTATGACAATTAAAAGAGTACAAGTAGTCTAAGTATCAATTATATTGCTGGGAAATCTGTGATGATCCACTGTCCCCAAACATTAAATTATGATACTAACTCCATTAATGTGAAAATTTGAATACACCCAAGAAGTTCATACAACAGTAATACAGAATCGAAGATACATCTGAAATCATACTAACTCTAGCAAAGAAAAAGAACAAAATGACATGTTAGCAATAATTTCTTTCAAAATCCACCAAAATCTTCAAGTCAAATATGTCAACTAGAGTTCTGAGAAACTAACGTTCTTAGGCCTTCGAAAACTTGATCAAACTTAGCAGGGGGCTCAGAAAAATGAACTTTTGCCACAACGGAAAACAATTACTACTTTATATTCCTCATAACGCCATTAAATTCAATGTTGAACTCTTCAAAAAGGAAAACGCGAGCAGAATTAATCATCTTATACAGTCATCAACAAAAATTATTTTGATCTAAAGAGTTCTGATATACAGCAAAGAGATTATTTGTTGCGGCAAACCTAATTAGCACTTATGTCAAACGTCTTTATTAAACTCAAGGTAGCAATATCACTTTTCATAATGAGAGAATATCAGCCAATGGTGCAGCAGGACATAAAGGAAACACTTCAAGAATTTTCAGCTAAATGGAACCAATCAAATTGTTGCATGGAGAAGAGATTAACAAACCTGTATAAGACCTTTCACGCGCCATACATTATGCTTTAGAACTACAATATGTGGGTCATCGGGGTGTAGAGACTGCAACTCCTGTCTCACAGACTCAATACTCGCATTATGCTCCGCTGAGAGTTGAATAGCAAGTACTTCCCCTGTAGCCTTAACAAGTCTCCCCAAAACAGCGCGTGAATCACCAAGGTTGGCAATGTATAGAGTTCCACCACATATGATTCCTACAAGGCAACATGAACCAACAGCTGCAATTTGTGGTTTCATGGGCCATTGTCTGCTGACAACTGAGAGAAAACCATCTTCTGTTGCTTGAAATGCTTTCTTAATGACCTCCACTGACATAGACTGATGTTCTGCAGTGAACCCTGCCGATAAGGAAATAAATAACTGGCCTAAGACTAACATAAAGAACCAAGTTAAGTAGCACAGGCTCAAAGTCCACTATCATTTTTCCCACTAACTTTGGCTTCATATTCCCAATTAAATGTTATATGGAACATCATGAGAAACAAACAGTAACACACTACTTTCTTCTTAGTGTAATCAATCAAATCGAGATAAACATATACGGCAGATTAGATATGACCTAGAATCTCAGCCAATACCAAACATTGAAGTATCAAAATTTAGAAGTAATGACCAGATTCTAAATAACTTAACGGGACTTACTCTTTAGATGTTGGAAGAGATGTTCATTGATAAACCGAGAGGTCTCAGGACCACCATGCCCATCATAAACCCCCACAAAAGTGCCATATGGCCCGGAATCATTTAAGCTCAGACTACCAGATTCAAGTTGGCTCTGATCCTCCAGTAAATTATTTGCTTGAACTACAGCCATTGAAAATTCTCCATTAAAATGTTGCCCCGAGTCCTTATACCATAGAAGCCCGTCTTGACGACCACAGGCATCTGAACCCGTGTGAACACATCGATCTGCCCTTGGCCGAAAACAGGCCCTCAAAAAGTTCATTAACCCCGATAACATCCCTCATCTCATCCAAAAAACCCTCCAAATTATCCACATCTAATGAGCTCCAAAGGTGACTTTACCCAAATAGAACTCAATTGTATAATTGTATATATCTAATCCTCCTCAAATAAGCAGAAAGTATGCGCACTAGAAGTCTGGCAACACCACCCAAAAACATCAAAATTAGAGTTTGAACAACGATAATGTTACAAAATGAAAAGCAAGAATACAAGAAAGTAAGCAGTTCCAATGTGAAATAGATCTTTGACCAATAACAGAAAACCCACGAGTTACAACGCCGGAAAAAATAAAAAGAAAAATTCAACACAAGGAAAAAGGATGGGGAGGCTTTGAAAATAAGAGCGGTCAAAACCAACACAAGCAACCGTTTAGTCAGCCAGTTCAAATTCTAGAAGGTCCAAGTCCCAAGAAACAGAAAATGAAGATTGCAAACGAATAAACCCAAAAAAAAACCCCAAATTTCTTGAAATCGCAAAACCCTCCAGCAGCATCAGCAATTCAACACTACAAAACTTTTCCAAATAAAAATACCACGATTCGATAAGATGAGGTGGTGCGAAATATGCTCAGAGAAGTTACCTTTAGAGTTGATTGCGAGGAGCGAAGATCTGAAAGTGAAAGAGGTTTAGATCTGTGGATCCATCAAATCAAAAGGATTATTTCGAAAATAAAAGAACTTATGATGTAAGTTTTTGGTTCTTAGCCCTTCCTATCTCTTTTTCTTCTTGGACAGCAACAAGAAGATGATGTTGATTATGATGAGGTGATGGCAGATGAGGAAAAAAGGGGGAAAAAGAAAAGGGAAAAAACACAATAACAATAACGAGAGAGAGAAAGCGAAGTGAAAAAAGAGAAATATCAACGAGAGAGATAAAAAGAGAGAGATTGTATTACTATTAATATTGATTGGGGTAACTGAACTCTGGTCTCTCTCATCAGACAAACCCCATTAAAAACCAACAATGGAGAGCTTCAAGCCAGCAAGGCAGAGGACCAGTTTTGGGCTCCACACTCTCTCTCTCTCTCTCTTCCAGATAGAGAAAATCTAGAGAGAGAAACTATGGAAAAATGAGATCATGTACAGAAAGGAAAGAGAGAGAGAGATGAAACTTGAAAGCATGATTTATTTTAAAAGGGCAAAAAAAAAGGTAAATAAAATGGAAAAACACACACGCATTAGTCATTACACACAATTAATTGCGCAAAAGAGTCAATGAAGTAGGGTAAAGATAGAGTAATTTGCAATGGCATGGATCTTCCATGCTGTGAGCTGGTATGGTGACACGTGGGGATCAATTTGGGTAATAGTTGGAAACCGTAGTCGTGAATCGTGATTGAAAAATATTTACTTGATCATGAATGGAATTAAATCAATAATTCTCATAAATATTTTTGTATTTAGAGGAATTAAATGTCATCAAAATTTTATAAGAATATAAATTATTTTTTTAATTTTGCATTACTTCTTAGATTTGTATATCATGTATTGAACATTCTTGTATAAATTAGTTTTAGATTTAACATGAAATATGTAACGAATAGTATCATATAAAACATAAATTATTTTAAAAAAAAAGAAATTATACAATAGTTAGTGCAAAGAAATAGAAGGTCTTACGTGGATTTATTTTCCAATTCCAATTTTCAGTTTCCAGTGTTAGAAAAAGAATTTTCAAACTTTAATGGTTTTCGTTCGAAATGTGAAATGGGTTGGGCCCAGCGGTTTCGAGCTAGCCCTAACGAGCTTTGGGCTAAAGAATCCGCTATTAAACGGTCTGACAATATTGGAACCTAACCCTACCTTTTAGCGGGCTTTGAGCTAAACGAGGTCACTATTAGACTATAAGTCAAAAAATTAAAAATTATATATAGAAATCTAAAACTTAAACTCTAACATATATAACATTTGGGTTTACATTTTAAGTTAAAATATTCATTGTATAAAAAGTCATGCAAAGTTTATAATTAAATTGCCTTGAAAATTATAATATTTAAATATTTTAGGTTCTAAATTTAAAAATAAAACTATAATAATTAAATACAACATTATATACTCATATAAAATGGAAAATATAATACTTTTTTTTAAATTACTCACATGGCTATAAGTCATAATTTTAAAAATCATATATTTAACTATATTAAAGTTGAGGAAATGTGAATTTGAAAAATTATATTTAGTAATAGATAATATTTTGTAAAATATATATATACTATTAAAATTATTTTTATTCTTTAACAAACACATTTGGGAGGCTAGCATGACAGGCCTTGGGCTAAACGGTCCAGGCCAGATGAAAGTCCTCGATCTTGCCGCTCATCTGAAACAAAACGTATGAAATATAGTAAATATCGTAAAGGCAGATGTAGTAGGGTCGGGGGTGGCGGCTTCTTTCGCGGATTGATTGGCGCAAGTGATTGAGTTCAGTAGTTCCTCATATAAAATTATTGACTCTAGAGATATAGTAATATGGAAAAGACAGAACTCGACTTAACAGCTGGTGCCCTTTGATCTAATAAGGGGATCAGATCGAAGAATGAATGACAACCGCTTGGATACTACGTTTCTTTGCCTTTATTTAGAACAGGCAAAATAAGACCTAAATTTAAACGGATCAAAATAATTTGTCCTAGACTTTATTTTCCCGATTTAAATGGTCCAGACCAATGGGCTGCAGCCTGTTTAATATCTCTAATTTTCGTGTGAGAATTGAGAATATGTTTGATTTGTTGTTTGAAATTTATGTTTGGAGATGAAATAAGTTTGGTCATATTTTTCGAAGGATATTTTTGACATATATTTATGTGATTGTAGTGAAATGTTGTTTAGTTATGGTTTTTGAAGTGTATTTCACACAGATTAGCATGACTGTAATGAAAATTTGTTTGATTGTGTTTCCAAAATAATATTTCCATAAAAAAATGAAATTGAAAACAACTAATTTCCATTGAGACTACTAGCTTGTAGCTCAAGTGGTATCACTAACCCTTTATAAGAGTGTTAACCAGGGTTCGAACCATGTATCTTTCAGTTTATTTGAAATTCTCCAACCAGTATTCCCAGCTTATTAAAAAAAAAACTAATTTCCATTGAGAATTTCAATAAACAAATATAAACATATTTTCCGATATAGTTGAAAAATAGAAATGGGTTTTGAAAACACAATCGTACCTAGCCTATGTGTGACATTTGGAAAAGTAACATCTAGAGTTGTCAATTCTGGCCAGGTGGGTCGCCCGACTAACCCAGTATATTATTGGGCAAGGCTACGTTTTTTCAGGCTCGAAAAGCCGAGCCAACCCTATTGGCCCGAATTTTATAGTTTAGTTCTATGAGTTGGGTTGAATTGGGTTTCAATTTTAGCAACCCGACTACTGCTTGGTCCGACTCGGCGTTTTTTATCTTGACCCGGTGGGTAGATTTTCGTATATTTAAGGCCTTGTATTGTTATTCCATTCATCCAACACTTTGGTGGCAAATGTAGCATAACGGTTGTTGCACGTGGCAATGTAGCAGCCCAATTGCACATAATATCTGTCATTTCAAAAGTAACTGTTAAAACGTTAAATTGTTACTCCACACACTATCATTAATTTCCTCAATATTTTATTCGGTAAAGTTTATTGAATATAATATATACTTTTTTTTACAATCACCAAAATAATTAAGCATATTATATATATATATATATATATAGGGAGAGTGTTATATGAGACCACTTCATAGGGTAAGTCCATAGGGACCAATCCTAGCCACATATCTAGATTTTTCAATGGTTGTGATTTTAGAGTTAAAAATTCAGATTAAATGTTGGCAATTAGAGAAGGGGTAAATTAGTCATCCTACAAAATTACTCAATATTCATGAGATTCTGTTCACATTATGATCACACAATCTATTCAAATATCACATCAAATTCAACGTGAACAAATCTCATTTTCCTTAATCATCCTCCTTCTTCTTCAACTCACTACTGTGAGAAATCATTCATCCTTCTTCTTCAACGCACTATTGTGTGAAAAAAAAGTTGCGAGACAATTTGTCATAGTTCTTTAGAGTTTGACTTCAGTTCGAAGTTTGCTTATGAAGATGTAATTTGTTGCTTGTGTAGATGTGTCATTGTATTTTTACATACCATTAACTACATAAGCAAATCATAAGCAACAAATATACACTACGTATGCACCATGAATACATTAGCTACATAAGCAAGTCATAGCAACAAACTCATACTACATAAGCAACGAATATACACTACGTATGCACTACGACGATGCATTAACTAACATACATAAGCAAATCATAAAGAATGCATGGACTCATACTACATAAGCAACAAGTCATATTAGATAAGCAACAAATATACACTACGTATGCACTACTTAAATACATTAACTACATAAACAAGTCATAAGCAACAAACCCATACTACATGCGATAAGCATATACTACATAAGCAACGAATATACACTACACATGCATCACAGAGACATTAACTACATAAGTAACAACCATATGCTACATAAGCAACAGAGAAATTTTTTTGAAACTGAAACGCTGGAGAGAGAGTATGCGTGAATAGTGGATGAAATCGCGTGAAAGACGGAATGAAATCTTAGTAACCGATTCTAAAGTGTCAAATTACCACCCTACCCTTTTTAATTGTTGAAACAAAAAAATAAACATAAAAAGCCCTAAAAATCCTGACCACCCAAAATTGTTGATCATGGTTAGGATGTGTCCCCACGACTCACCCTGCGCCCCAAGGAGGACCTATTTGATCCATATCTTATATATATATAATATATATATATATATATATATGTTGATGTTAATGTGCCTGTATGAAAGACTTCACCTGATGCAAAGCTAGACTAAGCTACACCAAATAAAGCATACATTTGGCCCCTTAATATTACTCGTGTGTGTGTATTACATTTTTATACAATTAGAGTATTAATTGCATATATGATCCCATCGATCAATTATTGATTCTAACTTGTACTACAAATGATAAAATGGTATCTATATATTTGTTATCCTTAGAGGTGGTAATTTGGGTCCGACCCATTGGTCTGTCCCGACAGGCCTGTCAATAAGACTGGGCATCAAATATGGAGGCCCGAAAAGGACCGACTCTCCTTAGCCAGGCCTAACGGGCCTAATGGCCCGACTAGTTGAATCAAAATACACTACACGGGCTAAGTTAAACTATGAAAATATTGTCACAACGAAATTTCGGGTCAGTTCGGCCTAGCCCACTTTTGCTCTCTGGCCCGACCAAACGTAATTGCCAAGTTGTCCTTAAACCTTAAGTACCACTTTTTTTGTAATAAATTAAGTTTGTAAATTTTACATAGCAAAAACTACAGTAATATGAAAAATACAATTTTATTGTTGTAAAAAAAAAACTATATGTATTACTATATTTGCATCTAAATTTTTATATATATTTACACAGCACACACTATTAAACAAAACAATCTTACCCTTAAATTGCAAATGTTAAAATCCAAAAACTATATAAGGGACATCAAAGGGGTTGTCATCCACTTTTATTCTATAGCATTACCTTCTTAAAATTAGTATAAAACATTTGATATGTAATTAATCATTGATTGTACTTTGTCAAAAAAAAAAAATAATCATTGATTGTACTTAAATAAATTTTGATTGACATAAAAAGTGAAAAACAATTGACTATAAGGAGGAAAGAAAAAGTAGTATTTATAGACAATGTCCTGATGCAAAGTTCCAAACATATAAGGTATATTTTTTCATTGATAAGGAATTTTTGGGGTGACTTTCTAAAAAGATGAGAAAAGTGTTGAAAAAAATTGAAAAAACGCGTAAAACCTGCTCTAAATATAAATGATAATAATTTATACACAAGATTGTATAAAACAAAAATATATTTGATTAAGTATGCAATGTATTTTAAAATAATAACAAATAAATAAATAATATATAGCATGACCCAAAATTCTAATAGTCACAAACAAAATACCAGGTTTAAAACTTTGAGTTGTAAAAAAAAAGAATAATTTGACCAGTTTTTTTACCAATGACCAATTCAATTATAAAATATGTTTCAAAGAGAAAAAAAAATTAAGCCGAATGTTATGTTTGGACATTTTTGAATTGAGCCGACCTTTTAATTAGGGTTAATTACAAAAAGTACCATTGAGGTTTAACCTAATTACGAAAAAAAATCCAGCTAACTTTTAAAATTACAGAAAATACTCCTGAGATTCTATTTTATCTAATATTTACTCCCTTCATAAGCAATAGACATTTCAAAACCCCCCTTCATATTTATAAAAAATATTACAGTTGACCCCTTAATTTTAATACTAAATCAACTCTCATGGGTAGCTTTTGTAATTTTAAAAGTTAGTTAGGTTTTTATAATTAGATCAAATCTCATGGGTTCTTTTTGTAATTATTCCTTTTAATTATTTTTGGACTTTTGCATTCCATCATTAATATTTTGTTGAAATTGCTCTATCACCACCTCCATCAATAATGCTTTGATTTCCATGCGCGTGCGTGGTGTCATTCATGAACAATAACTTTAAACTTTGAAGCTAATGCTTTTGCCAATAACATCATTTATCTCTCAAAATTACAAAGAACTCTGCTTTATTTCGATGGAAGTATTTAAATTTAAGAATTTCAAATCTACAATAATAAATAAATGGAGTTTGTTTAAATAAATAGAGTATCACATATACATTATATTCAGTGACGAAGCTAGAGGGAGGCCAACTGGCCAAGGGGGTCATTGGCCCCCCTTAATATTTGAAAAAAAATAGGGGTATATTGCTAATTTTATTTATATATTAGTCACTTTTACTTAATTAATAAAACAAAATTAGTCACTTTTTCTGCTATGAAGTTTAAAACCAAAGCTTAATTAACTAAAAAAAAGTCCATTTAAATTTGTATCTGTTTCAAAATTAATGTGGTTTAAAGGCGACTATATATTTAGTTATCTTTTCCTTTGTTTTAAAATTTCTCTTCATGTAATAGAGCACACAATTCAAGTCAAAATCCATATATATGACATTCACAACACAAATACAGCAAAAATAAAGTACTTCCTAAAAAAAGAAAACAGAAAAATAGAGGCATGGCCATTTTTGTTGTAAACAAGACAATCATAGGGCTGAAAAATGAACTAAGTTACTCAATATTCGATTCAAGATCAATCGTTAAAGCTTGTTTGAGCTCGATTTCTTAACATGAAGAACCAAGTTTGAACAAGTTTTTTCCGTTCGATAAGATGTAAAGCTTTGAATCTCGACTCGATTAGTAAAACATAATAAAATATGTATAAAAATATAAAGTTATTCGAGCTCGATTTTTGTTCGGCTCGACTAAAGCTCATTCGAGCTGATTCAATTAATAATCAAACCAAAATCCAAACACAATTTGTGAAGCTCGACTTAAATTCAAACAAACTTTAACAGTTCTATGTTTGGCTCGACTCGACTCGTTTACACCTCTAAATAGCCCCGATTATCAATAGAACTAGAATATAAATAAGGTACTAGAAAAATAGAGGTAACGACGGCACATTAGATTGTCAATTTGTGCATATAAATATACGATATGAAAAATGAATAGTCATTTTCATTTTCTGGATAGTACTTTGATATGATGGTGGTGGTGGGATTTAAATTATAGAGTATATTAATGCTTGTTTTTTTGAGTGGATGAGATGTTTAGTCGGTTTCAAATGTTTCTTTCTATTTTATATGCATAATATAATTGGATGCAATTTTAGGTTTTTCCAATTTATTTGAAATGTACATTTGATGCAAAATGTAATCAATATAGTTGTCCTTTTTGCTGTTGTATATAGGGCCAGATTTTGGACTTGGGGAAGAAGCCATTTTTATCACTAGTACAATAATTTTGTCCCATTCAAATTTCAAATATAGAAAAAAAAGAATAATTACAAAACCCATGGAGATTTGAGTTAATTAAAAAAATCCAGAGATATTTCAAAATTACAAAAGTCCCATTAGATTTGGTTATATCGTAAATATAAGAGGATAACTGTAATATTTTTATAAATATCAAGGAAAGTTTGAAATATTTTTTGCTTATGAAGGACGGAAATGTAAGATGAAATCAAACTTCAAGGAGTTTTTTGTAATTTTCAAAAACCTTTGGATTTTTTTGGAATCAACATAAACTTGAAGAGATTTTTTTTAATTATCCCCCCCTCAAAAAAAACTTTGGTAGCACCAAATTTTTTGCCACTACAAGAAAATTCTAGTTTACCTGTAGAAAAATATGTAGGTAAATATTAATAAAATTGTAAAGTGTAGGTAAAACCATTGTAGGTAAATATTTTACCTATAAAATCTAAAATTGTTGGTAAATACTTACAAAAATATGTCGGTAAATTGAAAAATCATCGGTAATCTGTCAATAATTTGGGGAAAAATAATATTTTTGTTTTGCAGGTGTTCTATAGATAACTATAAAATTTGGTGATAAAATTATTTATGTCGATAGTTTCTGTCGGCAAACTAGAATTTTCTTGTAGTGTGTTTTCCAAAGAATGTCTTCAGTATATATTATTTTTAATACAGATTTATAGTCATGGTCTGACCAATTTGAAATCTTTGGTTATAATTATTTAATTTAATATTCTATTGGCATAAGTATACATCACTTATTTATAACTACATGTGTATTAGAACTAGAACAAAATTATATATAGAGGATCGATTGGTAATCCATCAACATCAAGTTTATTCAATTTATTGTATCCAAAAGACAATGATATGTGAAGGGAATCTGTCTCATTAATTTCCAAATTATTGCTCAAATAATGAAAGAACACTATTATTTTGCGGTTTTTAGTATTTAATCCCCATACTCCGACCATATATCACTAAGAAAATTGCACTTCATATTGGTTTTATTCTAGTCCATTTCGTATGTATCCAATATTTATATATTAAAAAATAGAATGAATATCTATAATTAAGTTGATAATTTCGGAGGGACGGTAATTATTTTTGACATGTGAAAGGGCAAAATAAAAAGTGGGCTAATGTAGAATTGTGTTATCATACAAAAATCGATATATCACTAGTTTGCCAGGCCATTTGTATTCTTTTTATAATATTGTTATGATTAGAGCTGACAAACAGATAGGACCGATGCCGATCTAAAGGAATAAGTCTGGTTGGGTTAGTGTAATGACCCGATTTTCAAAAATACAAGTAATTAAATAAAAGAGCTATAAAAGACATATTTTATAAAACAAAGCCAATAATTAAAATTTTCATCAAAATAAACAGAAGCACTTTTATCCATATAAAATATTTATCCTTCCAAAAATAAAATACTAATTATCAACAATATTTCAATACCATTGACAATAATAATTTTTTTCTTAAAAATCAAAATAAACTAAAATCTATTGTTTTCGCATCCACCGCCTCCAATCCTCGTTCGGGTTCCTCAACCTGAAAAGTGTTAATAAATAGGGGGTGAGCTTTCCACTCGCTCTGTGGGGACATGTTTGTCAGAATTAAATACAACAATAGGCATAATCGTAAACATTCAACATATAATTTTTCCTCTGCAATATTTCCTCTGACCGACTAGTTATTTATAGCACTGCGTGTACACCCCGAGGATACTTCCGATCCCGAACCTTCTTACAACCTCTGACTAATATAATATTCATGATTATAGTATTGCAGGCTGCACCCGAGGATACTTTCGATCCTAGAACTATTTATGACCCCTAACTAACATGAATTCCTCTTTCCACATTGCACATAAACGAAAATACATATACGAAATATTTAATAATGATAAACACCACTTGAATAGAAATATCCCCACCTTAAAACAATTGCAGAAAATTTGAGCAGAGAATGCAGAAAAATGCAGATAATCCTACTCCTCGTTTTCCTCGTTTCCGAGTTTGGCTTGAAAATTGTTGAAGTAGGCTTGTCAAAAAGGTCTAAATCAATCAACTTTTGGTATTATGGGGTTGTTTTGTGATATTAAGAAACTAAAAGAGGAAAAATTGGAATTATGAAAAGAGAATGGGATCAAGTGCATAAATTAACTTCTATATTCATAAACGTTGAACCTTTTTCCTCCAATTCTCAAAATGATTGGTAGCCATGACTAATCTCTCTCTCTCTCTTTATACCCACTGAAATGAAATTGTCACTTGAAAAGTTCAAGGCTCTAATTGCATGAACAGAAGGCCAAGGGACTGTTTTTAAAAACTTAGAAACTGAAAGTGTTAACAAAATTATTTTAAGAAATTTGGCTCTGTGCTACATTAATAGACGGGAATATTCGTAGAGGAGTCGAGAAGACTGGGAATATAAATAGGCTGGAAAATACTACCAGATAATTTAAATTGACTCGTTTTTTCTGGTAAAACATATACAAAAATCATGAGAGAAAACTGTGTATTTATAGGGCTAATTTTTGGTATTTGAGATAAGTGGGACTGAATAATGATAAAGATAAAAATCAGATATTTACTCGAGTTGAATTCTAGAATTGATGATTGAGAATTAAGTTCTTACATTAAAAATTGCAACCCTTCACCTTTCATATTCTTTTCATTAAGTTTGAGCCCTTTTAAATTCATAACTGAAATTTCATTAAAAGTGGCTAATTAAAATTATATTTTTCAAATAAAAAAATTATAATTCATATAATAATAATTAAAAAATACGGGATATTACAGTTAGCCGGACCAAACAGTGACCGACCCTCTAGTTTAATAGCCCAAGATCGACCCAGAGCAAAAAAAACACACTGAAAATACGGGCCAATTGGACCGGTTTTTCACTCTGTCGGGCCAGCCTTTGAGGTCTGGTATTTTTCGGGTATGGAATACTAGAGTTTTAGCGGGTTGGTTGGGCCGACCCGCTTCGCCGAGCCGGGCCAAAGTTGTTAGTTCTAGTTATTATCATCTACTTGCCTTATTAAACTAACAATTATTTTTAAAATCTGAAGAAATCTCAAAACCATTGATTCATTTAAATGTCTGGATCTTCATATATTTAAATTTGCTATCTCACTCAATCAAATCTTATAAAGTTATGCTTAATAAAATAAAATAAAATAATTTAAATTGAACTAAGAATGAAGGAAATAATGATTCTGCATGAACCCTTCAAAGAACAAAACAAATAAGAGATGTGATAATAATTATCTAATTTATAATATATCCAACCAAAAGTGGGATGCAAATAATATATAAATTAAACCATCACTCAATCATACAACAGGGAAGCTCTTGTTATTTATACATTTTCCCATTCTATAGGAATGAAGTTATAAATGATAATATTTTTTTATATTAATAGTGGATGAAAATATTGTTATTTAATGTGTAAGTTAAATATACTTTAGTTATTGGATAGAAAAGCAAAACAAGATATGTACCCTTACCTAACAAGTATATTTCAGCAAGTCCCACCAAAGGACAGTGCCCCCAACTTTCTGATTGGACTCATTCCAGTTCTGTACAAATAGTTAATTAATTTCAGGCCCTTCATTATTTCAATATTGCATTATTGTTTATGTATGTATTTCTATTTTTATTTTTAACTAGACAACGAAAGTGACAATATTGCGGGTGCAATTATTTTATCCCCACCAATTTGAGAAGAATTTCAATTTTGTTTTATTTTAAATAAATTAAAATAATTATATTTAGGGAAGAAAAAAATGGATATGTGTGGTCTCTTTCGTACAATTAGGTAGTTTATAATCAGAAAAAATATACAACTTTTAAACTAATTACAATTAAACCACATGGATGAGTTACAAATTCCCCTCTCCCTTTCACATTAAATTAAATAAAATGAGTTGAAAACCAACTTCCAAGTCCCAACACAATATCCTCAATTTAGAAGGGATATCCACAATTTTTTAGGAATAATTACAAAAACAGTACCCCGAGGTTTGGGCAATTTACAAAAAAAATCTAAACATGTTTCAAAATTATAAAAAAAAAACTCATGTTTGAATTTGTCTTAAATTTAAGGGGGTAACTGTAATATTTCTACAAATATCAAGGGGAATTTTTGAAATATTTTTTCTCATGAAAGGGGAAGTTGTAAGTGGAATCAAATCTCCATGGGTTTTTTGCAATTGGTAATTAGCCCAAATTTCAGGGATTTTTATGTAGTTATCCATTTTTTATGAGCAAACCCACCAGCCAAAACACTACAAGAAAACAAGAAAATTTAGGGATGGCAATGGGCGGGGACGGGGCTGGTATGGGACATACCATCCCCGTCCCCGAATCCCATTTCAAATACCATCCCCATACCACTCCCCATTTTGGGCATCTGGTACGGGGATGGGGATTCCCCGTTCGGGGAACGGGGTTCCCGCGGGGATTCGGGGTCCCCATTTTGTATTTTTTAATAAAACAAATAATTTTTTTACTTAAAATAGTTAATAATTAAAATAGATAAAATATCATGAATCACTAGCTAATCATATAACCTCCAAAATATAAAATACTTTAACAAATTGAGTTAAATACAACAATTTTCGAAATACAAAATCTTATAATTTGAAAAATTAAAAATCATTATAGTATAAAAACACATAATTTTTAGGGTCTATTTTTACAATTTAATAAAATAAAAAATATAAATATAATTAATATTAATAATATATATGCATAAATATATATATATATATATATATATATCGGTGAACGGGGACGGGGACGGGGAATCCCCGTTTCATCTAATCGGGCGGGGATGGGGACGGGGATGGGACGGGGAATATAAATACCATCCCCGTCCCATCCCCCGCTTTGAAAGCGGGAATCCCCATCCCCGCTCCCATCCCCGAATTAATCGGGGATTCCCCATCCCAACTTATTCGGGTACCAACGGGGATGGTTCCCCGTGGGGATTTTGCCATCCCTAAGAAAATTTCAACGGAAAAATTCTGTTGGAATTTGGCCAATTACCATTAGAATTATCGATTCCAATGGAAATTCCAACAGAAAATTTATCGTTGGTAAAATAACCATTGGAATGGCTAATTTCCAATAGAAATTCCAATGATATTTAAATACATTATAAATAATACTTTTTATGCTTTTTTGTGTGTGTATATTTATATATATATTATAAGATGATGGAACACTATGAGGGGTCATTGTACAATGGGTTCGAGGGGGAAAAAGAGCCCAATAATGGGACCTATGTAATTAAAACTTTTCAATGAAAATTTATTATTTGACAAAACAAGCGCACGAGTCACGACCGATCATATATTCATATTTGTGTTTTCCTTATCTTAACCACCACCTATAATTATATAAATTCGACTCCCAATATCAATCACAACTCACAACCTCACATGGATATTGTTTTTGTACCCTCAATCTGTATGTCACAACTCATTTCTTCTTCAATCAATTTTTCACAACTTAGTTATAGGTATTTGTGCATTCAAGATGTTAGCCCCCACTATCAAATGACACACTCGAGATTTTCTATTCCAATTTGTGTATTATCTCGTGTTCCAAATATCACTCATACACGCCAAGTGTATTGATGACATAATTATTTTACACTTGGCGTGTATTTAAGATACTTAGAATACGAGATGAGACACAATTTGGAATAGAAGATCCTATCCGCAAATGACATGTTACTAGACCAACAAATTCATATTTGATTCTCATCCCCTGAACCCTAGGGGTTGGCCTGGTGGCTGAGGGGTTGTAATTGCAACTCCGAGGTCTCATGTTCGATCCTTGACATGATGAATGTCCAAAGGAAGTATGAGATATGTGCCTCGGGCTCTGGCTGACGTGGGAATACTTAGGATAGACAAAAAAAAAATCATCCCCTTCTTTTTCGAGACATTCATCTCATTTCTTCTTTCCCTCTAGAAAATGAAAAGAGAAAAAAGTATCTATAGCTATAGGCACGACTCAATACTCACACACACTTTAAAATAGTTTGAAAGTAAATTAAAAAGGGAAAAAAAAACATTTCGCCTCTGAACTATGGCTTTTTTACACTTGTCCTCATATTTTTTTTTTGTTTTTTTGTGTGACCTTCACCATCCAGACTACACGGAATTCACATTTTGCTCCACCGGTGGCGGAATATTCCACCGAGATTCCGTCATGTGCTAAAATTTTTACACTTTATCATCTTCGCATAATTTTGCACTTTGCCACCTTAAAATTAAAAAAAAAAATGTGTATATACATGTATCTAATTTTTTTAGTATTACTCATCCACAAAACTAAAGCTAATTAATTTCTATTTGTAAAAAAATATATGGACATTGAAATTAAATTTTTATTTATTTTAGTTAACACTTCATAATAGTCTAAAACATCCCACAAAACAAGTGCCGATTTTCTGTTAATTTTTTTTTTTTTGCCTAAAATATAACACAAACACTATACTAAAATAATAATATAACACAAACACTATACTAGATTATTCTGCTATTTTGATAACATATTGGAAGTTTGAAGAAATTTTCGTACGAAAAATTGGTACCAAAGTAGAATGTACTAAGGCACTTTAGCTGTTTGTTTTTATCAATCACAACCCTACACGTGGATTGATCACAACCCCACATCACAATCATGCATTTTGTATAAGAAAATAATCACCTCTAATACTAATTTACATCAACTTAAAAAAAATGTCAAAATCTGCAATGCACACTCAAGATCAACCGTTGAATGTTGCAGCCACTGATGAGTCTGTTGGGAACTCTATTCAGCCCAATACCGTTGATGCACCTGATCATCAGGTTACCCTTTCTTTTCGAGATCGAGTGTTTATTTTCGATGGTGTCCCTAAGGAAAAGGTCCAACTTGTGATTTTACTCTTGGGAGGTTGTACATTTGGTTACAACACGATGCCTCGACCCAAGAGCAAGGATAGCAAGAGAGAAGAGTTTCTGAATAGGTATCGGTACAAAAGAGACCGACGGTGCTATGAGAAAAGAATAATGTATGGTGTCCGTCAGGAAGTTGCACTTAGAATGCAACGTAATAAGGGGCAATTCGCTTCTGGAAAAACTCCGATTAGTAGTGATTTGACGGAGAAACGACCTCTTGAAATAATTGTGTGTGCTCATTGTGGAATTAGTTCGAACGACACGCCAATGATGCGGAAAGGGCCAAATGGTCCGAAAAGCCTTTGCAATGCATGTGGGCTTCATTGGTCGATCAAGGGAATGACTCCGGTTTCTAAAAAAAATTGATCTAATGTATTTAAAGATGCGTAGGGGCTAATATTTTATTTTAGGGCATTTTGTGTGCTCTAGTAGTCTGTTTGTTTTTTCTTCTTATATTTAGTTGTGTGGTTCAATTGTGTGTTTTTTTTCTTCTTAAATTCGAAATACAATCAAATATTTTGTTATTTTTATTGTGATCATTGTTGTATTAATCAAAATATATAATTATGAGTACTAAATAAGATTACTCTATTGGACTTAATGATGGAAGGAAGGTTAAGTGCTATATTCACCCATGAAAAAAAGCTTAGAAAAACTATATATATCAAAAGCTTCTAAATGATTACACTAATTTTAAACTAATTAGACATACCTACTCCATGCCTTAGAGATTGAAATGAATGAAAAAACAAGAAAACTAATGAGAAAAAAAAATTTGATTAGCTCATTCAGAGTTAATTAATTATTAAATTAAACTTAAACATCAATGCAGTTAATTAAGAGTTTTTTTTGAAGGAATTAATTAAGAGTTGACTATTATAACTAATATAGGTAGTTCCTACTTGTTGGCCAAGTCTAGAAATTAGAATAATTTTCTTCCAACTATTACATCATATTGACCACTGATAATGGGATAAAACTCACCTTTCTGGTCAAATTCCTCTCAATGCCCCACTTCTTTGCAACTCACATGATAGCAATTAGCAACTCTTAACCAAAGCTATGAAAGGAACCAAAAAAATTAAAAAAAGAACAAAATAGATAAATGTTAAATATTAATTAAAGATAAATGAAGGGGTTACCAGAGATTTATAAAATCATAATGTGCATTTGCAAACTTTTAAAATATGAAAACAATAATTTATTTCTAAAAAAACTTTTAGTTTATTAGTGTCTCTTTCATTATATTTCGAGTGTGTTTGTCAGAGCTTATATAAAAGAACTTTTAAACTCATACATCTTATAAGATGTTAACATACCAGTTTTATAATTAAAATAGTTAAAATTAAAAGAGATCGTATAAGCTCCTAATATTTTATTTTGAGAGCTTATATTTTTTCTTAAAAAAAATGCCTTACACTTCTAAAGAGCTCGTGGAGCTTTCAAACATCTTATAGGATATTTTCAAGAGCTTATAAGATCAGCCAAACACCCTCTTCATCAGTTTTCAACTCAATTCGTTCAAGTTGTGAAAGGAACGAAACAAATAAAGAAAGAATAAAAAAGATTAATGTTAAATATTAATTGAAAATAAATGAAGGGGTTCCAGAGATTTATAAAAGGAAGAATTTCACAATATGATCCAAATTTAAGAAAATCTATCATTCCAAGACCCACAATTTCAACCTTCTCAAATTAAGACCAATTTTTATTTTTTTCTCAAATTGGGCTCTCCCTCAAATTTTTGGTTCTCACTTCAAGACCCAAAATTTCAACCTTCTCAAATCAAGACCCAATTTTTGGTTACATACATTTATATTTATATTGGATCAGGTAAAAAAAATGAGCAAAAAAAATAAAAAGAGGAAGAAAATAATTTTTGTGGTTGACATGATATATCACACTAATATTTCTCTTTTTATTAAATTCTAAAACTTGAAGGAGAACCCAAAATTTGGGGGAGGCCCATGTTTGAGAAAAAATAATAAAAATTGGGTCTTGATTTGAGAAGGTTGAAATTTTGGGTCTTGAAATGAGAACCCAAAATTTGAGGGAGAGCCCAATTTGAGAAAAAAATAAAAATTGGATCTTGATTTGAAAAAGTTGAAATTTTGGGTCTTAAAATGATATATTTTCTTAAATTTGAACCCTATTATGAAATTCACCCTTTATAAAATCATAATGTCATATATATGTCAGATTTGAGATTGAGATATGTACGAACAAAATTACTTGTAGACTTGTGAAGTTTGGGTATACTTTTCTAGGGGAGGATCACAGGAAGAAATCCAAGATTTAGTCAAAATACTTAAATTATAAGACATTCAATTCAAATATGTTATTAGAAAGGGATGGGAAGATATACAATGAAGTATGAATATCTTTTTTCCACTTTTTTTTTTTTCTCAAATTGCCAGAAAAATCATCTGTGAATCTAAATGTGGGTCCTTTGAGAAATGAATAGGTCATTGCTTTTCTAAGCATCTTGATTTTGTAGTTATAATTGATTATTATTTTTTTATAATTGATTATTGTTTAAGTTTAGTTTATTTGAAACTGACCATGGATATGAATCAAGGCTGCAAGGGTGAATATGTCATGGATCACATCATGTATTTATAAATGATCATTTTTATTTTCAATTATTTACACAAAAATAAAGTTCAAAAAAGTACTTTAAAAACTTAGTAAAAATCATTTGAAATGTTCTGAAGTATTTGGACAAATTTCGAAAATACTGTTTTGATATAAAACTTATTTATGTAAAATATCAAAATCAAAATCAAAATATTTTTCTAACAATTATATCCAAATTGGTGGAAAAACCGTCTTGGCTAAAAGTCGGTCCTAGGTGCCAAACTAGGCGCATACCTAGGTGACAAAAAATCGGCCAAAGTAGATTAAAAATTAAAAAGTACTATTTTTAGACGCCAAACTGTCGTTTGATTAGCACATAACAATTTTGAAAATATTGTTTTGATATAAAACCCATTTATGTAAATTCATCAAAATCAAATAAAAATATCTTTTCTAACAATTATGTCTAAATTGGTGGAAAAATCTTCTTGGCTAAAAGTCGGGTCTAGGTGTCGGACTTGGCGCATACCTAGGTGACAAAAAATCGGTCAAAGTAGATTAAAAATAAAAAAAATATTATCTTTAGATGCTAAATTATCGTTCGATTAGCGCATAACAATTTCTGCGATCTTGTTTATATCATTCATAGGATCGAAATATTTTAATGTATCATGCTTCATTCAAATCTATTTTCTCAACACTTTATGTTATACAGATACAAGCAACAACTTGGATTGGGCTCAAGTTAAATGGGGTCAAGTCAATAAAGTTTTTTTCATTGGATGATAAGTCCAAGAAAATGTATATACTGAAATATATGTTTTTATTTTTAAACAAAATCCAAAGTAGCCCACTTGGGTTTTCTTGGTCCATCAAACAGCCCAGTTCTTCTGCTACTCCAACTCTCCAAGCTCACTGCTATTCCTTTTTTCCCAATTCTCCATCAATGGTTGATTAGGGTTTTTCTTGTAAGTGTAGAATCAACCCGGTTTAACCCAGAACTCAGTGTACTAAGGTAATCATGGCGTTCTGGAGTAGATTGAGGCAGTCAAAACATAAATTTCATCTCTTTCGGAACGAATACAAGAGATGCTATACCCTAAATCACGGTCCAATTTTGGCCAATCAACACATTTCTTCACGCACCTTAATTCCGGTTTTACATAACGCTGATTTCGTAGCCCAGGGTAGCCAATTGGAGTTTAGTAAAGTCAGATTCTATGCGGCACCTGTTCAGGTAATCTGTTGAAGACTCGTACTTTCATGTATGTAATAGTAAGTTCAAAAGAGAAGAGAAGGCTTGGTTTTGTTTTAAATTGTATTTATGGCGTTATATTTCAGGCTTATCAGAAGAAGGAAGATAAGGACTCAAGCGGGCCTAGATTAAATGAGCAAATCACAGCTCCGACAATTAGGCTTGTTACTGATGAAGGTGTGTTCATAATCAACCCGAATTTTGATCTTGATTTTGGTTTATGTTTAAGATTTAAATACTTATGTTATATTTTTTTTTGGAATATTTTTGCGAATGCTGGTTGCAGAATTTAGTTTGAATATGGTGACTTTTTCCGTATGATGATTAAAATTAAACCCTGAAGAATGTGGCACTCGAGCTTGAATTCATTTTAGTAGTTACTGATTGAGGGTATGGCCTATATATTGTTGAAAGTTTGAGTTCAATTGCTAACGTTCGCAAACCTAAGACAAGCTTTGCATTGACAATTTATTGCATTTGAAGGTTGCTAATTGAGAGAGCTCTAACCATTGAGTCAATGAGAATATGTTGAACAGAGAGTTGTCTAAGTTTGGTGAAAAACTAATACAATATGTAAAAACACTTGCCTGTATATGATTCATTTGTTCTGCTCAATTGTTTATTCTATTAAACTGACTGGAAAAAGTTAGCTTTTATGTCTAAGATTGGTGAAGAACTAATAAAATGTGTAAAAACACTTGGATGAATATGATTCCGTTGTTCCGCTCAAGTGAAAATGTTTGATTATGTGCATTTACAGGTCATTATGTAATATCGAGGTACGAAGCAATGGCACGTGCAAAAAGCCTTAAGATGGATTTAGTTGAGGTAATGTTTACCTTTTATTTGCTTCAGCGATACAAAGTTTCTTGAAGCAAGCCTTCTGGCTCACAATTTTACTGTGACAATGTAAAGATATACTGAAATGGGGCTTAAAAGGTGCTAAAAAAATTACTGATGTTAGATGGTGTTATTCAGTCAAATTTGATATTTCGTCCATCCTTTTCCTTTTGACGGGCGCAGTCAGTATGTAAAAATATATGTGAACATGCACATGCACGTGATTTGCAAAAAGCTGTCATACAATGGAGCAAAATCAGATGAGGGAGAGACACAGAGCACACAAATAATAATCTCTCTCTCTCTCTCTCTCTCTCTGGTGGGGTGGGAGTGGGGTTTGTTGAATCTAAACATGCTGAAGGAAGGACATGCTAGAAAGTGAAAGTGAAAAGGTATATACAGTATAACCTCGATAATTTAATACTCTATTAATTAATAACGTCATTTAATTAATACTTTTGGTCGATCCTGACTTGGAGACCACAAGCAAAATTAATAATTCGCTAATTTAATATCTCGCTAAATTAAAAATATTGGCAGTCCCAATGCTATTAATTTATAGAGGTTTAACTGTATTTGCTTATTATAAGGTTTCATTGGGAGGGGAGGGGGTTGGGGTTGGGGGGATTGAACCTGTGGAAGCAAACTTCGTTCTTTCTCTTCCAAAAGGGAACATATTTTGGAAATTCATGTATGATGAAGTATGCCTCATTCTATTAAGGTTGCCATAGAAGGATTTTGCTCCTCAACATTCATCCTTTTGCGTCACTTGCAAGTGTGAAATGACATATGCTGGGGAACATGAAGGATAGTTCTTCACTGTTGCTTTATTAAGCGCATGTACATGTTACCTGACTTGTAACTTTGCATGACTCCAACTTTTAGGATTCAATTGTTCTTAGCTCTTTTGTATTTTTATAACATTTGGGCATCTGCATGAGAGAAATTTGATCTAGCTTTGTCTCCGTATAAATATTCTGCCAACATTCTGCAGGTAGATAGACAATCCAAGCCACCTGTTTGCAAAATTTATGACTACAATAAAGAAAAGTACATTCAACAAACGAAGGAGAAGGAACGCGCTAAAAGCAAGGTCGATTACTTCTTCTTATAATAGAGTATATCTTAATGAAACATTACGTATTGTGCTCCTTTTGCAACTTCCCTTGGGGAGAATTTTTCAGATTTCTGAATCTCCCTACCCGTGAACTCTATATTGATGCTAGAAGCATGCTAGAGTTTTAAACGGTCCATAGAGTTATTAAACTCTACTTCTCTCGAGTTCACTACTCATGTTGATAAACTCTAACCTTTTGATTGGGATGAATCAGCTATTTTCCTGTAACATATTTATTGAGTAAGGTTGGGAATCTCTGGTGTTTAACAATGAGTATATCAAAGTAAGAAACTGTGAGAGCTGAATGTTGAGTGCATATAATTGTATTTTCTTCAATCTCTTATTAATTTGCCATGTTCCTTTTCTGCAGTCTACACTCAAGAAAGGAGGTTCTAAAGAAGTCCGATTTGCTGCTAAAATTGTGAGTTTGTAAGCTTTTCCTTTCCAAGTACTTTGAATCCTGGTCTTGAGAGTTTAAAAAAATGCAGATCGGTTTTGAAGATTAACAGAACTAAAATTCCTTCATAAATACAATTTATTTTGATTGATGCTCTATTTTACTCACTATTTTGTAGCACTTGCATGTTGAAAGTTACTGTAAATTTGTTCTCCAGTTTTAGTGAAGGGAGTGATATGACTTATGAGCGTGAAAAAGGTTTAATGAAGATACGAGTGGATTTTATAAACCATACTATGTTCATGAACTTTTTTGACTATACCTCATTCAAGTGTAATGTCATGTTTACCCTTTTTACCCTATCTGACCACAAATTGCTTTGCTGGTACCAGAAACAAAATGATCTCCAAATGAAAGCTGATATGGTCAAGAGACTCATGGAAAGTGGCTATAGAGTCAAGGTACTCTTTCTACGTTATCTCGTTTTCCTTATATATATATTATAAGAAACACTCTCTCTATTGTGTGTGGAAGAATGAACATCATAAATTGGGACGTGTTGGAAAAGGTGATGAATGGGTAATTGTTCACTGTATTTGGGACTTCACTTAAATATATATTTTTAAAAAATGTTTTCCATTTTTTGTCCCAAACTTGAAACTTGAACCAGACAACATAAACAAAATTTGTTTTTCTATATGTAGTTCTAGGCTCATGTCTCGGATTAGTTGGCTTGTACTACAAACACATTTCTCTCAAATTATTTTTGTAATATGGATGCTCCCACATAACATGTTGCATATGTAATTTGCAAGAAACCTACTCATAAAAATGTTTTACCAAATCTTGGCCAATAAATTGCCCAATATATCGACTATCGAGTATTCCATTCATAAGCTAAGTGTCATAAACTGCTGCGATGTTTACTATTAATTTTATGCTGCTGCTACTTGTTTGGTTGAAAGTTTCTTCCGTTGATTAACAACATATGTTGAGATCCATATTGTGTCTAGCAATTTTCTTATAAAAAGCAAAGTTTGCCTCAAGAATTAAATGAAAACAGTACCTCTTCTCCTCTTGTAACTGGAAGCAAATTATGAAATCTGATATGTAAGATTGATCCTGAAAGTCCACGGAACGTCTGCAAAAACTTCTGCTTTTAGAATAACTGGAAGTAGTTGAGAATCCGGAGTTGGTAATGCATGCAAATAGAAGCTAAAAGTTGAATTAATTAATTGAGAGTGTTTGGTAAATAAGTTGTTAAAGTGCTTATTTGTAAAAGTCAAACTAGATGCAAATTAAAAGTTGGCATTTGCAAGCACTAAAACCTTTTTTTTTTCAGCCAAAAGCTGAGAATCACTTTTTTTAAGTGATTGCAAACACTAACAATATATGCCCACAGCTGTTGAGCCTTCAGTAACTGATTTCGGTAATTTTCTGTCTCTTTGACAGTGTACAGCCATTGATCCTACTGACAAATGTGACTTGGAAACATTGTTATCTCGTTTTACTGCTCTGGTAAAGTTTTTCTTCCATTCGTCTTATAGTTCCCCATGCTGACTTTTGTCAATTCATATAGTTTTCCCTTCTGTTCACTGCATGATTTTATTTTTTTTTAATTCGCACCAGATTGAAGATGTTGCCATCGAGGAAAGTGGACCTAAGGTCGAAAAGAAACAGGCATATGTCGTCGTTAGGCATGTCAAATTTGGTCCCTCTAAAAAGGGCTCAGGAAAGAAAGCTTCTAATGCCAGTAAAAACCAACCATTGGAAGAAAATGGAAAAACAACAGAAGCTGGCTCAGAAACCGAGCATGTTGATTCTGAAGAAGAATTGTCGGATGAAGATGTTCGGGTTGAAAAATCCGAATGGGCTGTTTTCGATGGAGATGATGATATCAACTCAGTTTTCGACATTAATGATGAAAAGAATGGGCAGCCAAAAAGTCCAATGCATGAACAATCAAGAATGGACGCTCCAAATCACGCGATGGGGAACAGATATGCGAGAGATCCTACGGCCGGAAAACCATCAAGAATTCCTACGGATATAAATGGACGCGGTGCAATGAACAGAATAAATAGTGCGCCTCAGAGTCCAAACCAAGGAAAGCAACCGCAGTTTAGTATGAATACATCACCTCAAATGAGACCAACCCGGCAAGCTGAGGCTCCTGCTTATGAAGCTTCCCAGCAAGATTCTTCTCGCCCGAATACTCCAAATTCGTCAACCAAAAGTTACGGTATTTTCAGTGGGCAACAGGTGAATACAACGCCCCTCGAACAAAATGTGCCAGGTGGATCTAACAGATACAAGAGAAATGATAGTACAAGAACAGGAGGGGTCTCGCCTCACAGAAACCCGCCCACTGCAGATTCGAGGATGAACAGAGGTCCGGGCGTTGGTAATCCCGGGGAAGGGAGATATGGAATATTTAATACAGATAAATCAAATGTGATTCCCAACAAGAACGAAAACCAACGACGATGATTTGTGGTTTTATTTGTTTGGTGTAATTTATGGCTCCATGATTTTGGAAGGTATTCATTTTGTAGTGCAGTTGCCTGATTTTTGCCTTTGTTATAATGGAGGGGGCAGAAAAATACCACTATTTATATAGTTATATTTTGGTGATTCTTTAAGCTATCATAAAAGTAAATTCTTTTGTTGTTTTTATAGTTATATTGGATGATTGACATGTACATGGTGATGTCATAATTGTACGCGTGTTAATTAATCATCCAATACACTGAAACAAGAAGTGAAATAGGATTTTAGAACCTGAGATCTAGTCCCGAATGTAATGAACCATACCCTTTTGAAATAATAAGAAGGATATCATTGGGCCCAATGTGGTTAGTCTTTTAGCTATTACATTATATAAAAATCAAATCTTTGTTTTTATAGGAACTAACCTCAAACTTATCGACAATGTTCTTGTGCAATATTATTCAAAGGACAAGGAAATCGGTCCTTCAGGGTTTTATTTTTGCTTAAATCTAATAAAAGAAGTGGACTATTTTAGTACTAAATTAAAATGTTTTCATACTCATAAAAAAGTAACAAGTGTTTTTAACTTTTTATATTCATTGAAAACTAGATAGTGCCTCATATTTATAATTTAATCCCTTTGAAAAATTTCACACCGTAAAAGCAAAAGTGCTTTTTTTTTTTTTTTGTGTGTGTGCAGGAAATTGCATAAATATTTGATAGAGAAAAACTGATATACGGATGGCAATGGAGTGGGTTCTTAGGACCCAGACTCGCACTATCCCCTAGAATGACCCGTCTGGCCCGAATTAAATAAAAGTATATGCAATAAAATTGAAAAAAAAGTAAAAAATATATTTATAAAATATTCTTTAGAAATGTTGTTATCAGCAACTTATAAATGCTAGATATAATATTAATGTAAAATTTATATTATAATATATATTATAAATACAAAATATATATTAATTAATATATATTAAAAAGAATAAATTTTCTATGCGGAGAGAAGTGATATCCATACTTGCTCCGCCCAGCAGTGACCCAAACGAGAGGGGTGGGTATTTTATGGGTCAGGACAAAATTGACATAGTTATATTTGGGCCGAAGGCCTAGGAAATACCCATTTTAACTTGGGTTGGGTCTATAAAAGCCCATTGTCAAACCCAACTGTGAGCATTCAGATTGGTCCAGCCTCCTTTTCTCCAACGCCTTTAAAGTCTTGCCCCTTACCATTTTTCAAATTTAAGCAACAAACTTTTCGAATTGGTTTCATTGTTCGAAAAAATTTGCTAGAGCTTAGAAAGCTACTCATACTCGGGTCTCGGTACTCTTCTTGGTAAGTATATTATTGAATGTTAAACCCTAATTTTCCACTTTCTTTTGTGTTTACGCATTTGAGATTTGAGCAACCGATATTTGTTTTTGGTTTTAATGTACTTCAAAATTAGGGTTTCGAAATATGTCTGTTTGTTCAATCAGTGAACTTTCCATACGCGTAACCAATGCTCTAGAGCTATAAATTTGTTCCGTAATAACATTTGGCTGGCTCATAATGCCGAAAGTTTGTGCAAAGAGTTTAGGTATACTTGTAATATTTGAGCGAGTTAAATCAATAGGAATATGTTTTGATGTTCTAACTTCTGGTGGTTTGCTTGGTTGATGCAGATACGTGCGAAATTTTATGTGAGTTACTTGGCTCGACTTATAAAATGGATTTTGATGAGTATGAATATTTAGAAAATACAGTGGAGAATCCAGATCTGAAGAAGTTGGAGGATAAGGTGAACGGGGGTGATGAAATAGTTGATTATGACGAGAAGGGTCGGAGACGGAGTTCAAAGCATAGAAGTGATGATGATGGTGATGATTTGGACCGCCCATCGAAGCGGTCGAGGTCAAGGAAAGAGTCCAATGACCATGAAAAAGATAGGAGATCGCGCTATGGCTCATCTGCAAGAGAAAGGGAGAAAGATGAGAAGGACAGACACACAAGTAGCCGGGAGCATAGAATCAGGGACAAGGAGGAGGGCAGCGGAAAGGAGAGAAGTAGGGACAGAGATCGAGATAGAGACAAAGAGAGGGATAGTGACAAGAATAGGGATGGAAACAGGGAGAGTAGAGACAAAGAGAGGGACAGTGACAAGAAAAGGGAAGGAAACAGAGAGAGGAGAGAACGGGACTATGAAAGAGAGCGAAACAGGGAGGAAGAACGAGAGAGGTTTAAACGAGGCAGAAATCACTTGGAGAGGCATAATGATGAACGGGGAAGAGAAAAAAGTAGGGACGTGGAGAGCATAGATAAGGGTATTAAAGAAGGACAAAGAGAGAGGGAGTTTAGAGATCGAAACCATGAAAGCAGGTAACTTTTGCACTTCTTTTTTGTTACAATATATATATGTATATATGGACGAAAACTGGATTTGCTTATCAAATTTATAGCTTCCTATGCTTGGACATGGTGCTGGCTTTTCATTACATTAAGCAGATTTACTTTGCCAGTCATGCTCTACTTATAGATAGCGAAAGAGGAGCTATATGGTCTTTGCCAAACGATATTTAAGAAATGCATTCGGATGGTGAAATAAATTGGTTTCTAAAATGGTCTTAGTGGTCATGAGCAATGATTTCAGATGATTTGTGCATTAATTTTCTTGGTCTAGATATTGAAGGCAACCTTTGCCAAGAAATTATAATTATCTGTTTTTGCACCTAACTTTCAGATTTAAACTATTTGGGCTTTTCTGTGAATTAGAGATGGACTTCTCATGCTTTATGTGGTCATTATTCACAACAATTGGTAAAGAAGAAATTCATTATGTTTCCTGTCTGAGAATGGTCATAACATCGAGATATAAAGTGCTTTGTTGAGTATACATTTTCTCATAGCAAGTAATGCAATGATTGTGTGTGGTGGACTGGTATTTGGATGTCTTGCAGTATATAAATCCAGTTTGTAGACAGAGTTGATAAGAGTTTTTTCACATAATGCCTTTGGTGTTGGTGCTTTCAGTATCTTGCTAGTACTTTGTTAGTCTTCCCTCAGTAGTTTTCTCCCTCTTCTTGAGCTATATAGGAATAGTTTTTGTATTGCTGCCAGTTACTATGGAAAAATATATGACTAGTGTGCACGATCATAATTCCAGCTTAGGTGATGCCCGCCTTGCATTCTCAGTGGGATGCTGTAAAAATTACAATATTAATTCAGTTTTTTTTCTATTACTTGTTAACTTCTTCTCAATCCATACACATTATTTCCTCGGTTCCTAGGTGTGTTTTGTTTCAAGGTAATTTCTATGGTAACTTGTGCTCTTTTGTATCGTTCAGGTCCAATGTATGGAGCATTTTTTAAGTAGGAGTTCATAGATGGTCAAATATTCAGTTATTCTTGCCAGGAATTGTAGCATCGTCCAATTATTCATCTCGTCCTAGACAAAATTGAATTTATCTGTAATGTTGCATCACCAAGTTTATGTTTTCTAGTTAGAGGTTCTCGGTGGTGTGAATTTGACTTGTCATAACATTTTCAATCATCCTTTTATAGAACTGGATAGCCAATAAGAGTTAATTGTCAGTCTTGCTGGATTAGAAGTAGCTCCGAAAACCCCTATTTACTTTGTCACAAATTCCCCCCTTTCTCATATTAGGATCATTGTACTTTGTTTTTACCTGTTAAATGTTTGTTTTGCTCAAGATTTCTGTAACACAAAGTTTCACTGTTTCCCTCCTTGCAACACTTGCTGAGTGCTTCAGTTAGGTACCTCTTGCTTTGCTAATTTAGTATCCAGTTATTTTATGGCTTCTCCAGTTTTAGGGTTATTGTATACTCCCTCCAACCTCCTCTCCTCCTGCCTCCAGCCCCAACAAAAAAAATGTCCCACTGAAGTCCATTCCCTTTTTTAGTGAAGTCGAAGAGTTGGCACATTATGGTTGACTTGACAATCCATAAAAAAATATCGCACAGATGCAAATTCAAATGTATGATATATTACTGTGACAAATTAATTTTGTACCAGACATGCATGTCCTCGTCTCTGTCTTAGTTAAATATGTTCTTTTATGGTTGTTAAGTTGAACAATTTTTGTGTGGTGCTATTGTAGATTTTTTATTTTTATTTTGAGAAATGATGATGTACATGCGCCATTATCTTATCCGTGGAGACATTCATTTTGCCTTTGTGTGTTTGTTACTGATGGATATTGTTATTCCGTTGGCTAAGCTGGGTTGTTTGGTATTATTGATATATTTGTCATTCTATGATCATAAAGTTGTTCTTTAATATGGTGGTGCGAAATGTAACATTAGGTTTGCTATAGAGGGACCAGCCTGTTGTTAGTTCAGTGCCTGAAGTTTTACGGTGTTCACATTTCTCTTAATTGCCACTGTTTTCCCCAGGTTGGTCTCATTACTTCAATATCATGATGTTTCTTGTTTTGACCAAATGTATGTTAGTACAACATATTGACTCTATGGAGTTGCCTGCAGGGATATGATCTTGGGTTTGGCTCTTTTGAGCATACTGGAGAAATTTTTGCTTCCTTTGGAACTATTGTCTTTTGTGAATGTGAAACTATCCTTGTTATTGATTTATTTTCAAGGAGCAAAGCATTTATACTCAGACTTTACTTTGCAGATGGTCAAGGCTGCTGCTCATGTCTTAGTTAGCAAGATCTTTGTTATTGTTGTTGGGTGTAGTAGTGTTTTAGCTTTTATATTTTTCTTTCTGCAGAAAATACAAAGAGAAAAAGGAAGAAGGAGTGGAGCCAGAAGCTGATCCCGAACGAGATCAGAGGACAGTTTTTGCTTATCAGGTTTTTGAACTGCAAAATAAATAGTTCGTTCTTATTTTGTTTGATATCATCTGGAGGTCTCCTGATACTCTTGTGTTACAATTTTCCATAGATTTCCTTGAAGGCGGGTGAACGGGATGTTTATGAATTCTTCTCGAGGGCCGGCAAGGTTGAGCCACATATTCTTTTAAGTTACATCCGACATGTTTATTTTGATTAATAGGTTGAGTTTCTGTAGATTTCTTACCTCCATGAAATGTATACTGCATAATTACTTTACTAGGATAAGAAAAAATAAATTAAGGACAAGCTAGTTGAACTGATCCTTGTTCAGTTTGTCATATTTGTCTTTAAGATATGCTTCCTTTCCACCTTTGCCAGTGAGTGAAAGGAAGTTTTTTCAGAATTAATTTATTTCATTAACATTATGCCCTTTGTTCATTGTCAAGCTCAATGTTACTTTTAAGCACTATTTTGGTCGAAACGGTACCTTTAGGGATGTCTCTAAAGTTGCATACTAGTGTTATGTTGATATGCTTCTATGATCATGTGGTGAGTCTTGGATGAGAGTGCAAGCCAGTACCTTAGAAGCTAAAATTGGTCTATGGACATGTTAATTGTTCTCTTTTAAAATTCGCAAAATCTTGGCATTGGATACATTCTTTATTAACTCTTTCTCTCCTCTCCCCACCAACCCAATTTGTAAGAAGAGCTTGCAGCACACATTACCATTGTTGTTGCTGCACCTTTTGCCTTTGTCCATGATATACAGCATTACAAATTCTTTTTAAATACCACAAGAGTTTTGGTTTGAAGAGGTTGATGATATTTTCTTTAATAAATTTTTAGGTCAGAGATGTGCAGCTCATAATGGATCGCAATACCAGACGCTCCAAAGGAGTTGGGTAAGTATTACTTTTTAGACGGTAGCTGGATATAGTTATCCTTCATTCCTGGTCTATTTTATATCTGGCTTCTTCATTTATCATCTTGTTAATGTTTTATTGTCCAGTGATAGTTTCTTCATCTGTCTAATGTAAAATTCCAAGGGCGGGGTATAGGGTGCAACTACTGTACCAACAATGAGTGTGATCTCTCTGCAGTGATTTTGGCTGTTGCTAAGACCAATTGTTGAGGGTTCTTGGTCTTGAATTATTGCCCTGGAAGATGGTTCCTGTCTCTATGGAATTAAGATTAAACTTATAATATTCTGAAAGTGAATTGTTCTTTACTTAGCTTTGCAAGAGATGATATACACTACAAATAATCCCAGTGACATTTCTCTATAGAGTTGACAGGTTTTCTGAATGATAATTTTTTGTTTGGAAATGTGAATAATTCTCCTACATTGGCACAAAATGTGTTTGGTCAGGGTCCACTGGATTTTAGTCTATGGTTGCACTCAATGTAATATTAGATGTTTTCATCCCCTTAATTGCTGATGTTGCAACTTCGTCTATGTTTGCAGATATATTGAGTTCTATGACGTTATGTCAGTCCCGATGGCAATAGCTCTCTCTGGTCAGCCTCTTCTTGGTCAGCCAGTGATGGTTAAGCCATCAGAAGCCGAAAAAAATCTTGTTCAGTCGACGGCTGGCGTAACCGGGGGAGGTCTTGGCCCATACTCAGGTGGAGCTAGAAGGCTGTATGTTGGCAATCTGCCTGTCACTATTAAAGAAGATCAGCTTCGCCAGGTGGGACATCCCTGTGCATGTGGTTAGATGGTATCATGTTGATATTACTCAGTATCAAGATATGCTAAGAGGCTTCATTTTTCTTTTTCATTTACAGTTTTGATTTCGTGCAAGACATTTCTTAGTGTCTGGCAACAAATAAATTCACACATTCCATGTCTTGTCTAGGTCTTTGAAGCTTTTGGCACTGTTGAGCTGGTGCAGATGCCCACTGACCCTGGGGCTGTAAATTGCAAAGGTTATGCATTTATACAGGTGTGGATTTACTATAAAATGACTTTCAATATGATAGTGAGGATAGTTTTTGCTTGTTGCTGGTTATTCTAGGTGCAAGAAAAGCCAATATATGAAAGAACAACACTATATGGCATTTTGGGCAATCTAATCTACATCTTATATTAGTGAAAACCTTTGTAACTTTTGGATTGTAAATGCATATATGATATTGGTTTCCCTGCAGTTTGCACGCCTTGAAGATGCAAAGGCTGCTCAAAATTTAAATGGGCAACTGGAGATTGCAGGTCGGGTAATCAAGGTAAAGTGACCTTCCTCACTTTTTTTTTTATCCTCATCAATTACTGTAGTTACAATTTTTATGAACAGTTTGCAGGGGAGATGCATAAAAGTTGTTTTAGCTGTTTCTATTGTCATGAGGAAAAAAGGTCACTCGTGAAATTATTAAATTTGAAATTTACGTACGCTAGAAAATTAAATATACTTATTTATCTACAGTTTTTAAGGAAAAAAATTCACGCCCCGCCTCTCGATTTTCTGGCTCCGTCCGGAGCTGATGGGGATGGATAATTGAATTCTTCATTGGGTTCCTTACATTATATAGACTTTTAGGACACTTTCTGAATGCCAGCAGTGACACAACTGTAAAGAATATAACCTTTTCTGGGGCTTTTCCCCCAAAAAAAGGTACAGTTAGGTAAGTAATTTCTAGATAATTTTTCTACTGAATTTGGTGTTGTGGATATAAATGACGGTATAAATAACATCTAGTTGATTTCTGATAAGTTTTTTTTTAAGTTTGTGTTCTGGATGATTAATAAGTTTCTTTAGCTTAGCATGTTGAGCATCCATAGTTGTAGTGGAAAATTTTGGTCTTCCATGGATCTTGCTGGGTAATTTGGTTTAGAACTTTTATCTAAATATACATATATTATTTGTTATACTTTGGGATATAATTGGCCGTGCAATGCCAAACTTGCATAGACTTTCTTTCATTTAGTCAGCTTGAGTTGTTATTAACTCCTTTTTGATTTTGCTGCTGATGGTGTTGCATCTTTGATTGATATTAATGGATTTTACATCAAAAGAAACTTGGGCAAACCATCAGGTCACATTGCAATCTATGCATTCTTGCAATAGTGAAGTCAGTGAAGCTTTGATATATCCCAAGTTTGAACAGCTTCACGTATTGCCATGTCTTGTTTAGTATAATAAATGAAGTCTATACCATATTCAAATTCAATTTTTGCTTGTTATCCGCAGTTGCATGTTCTTCTATCATCTGCTAGAGTGTATTTATGGGCAGTTAGCTGATTTTACAGAAAGTCAGAAATGCTTGTTGTCAGTTGCTTATGCCAGGATTCATTCTCATGTGTTTTTCTTAATTTGTAGGTGTCTGCGGTCACTGATCAAGCTGGAATGCAAGACGCTGGGGCAAATATTGCTGATTTTGATGATGATGAGGGCAGTGGCTTGGTTAGTCATGCTTGGCACTTCCATGTCTCACGTGTGCTCTTAGTTTTTTATACCTTCTTTCTGCACCTTGTTTTATATATTTAGCATCTCACTATGACATTCATATGTGGAGTGCAGTCGCATTGTTTTGGTTATTCCTACCCTATTCCCAGATATGAACCTTTGGAACTTCAATCAATCAAACCATGTTTTCAGATTGCTGCTTTTTTTGCCACATATTTCTTTCTTCTGTTTCTTCTCATAATATTCTATCTTGTGATATATACCTGTTCTCTTTTGTACATATTTTTAGTTGTTTCTTTATTTTATATTCCTCCTTTGTGGATTAACTTTAATTCTTGCACATACATTTTGCATTTTTATTTTACTCAAAATGCTGATCTGCGTCCTCACCGTTGGCAGTCCTTGAATGCACACTCTCGAGCACTTCTTATGCAGAAGTTGGATCGCACCGGGACCGCATCGAGGTTAATACCTTTCTATTTGTGTTTGTTTTCTGCGTTTCATTCTTATTTGTATATATAATCTTATACCATTTTCACCTTCTGCAGCATCACTGGTCCGTCAGCAGCACAAGTTCTTGGACAACCTTCTGTTCCTGTGCTTCCTGGCTTGGCAGCTGCAGGTCTTTCTATACCTGCTCTTACTGGTCCATCCATAGATACTGTTGGTGTACCCAGTGAATTTTTATTGCTGAAGAACATGTTTGATCCAAACTCGGAGGTTCGTAGAGCAAATCATGTTTTGAAGTCACTTTCTTTTTTATTTATTATTATTGCTATTTGGATTCAGCATGTATCTCGTTGCAGACTGAGCCAGATTTCGATTTGGATATAAAGGAAGATGTCCAGGAAGAATGTTCAAAATACGGGAGATTAAAGCATATCTATATAGAAAAGTAAGTTCATATTTTTATAGATTTGATTCAAGCCCTTGATAAAAATGTGTGATATTGAGGTTATCATTTATACCTGTTTTCTAGGTTATGCCATGAAATTATTGGTTTTCTCACGCTGCACTCGCATTTGTTTTCATAAAGTTATCGACAAAGTTTGGTTCAAAATTACCTTTTATTATATTCTTTGTATAACTTGTCATTTGTATCTTATGCAGTTATGCCATATGACTTGCACTTTAGGTAATGATGCACTTAGTTGTTATGTAAGATCTATAGATGGCCATTCTACTTTTGGAAATCTCTTGTTTCTGGATCTCTGGTGACACTTTTTTCAGCACTTACCCTACCAAAGTCATTTGTCATTTTCCCAAACATGGAGGACATATTGGTTCTCAACTTCTCATTTACGTGTTTGTTTTTGTTGAGAATTACAGAAAAAACCTCGAGTTTTGATTCGATCTTACATTTTCCCCCTTAATAAGCAAACAAATATTTCAAAATCCCCCTGACATTTATAGAAATATTAGATTTGCCCCCCTTAAATTTAAAATATTAAATTACAACTCAAGGTTTTTCGTAAATAGCCCAGACCTCATTTGTTTTTTTGGTACTTATCCCTATTAAATATTGTTAGTAATGGTATATATTACTGGTGTTGGAGAAGAACCTTGGGGTATATTTTTCTTCAACTTTTTTTTGGCAAAATTACATTTTTGGTCCTATAAGTTGTCCCAATTACACTTTTAGTCCTCTATGTTTCAAGGGTGGCGTTTGGCAACCACTAACTTTTAAAAAGTTACACATTTGGTCCTATTTTTCGATTTTGGGGATATCCTATTCCTAATGCTGAAGTAGCAAAATTAATGCTTACGTGGATAGAATTGGTGATATGGGGCTTACTCAGCAACATTAGAATTACTAGTTAGTTGTAGTTTTGAATCTTGTTTGTTCATATGAATGTCTATAATAGTTAAGTCACTCAACCTGTAGCCAGAATTGTACATTTGACTAACAGCTTTGTCGACGAGTAGGAACATTAGAATTACTAGTTAGTTGTAGTTTTGAATCTTGTTTGTTCATATGAATGTCTATAATAGTTAAGTCACTCAACCTGTAGCCAGAATTGTACATTTGACTAACAGCTTTGTCGACGAGTAGGAACTCTGCTGGGTTTGTATACCTGCGGTTTGAAAACACCCAATCTGCAGTTGCTGCACAGCGCGCACTCCATGGTAGGTGGTTTGCTGGAAAAATGATCACTGCAACATTCTTGGTAAGGCCTATTCTTTTTCCCCCTTTAACTCCGTCAAAACCAATGGTAAATTATTCTTTGGGATAATTACAAAAAACCCCGAGGTTCAGGTTAATTACCAAAAAAACCCAGAGGTTTTTGAAAATTGCAAAAATATCCTTGAGGTTTGATTAGTCTTAAATTTTTCCCTTCATAAGTAAAAAAAAAACCCTGTTATTTATAAAAATATTATAGTCACCTCTCTAACTTTAAGACAAAATCAAACTTGTGATGTTATTTTGTAATTTTGAAACATATCTGGGTTTTTGTAATTAGCCCAAACCTCTGGGGTGTTTTTGTAACTATCCCTTATTCTTTTGGAATCAGGGGATATTTACCACAATTTTTTTGTGTTTTCATGCAGCTTCAACATGATTATGAGGCTAAATTTCCGGATAGCATCTAGGGAGTTTGCGTATGGGCAGCTAGAAAAAACGCGCCTTATGCTTTGTGCAATTTTGTTTTGTTGGGTTGGGGAAGAATTTGGGTATTTTATGCGAGATACGTGGTGGTTCCTGCGTGTAATTTTGAGTTAGATTGTGGTCATTGTAAGCTCGAAAATTCGACCTGCAGAAATATACTGTAGATGACTGTAACTCACAGCAACTTTCCAAGATATGCATTTCATGGATTTAAAACGTTTGGGATTTAATTATTCCACATTTTAATGTACGTTTCTGTAATCGTTTCTTATATTTTTTGAAATGTCAAAATGCAACATAAGCCTGTGCTAAGAACTCGATATTTGACTTGAAATTGTTTATTTTTCGTTTGATGTTGAACATTGATAATTAGATCAATCATAATTTTGGATGTCTCTTTAGGATTTGTATAATCACTAGTTTGTTGTCCTTATAGTTGGTGTTTTCTAAATTCTTGACTAAATAATTTAAAAATGTTATATTGCCTGAACTTATAAATATTAGTATGGGTACTACCAAATATGCAAATAAAGGAAAGAGGCATAAGCGTAATAATGGTGGTGGGGTGTTTAGTTGGGGAAAATTGAAAGGGAAAAATGTGCCCTTTTCTTACTGATTAACTCAACTCGTGCTAGAGAAAGGTGGTGTCAACTGGGTTTTAGCAGTCAAGGGTTTCAGTTGGCTATCCTCAGCCGCCACTGCCACCGCCGGCGTCAGCTTCAGCACCACCCGCCACCTCCACGCTTCAGACTAAAGAAAACTAATTGGGGTTGTGAGATTCTCGTTTCCACTTGCTGCCCTTCAAACCCTCTTACACATTGAGGGGTTGTCTTCATTTATAACTGTGCTCACAACCTGTTTGATAAAATTCCCCAAGGGTGAATTTGGGGAATAAACAGAGGTTATGGGTTGATTGATCGGAAAAAGACGATGCCTCTTCCGGCCTCCATCTCCGGTTCAATTATGGAGTCCGAAATCCACGATTTACTCCCGATCCCATACCCCTCAACGTCACTTGATCGTAATACTTTGGACATGGTTGCAGCGTATTTTCCTACTGTTGCTTCCCTTCCCACGACAAACAAAATCTCTGGCGCTCAATCGACTACCTCTTACAGTGGTATATTGAAACAATTTTTGCCTTCTCAGATTCCCATGCCAAATGTTAAGGTTTCATCATCTCCGCTCATTCCCAAGAAAACTGGTAATATCTTTTCTTTAGAAATTCCGGATGAGATATATGAATCTAGGCGTCAATTATGCGAAAAATCTTTGATTGGTAGGACCTTATATGCTAAGGGTAGCAAGCCCCTAACAATTTCGAATCTTTACGAAAAATTGTAGTCTTTATGGCGTATTAATTCTTTCCGTATTATTTCGTTGGGTAAAGGGTTTTATAACATACATTTTTCTAATCTTAATGATAGGGATGTTGTGTGGAAAAACGCTTTTATTCTCTCACCACCAGGCACATTTCGTTTGCGATCATGGACACCGAATTTCGATCCCGACAACACAACCACATCCATTGCTCAAGTATGGGTTCGTATTTTTGGTCTAAGCTGGGAATATTGGCACCCCGAGGTGCTTATGGGAATTGCTAGAGCTATTGGTTCGCCTATTAAAATTGATGAGAACAATATTTCCGGGTCTCTAGGTCATTTCGCACGTGTTCTTGTGGAAGTGGATTTAAGAATGAGTCTTCCGGAGAAGATGAAAATTGATCGTGACAGGCACACTAACGGATTTATTTTCTTTCGGTATGAACGCCTTCCGAATTCTCCGCACACAATGTCAATTTATTGGTCACTCCACAGCCGTATGCCGACAAATAAACAACGAGCAAATCCCTTTTAGAGCTCGGAGCCGTTCTCGAAATCCTAAGCCACATGGCAAGTCGACAGAAGCTCCTAATTCTAAGGTTTCGTCTGATGAGCAACTTTCGAGGCCAAGGGATCTTGATATTGCTGCCCCCAGAAGATCGAAATCTCCTTCTCATGATATTCTGAATACTAGTAATGCTTTTGCCCTTCTTGAAAGTCGAGGATGGAGATAATTTGGATATGGAAATTGAAAATGTCATGCCTCTGGAGATGATAGTCCCTTCGGTTAGCCCTATTTTAGCGATAGAAGTTGGGCCGGGAATGATGGATTCAATTTCAAAAGAGGATGTGTGTGGCAAGAACAATGATGATATTATGGTAATTAATCCGCCTTCAACGGAAGTTGCTTTAGTTGAAGGTGGACGATCGGATCCCCTATTAGGCCCGGACACCTCGATTATTTCTTACACCTTCAGATCCGAGGATGCACTTGTCGATCTATTAGCGGATAAAAAGTTACAAGAAATTCGTCAAAAGCTATCTGTGGTTCGAAAAGAAGGCCCTTCTAGGCCTGCCCTTCGGGTGCCTGTAGGGAAATCTGAGAATCATAATATTATGGATATGGCTGCTTCTAAGTCTTGGGCTGATGAAGTTGAGGAGGAATCCCGGCATACTAAAATGGCTCCGCTTGAGGAGCTCTCTCGTAAACAATGAATATCCTTCACTGGAATGTTAGAGGGATCTCTAACGATCTCTCTAAAGCTGCGCTACGACATCATTGCTTGATTACCAAACCAGATTGGCTTTGTCTGGTGGAACCTAAAACGAATATCTCTTCGATTCACTCATCTTATTGGACGGCTATGGGTTTATCCGTTCTAACAGTCAACCATAGGTCGGGCATGCTTGCTAACATTTGGATTTTGGTTTCCTCTCGTTTCACTTCAGCCTCCGTGTTGCATATGACTGACCAATTTATTTTGGTTGAGGCTGCTCTTTTGGTGGGTAATTTCAGAATTGGATTTGTTCATGGTCATGCTTCGTATGGGCACCGTCGGGAACTTTGGCGTGATCTTTTAGCTTCTCGGGTTTCTAATTTTCTAGTGGTCGGGGATTTTAATGTTGTGTTGGGTGCTTATGAACGGCGTAGCTCGCACGTTCCGAATATGACTTCGTGTCATGAATTTATGCGTTTTATCGAAGATTGTCAGTTGATTGACATCCCTTCGTCTGGCCATAAGTATACTTGGAAAGGATGCATGCATACGGGGAATCACGTGGAATCTAAAATTGATAGGGGTCTTATGTCAGAGGGTTTCTTGAACTTGTGGGAGATTGTTCGTTTCTATGCTTTGCCTCGCACTATGTCTGACCATCATCCCATTTCCATCACTTGTAAGGATTTATCTCCTTCTGGTCCGCGCCCTTTTCGGTTTCAACATATGTGGCTTGTAGATGACAGACTCTTTGATGTGATCAGGGAGTCGTGGAATACGCCATTTTGTCTAATTCCCCCTGGGGTTGCATTACTGGTAAGCTTAAGCGTCTCAAAGTTTGTCTTAAAGACTGGAATTCTACGGTCTTTGGTAATATTTTTCAGCAAAAGGAGTCCATTTTATCAGATATTGCTGCCATTCAGGAGTCGATCGCCATCGATGGTTATTCAGATGAGAATTTTTGCCAAGAGGTGGAGTCTAATGCTCTGTGATCGGAGCTAATGCATAAGGAATATGATATGTTGCGCCCGCAGGTTTAAACACTTGGCTTAAGGATGGAGACAAATACTACGTTTTTTCAAATGAGCAACTAAAATTCGTAAGTGCAGAAATTCTATTTCTTTACTGGTTATTGATGGGGAGAATTGTAGGAACCCTGTTGCTATTGCAGAGCATGTGGTTCAATTTTATGAGAATTTGTTCACGGCTTCCTTTTCTCCTACTTCTACGTCGTTGACCCGTATTTCCTCTATCATTCACCCTTCGGTCATGCCTCACCAAAACATGAGTCTCACTAATCGCCCCTCCATCGAGGAGATTAAACAAGCGGTTTTTGAGATGGATCCTGCGAGTGCTCCTGGACCCGATGGCTTCCCTGGTAAGTTTTATCAGTTTGCTTGGGAGTTGGTTTCGTCGGATGTGGTTCAAGCCGTTCAGAATTTCTTTGATACGAGCGTCGTCCCCCCTGGCATTAACTCTAGTTTTGTGGTGCTCATTCCGAAGGTAGCGAGAGTCATTAAAGTCGATCGATCCCACCCATCAGTCTTAGTAATTTTTCTGCTCAAGATTATTACTAAAATCCTTTCCAACAGGTTGGCTCCAGTGGCGACCTCTATCATCTCGCCGGTTCAGTTTGGGTTTATTGCAGGCCGTCGTATTCATGATTGTGTTTCTCTTGCTTCTGAATGCATTAATTGTTTAGATCGTCGGGCATACGGTGGCAACATGGCCATCAAGGCGGATATTCGCAAAGCTTTTGATACCATCTCTTGGGATTTTTTGTTGGGTGTTATGAGAGCCTTTGGTTTTTCGAACAAATTTTGTGGTTGGATTTCTAGCATTCTTCAGTCTGCCAAGCTTTCGATTTTACTCAACGGCTCCCCGGTTGACTATTTTGGGTGTTCACAAGGGGTCCGTCAAGGGGATCCGTTGTCCCCGCTTCTTTTCTGCATTGCGGAGGAGGTTTTAAGTAACCTCATAAGTCAACACGTTCAATCTCGGGCTATCTCTAGTATTCGGGCTGGTCATGGTATCTCCTATCCTACGCATTTATTGTATGTTGATGATGTGATCATTTTTTGTCAAGCTTCCATTGATAATGTTGCGACTATCTCTCGTATTCTCTCGGATTATGAGCAACTTTCAGGTCAGTATGCTAATCGTGATAAATCCACCATCTATTTTGGCAAATTTGTTCGTCATAAGAGGTCTATTCTTCGTGCGATACGAATGAGGGAGGGGAGTCTGCCTTTTACTTATTTGGGTGTTCCGCTTTTTAAGGGGGTGCCAAGACGGATTCATTTGGAGCCAATTATTGATCGTATCATTATCAAATTCAGTAACTGGAAGGGTCATTCTCTGTCTATGGCTGGTCGGGTTTGCTTGGTTAATTCAGTTATCTTCAGTTCCGCTGTTCATTCTATGATGGTCTACAAATGGCCGGTCACGCTCATCCGTCGTTTGGACCAAGCCGCCGCAAATTTTATCTCGGACCGGGACATCACGAAAAAGGCCTTGTTACGGTCTCTTGAGTCGTATGTGTGCGCCTACGGAGGAGGGTGGTTTGGGTTTGCGCTCTATTTCATCTATGAATGCGTCCTTTCTGATGCGTTTTACTTGGGATATTTTGGCTACGGATTCTCTAGCTGCTAGATTCCTTCGTAGTCGGCTCTTGGATGGCGATCTTGAGCCTAAGGTCACCCCAGTTAGTTCCTCTTTGTGGATGGGTTTTCGCCTTTTTCTTCTCTCAAGACAGATTCTAGATGGATTATCGGAGATGGCTCCGCTTTTTCGTTACGGTGGGATAACCGGCTTGGTATAGTATTGCGATAAATTGGGTATCCTCGTCGATTTCGCAGATTTTGGCTCAAAAGGTCTCCGACTATCTTTTTGATGGCACTTGGCATCTCACTTCATTGTTCATTTTGAATTGTGACGATATTGTCATGGATATGTTGGACATGCCTGTTGTTGGTGGGAAAGATTCTCGGATTTGGTCTAAATCGGTTCATGGCGTTGTTTCATCTCGTATAGCCTACTGGCATATTCATACGAATTTTCCCATTGTTCGTTGGGGTAAATGGATTTGGCACACGTGTATCCCGTCTCGTCGTTCCTTACTTGTTTGGCGCCTTATTCATAATAAGCTTCCATTGTGGGGTCATTTACAGAGCAGAGGGACTATTGGGCCTGCAGTTTGTCACTTTTGTTTCCATCATTCGGAGGATTTGGATCATTGTTTTTAGGATTGCCCGATGGTGCGACCCAACTGGGATTTCTTTTCTGGTCTCTTCAATGTTCATTTGGATTTCTCTTCTGGCATTTGGGGTGTTATCATTCAGAGCTTGGAGGCTAAGGGGAGATCTCAAATCCTCTTTTTGTGGAAACTTACTTTGATTACTCTCATCTGGGTCATCTGGACTTGTCGCAATAAAACGATCTTTGAGGATTACAAGATTTCGATTATGGTTGTTCGGGCTCAAGTTTTTTCGTTCATTAGAGAATCTCGCCATACTCCTATCGGCTACATGAATAATGATTCGTTGGATCTTTCTATTTTGAGCAAACTAGCCATCCCTGGCTATTGTAGACGTAATAATTACCCTATTATCGTGTGTTGGAGTCTCCCTCTGTTTGGTTGGATTAAAGTTAATACTGATGGGAGTGCAATGGGGTCGCCAGGAGACTCTGCTTGTGGTGGTGTCTTTCGGAATTGCCATGGCTTTGTGGTTGGCTGCTTCACTGTCTGGCTTAGTCAGGGTTTCGCTTTTCTGGCGGAGTTACAAGGGGCTATCATCCGCTAAAAATCGCGTTGGATAAAGGATGAGATTTCATTTGGTTAGAGTCTGACTCTTCTTATGTGGTTTCGATATTCTCTACATTTTCTATGCAGGTTCCTTGGGTCATCAAGGGCAGACTTATTCTCTTATTTCGCCGTCTTCGTCTCGTTCATTTCCTAAGATGTCTCATGTTTATCGGGAGGCTAATCGAGCGGCCGACACCCTTTCTAAGCGGACATATATGGTTGGTAATACTTGGTGGGATACGGCGCGCTTTTTCTTCAGGAGGTTATTGCTGCGGATCGCACTTTACTTTATCACCTCAGACATTAGTGGAGAGGGTTCATTTTGTTGATGTTTCGCATCGCTTTGGGCTATTCAACAAATAGTTTTTGCGATTTGTTTTGCCTTTTCTTCTTTCTGGGGTACTCTTTTTCCTACCAAGGGTTTTTCCCACAATGGTGGGTTTTACCTTGGTAGGTTTTAATGAGGCCCCACTTTGGCTACCAGGTCGGCATGTGGCTTGATTTCATATTTTTTGTCTGATTTTCTCTTGTTTCTCGTTATTGCTAGCTGTTTGGCTTTGTAAACATCATTTTACTCTTTTATTTTTATATATTCCGAATTAAAACAAAAAAAAAAAAAAAACCAAATATGCAAAACAAACATCACATGAGAGGTCATCCAACATTCCATGACATTTTAAAATTAATGTCAAAAGGACCAGTAATGTGATGATGAGTTATAAATTCTCAACCAACTGAGATACAATTAATTTTAAAATTATATATTTTCAAAGTATTTTGCACGATCAATGATATTACTTTGTGACTTAGTGTAATTCTAAGTTCACTTCAAACACAACAATTAGTATGATAATTTTAATTTTGGGATAATTACAAAAAAAATCAAATGGTGTCTGGAAACTACAAAATGTTCCATCCAGTTTGATTATGTTTAGAATTTGAGGGGGTAATTGTAATATTTCTATAAATATCGTGGGGGGTGTTTGAAATATTTTTTATTTATGAAAGAGAAAAATGTAACCTCAATGGTTTTTGTTTTTCGCAATTTTCAAAAAGCTCTGAAAACATATGGGGATGTATGGATGTGTTTCCAAGTCCAATTTCCAATTTTTAATGTTGGAAAATGAATTTTCAAACTTTATTGGTTTTTTGTGTGAGAATTGAAAATATGTTTGGTTTGTTGTCTGAATTTCTGTTTAGAAATGAAAATATGTTTGGTTATATTATTTTTGACATAGATTTACGTGATTGTAGTGTATTTTTGATATCGTTTTGCGTGATTGTAGTGTATTTTCACATAGATTTGCGTGATTGTGATGAAAACTTGTTTGGTTGTATTTTCAAAAGAATCTTTACATAAATAATAAAAACTGAAAATGACTTTATTTCTATTGAGAATTTTTTAAACAAACATAAATACAGTTTCTAGAATAGTTGGAAATTGGAAAATTACTTTTTAGAAACAATTCCATACATACCCATAATTTTCGTTCCTATCGATCGTTGGGGCATATTATTTATCTTCCAATAGTCAATAGATAAGTTGAACAACACTTTTAAATATTTCCTCAAAAAGAAGAAAAAACACTTAAATTATCAAATTCAAGTTTAGGAAGGTGGTCAGGTATCATCCCGAACAACTCACTTCAGTTTTCAGTCCCTGGTTGGGGAATCGTCGAATCGATATGATCGGAGCTCTCTCACTGACAAAAGGAGCGTAAAGTATGTCATAATGGCGATCGACTATTATACCCTTTAGAAAAGATAACCGAGCAGAAGATCGTTGATTTTGTCCGGAAATGGAATACATATTCTGCCAGCACCACTTCACAGGTGTGAAATGTGAGTCACACCACTCTCTTTCTTCTTCTTGTTCTTCTTTTCTTTTAAATTTTTTTTTGGGAAATGTTCAATATTGTCTTCTGACTTGCAGTAATCGAAAACCCTACTTTTCCCATCGGTTCAGATCAAATTTTATCTCAAGGATCACTTCTTCACTGATTTCAGGTAAACAAATAGTCAGGGTTCGTAAATCTAATCCAATAAAAAGGAATGGAGTTTGAAGAGTTTTATTTATGTATAATATGTAGCGATTATACTGGCGTTTATTTCTCAGATTTTGAAGAAAATGACTCTAAGACGTTGAGATGAAGGAGCAGCAGCCCGCCCCCTCCAATTCCCTCTCATCATCTTCTCCATCCATTCTTCAGCGTAAGTCTTTTAATTTATATGCGTTTGTAAATTTTGTGTTAATTATTGTTTTCTAAGGAAAGTACGATTAGGCTGTAGATTAGAAGATAAAACTGAAGTTAAAGGGCTTCTACTTTGACTCGTGTTGGAAATTTGGAATACATTATTCTGCCAGCACCACTTCACAGGTATGAAATGTCTCGTAAAAAACACTACTACCGCCACCTTCTCTCGCTGCTCCACAAACACCAACACTGTCGCCGGGCCATTCGACAAATCCATTCTCATTTTCTAGTCCTCAACACTGAAAATATTGGCATACTTGCGCTTTGGAACTCCATACTTAAGCACTATTCACTCGGTGCATTCCCACAAGATGCCGTCTCTCTCTTCAAATATCTCAGAAACCAATCTAATCTCATGTCCTTTGATAGCTTTACATACTCGTATCTCGTGAAAGCCTGTGCTAATATGAAACGAGCCCATATTGGAAATCAGCTCCATTGTTTGAGCGCTAAAGTGGGGTTTGCTTATCATGTTCACGTGCAAACCGCGCTGGTGAATATGTACATAGATTGTGGGCGTTTGGTTGAGGCGAAGAATTTGTTCGACGAAATGCCTGAGAGAAATTTGGTGACGTGGAATGTTTTGATAACAGGGTTTATCAAGTGGGGTGAGATTGAATTTGCGAGGGCTGTTTTTGATGTGATGCCGGAGAAGAATGTGGTTTCGTGGACTGGACTGATAGACGGGTATACTCGTATGAACTGGTTTCATGAAGCATTGTGGTTGTTCCGGAAAATGGTTGTAGATGAAGGGATTAAACCCACAGAAGTGACTCTTCTGGCTGTTTTTCCATCAATATGGAATATTGGGTGTCTTGAGTTTTGCCAAATGGTTCATGCTTATGGTGAGAAAAGTGGACTCAATATGATGGATATTCGTGTTATGAATTGTCTCATTGATGCGTATGCTAGAAGTGGGAGCATAGAAAGTGCTTGGAGAGTTTTTGAGGACATAGTTGATGTGAGGAGGAACTTGGTCTCATGGACGTCGATTATATCCGCATTTGCAATGCATGGAATGGCTATGGAAGCTTCGGATTGTTATAGGAGAATGGAAAATAAGGGTGTGAAGCCTAATGGGATTACTTTTCTGAGTGTGCTAAATGCTTGTAGCCATGGTGGATTGTTGGACGAAGGGCTTCAATTTTACAGAAAAATGGTTGATGACTGTGGGATTGCACCGGGAATTAAGCATTATGGAACTTTAATAGACATGTTGGGAAGGGCAGGGAGATTAGATGAAGCAGAGAAGATAGCTCTAGGAATCCCTAGTGAAATTGGTAATGTTGTGGTTTGGAGGACACTTTTAGGTGCTTGTAGTTTCCATGGTGATGTTGAGGTTGGTGAGAGAGTAACAAGGAAAATTATGGAGTTGGAGAGGCAATACGGCGGTGACTATGTGCTCCTCTCCAATATTTTTTCTGCTGCTGGTAGATTTGATGATTCTGAAAGAGTGAGGAGGATAATGGATGAAAAAAATGCGTCAAAAATTCCTGGGGTTACTGTAAATGTATGACAGATAAAGACGAGGCAAAGATCTACATGGAAGGTTGTACCTAATTTCAGGATGATCAACAAAACTGTGAATATCTTTGGGTTTGAAAACGTGAGTTTTGTAATCAGTCTGATAAAAATGAAAGATCGATTTGCAGGTAGCTAGGAATTAGCTCTAGGAAGCTTTGGTGGTTGTCAATTTATTTGTTTGCATGGTAGTAAACTGTAGTAGTCAAATTAATCTGTTTGCATAAGTTGGCTTGAAACTTCTTCAGATTAAATCCCAAGGCATCTTAGAATGGCGATGGAAGTTGTAGAAGACATAGTGATTGTTGGTGCTGGAATTGCTGGCCTCACTACCTCAGTAGGACTTCACAGGTATTTTACTTACTGATAATTATCTCTCTCCATTTTTTGTTTCATTTTCCTTTATCAACTACCTATTTATCTTGTTAATGTTACCAAAAAAAAAATAAAAAAGATATTGGCAACTTTCTAACATTTCAATCAATTGAACTCTTGTAGATATATTTGACTTATTCAATATCTTAGTTGATTTGGTTTTAGTAGTATAAGAGTTCACAAAGAGGCGACAAGTGTAAATTATTAACAACAGAATTGTTTTTGCTGATTATTGATATCTGCATTAAGTGTTTGTTAACTGGTTTTTATGTCTACTCTCATATAATTAAGTTTTACATACACTTGGTGTGAAAAGAAAATAAATTTCGGTACCGGTTTCATAGATTGGGAATTCGGAGCTTGGTATTGGAGTCAGCAGATACCTTGAGGACTTATGGATATGCTTTTGCTTTGTGGACTAATGCTTGGAAGGCATTAGATGCAATTGGCGTTGGAGAAACTCTTCGAGAAAAGCATAACCGGCTTAGTAGGTAGGTTCTGTGCTATTTGTCTAATTTTTCTGCATCAATGCAATTTCTGCTTCTGAATCAGCTCTCATAGTTACCTATTTGTTTGTTTAGATTAGTGAGTACATCGGCGATCTCAGGGCTACCGACTGCAGAATTGTCTCTTGAGTGAGTTTCATATGGACATGTTCTCATAAATTCCGTCTCAGATGATAAAAAAAAATTGCAATATTGGCATCGGGAGCTCTGTTTTAAGTGTTATGTGCGGCTGCTAAATTTTCATGTGGCATATGCAGGGGTGATCATGAAGTCCGACGTATCAATAGGAAGGTGCTGATTGAAACCTTAAGCAGTGAACTTCCTGAAGGAACCATCAGATATTCATCCAAAGTGGTGCATATTCAAGATTCTGGTTTCTTCAAGTTAATTCACCTTTCAGATGGAACCATTCTTAAAACTAAGGTAATAAATCAACAAGCAGCGAATAGGGAATCACATGATGCTACTACTTTCTGGATATTTTTTATATTCTATCTATTTGGTGACATACTAGTTGTTGTGTGTAAGGTGTTGATTGGATGTGATGGAGTAAACTCAGTGGTGGCGAGATTTTTAGGCTTCAGTAAGCCATCATTCCCAGGGCGTGCATCTATAAGGGGCTATGTAGATTGTAAGGATGGCCATGATTTTGAGCCTAAGTTTTTGCAGTTCTTTGGAAATGGTGTTAGATATGGTGTCACTCCATGTGATGATCGCGGTGTATACTGGTTTTTCACGTATGTACCCTCTCTCCAAGGTAATTATCGTTTCTCCTCAGTTATCAGACCTTGTACAGAACGAATGAGTTTATAGAAGTTACAAATTTCTCGCTGTTCTATGATTTACTTTTAGAGCAATCTTAAATGTCGCGAGGTAACAGATGAACCAATTCTTAACTTTTGCGTTTCCTTGTCGGTCAAAATGAACGTGGTCTTGTTGTATACCTTTATCTGGTACAATCATAAAATGCCACATCGTATATTCATATGTTCTTAATCTAGAATTAGAATTATTACAAACATTTCCGTTAAGGTTTACTTAATTACAAAAAAACCAGTTTATCTTTCCAAATTACAAATAACTCATTGACATGTATTTCTATCATACGAGCAACTATTGAGTGGGGTAATTTGTAATACCTCAAGGGTGTATTTATAATTTGAATTATACTTTGGAATTCTGATTCTTTTTTTTTTTCCGCTGTTAACGTGTTAGCTGTTATCCATGAACTAATGAAGTACAAATGAATTTCCTGAATCTGATAAAAATCGCGAAAAAATTGTTGCAGACACGGACATAGAAAAAGACCCAGCTAAGATGAAACAATTCGTATTGAGCAAGCTCGGAAACGTCTCCAGTAAAGTCAAGGCAATTTTCGAAAACACTGATTTGAACAATATGATATGGTCCCAGTTAAAATTCAGACATCCATGGGAGTTGCTTTGGGGAAACATCAGTAAAGACGTTGTCTGCATAGCTGGCGACGCGTTACATCCTATGACACCAGACATCGGTCAAGGCGGTTGCTCTGCATTAGAAGACGGCGTTATTTTAGCCAGGGTTTTAGCCGAAGCCTTGACAGGAAAATTGAGTGGTGTGATACAAGATGAAAATGCTGAAGAGGTCGAGCACATGAGAATCACGTCGGGTTTGAAAAAGTTTGCGAAAGAGAGGAGATGGAGAAGTATCAAGCTTGTTAGTGTGGCATATATTGTAGGGTTTATACAGCAGAGTGATGGGATTGTGATCAGCTTCTTAAGGGACAAGGTGGTGGCTAGATTCTTGGCTGGCTTATTGTTGAAGATGTCTGTGTTTGATTGTGGAGGGCTTACTCACTCTTGAAAGTTTGATTCAACATACAAAGTCTTGTGTGATGTAATTTATAAGTGTGGGCATGGTGGCTAAGGTTTCAGGTTCGATTCCTGACTAACGCAGAGTGTTGGTGTTGGATTTGCCCCTCCTCCCCCAGAGATTAGGACCATACCTGGGAAGGACGGATATCCCATAGTCTGAAGGAAATGCGTGTGGGGAGAGGGGGTCTGTGCCCCCGGCTGGTGTTGGGGTACTCTGGGTCGACAAAAAAAAGAGTAATTTATAAGTGTGGCAACTTGGATGTGATTGCTTGACATTTCGTTTCATTAGTAAATAGTAGTGGAAAGACAATTGTTTTGTAAAAAAGAAAAATAATGAATTTGGGATGGTGATTTGATCAGTTTATATATATTAATGATAGTCGACGTGATGTTTTTAAGTGAAATGATAATTGAATGTGATTTTGATAAATTAGAGTAAGAGAATAATATATTTTGTTTCACTTCAAGTGTAATTATTTTTAGAAAAATGATAATTGGACTAGTGATTGTAATTTGAGATTAGGTGAATAATATAATTTTGAAATTCTTTACGATGAATAGATATAAAATTCTTCAACGAAAAATATTACAAAATAGTTTTACAAGCAATCACTCTTTAGCTAGCTCTCAAATCTGATTTGGTTTATTTTCCTGCATTATAATCTGTTATTTTTCTTTTTAGCCAAATGGTTCCAATTTATTTTGGGGTTAAGTAGAATTTTGTCAGATGAGTAAGATCAAGTTTTTTATATTTTAATATTTTCACTTATTGGTTTAGTTTTATGTAAATTTGTGCCAAAGTTCAAATTACAAGAATAAGAAATGAAAGAATAAGTTTACACTTGATTTGATAAATTAATAAAACAACTGAAATATATGCTTTTAGGATTTTTGTTTTTTTTGAAATGTTATTCATATAATAAAGATAATACTTAAAATGTGAAATAAAAATTATTAAAGGCCTATATAGATTACTGAACAAGAAACGTGAAAATGACCAAAGTGCCCCCAGTCGTGATATTGAAAATTTTGGGTTGTCGAGTTTCCTAAAAGCAAACAAGCCTTTCAATTCTAGGGTTTTTTCTTTGAAAATAATCGAAAACCCGACTTTTCCCATCGGTTCAGATCAAATTTTATCTCAAGAATCACTTCTACACTCGATTTCAGGTAAAAAAATAACCAGGGTTCGTAAATCTAATCCAATGGATAGGAGTGGAGTTTCCAGCTTTTATTTCTGTATTATATGTATCGATTATACTGGCGTTTATTTCTCAGATTTTGACGAAAATGACTCAAGACGTTGAGATGAAGGAGCAGCAGCCCGCCCCCTCCAGTTCCCTCTCATCCACTTCTCCATCCATTCTCCAGCGTAAGTAAATTTTTGGTTAATTATTGTTTTGTAAGTATGCTTAGGTTGTAGATTTAGAAGATAAAAATGAGGTTAAAGGGCTTCTAATTTGATCTTGAAGGATAAAATGTAGGTAAAAATGCTAGAATTATGATGTATATCTATAATTGTGAAAGACATTCACTAAATTGTGTATCTTTTTTCTGTAGTTTTCAGGTACACTTGAAAAGCTTGTACAATTGATGCTTGTTAGTATTAAAGAAGAATATTATAAAAGATTATTTTAAACAATGCTGCTTTTCTGTGTCATTTTCCTTTGTTGAATCCAGACCCAACCTAAGTGTGGCATATTGGGTATCAATTTTGTGTTTTTGGTTGCTTATATTAGATTTTAAGGACATTGCCGCGTTGATCGAGATGGGGGCTTACACTCGAGAGGTTCGAAGGATTGTGAGGGCTATTCGGTGGACAATTCAGCTGAGAAAGAAGCTAAAGGCTTCTCTACTTTCTGCATTTCTTAATTTTGCTCTTTTGCCTGGATCGGAGGTGCATTCTCGTTTGTCTTCATATGTTCCTTCGGTAAGCAAGTCGTACATTTGAGCAAGTTGTTTAATTAATTAAAGGGAAATGTGGTGTTTTAGATCCTACGCAAATGATTATGTAATTTGTATCCATTGATCAAATAAAATTTTCCAATGATGAAATTTCTTTTGTTAATTGCGGCTCAAACTCACATTAAATTATGGCTTATTTTTTTTCGGATTGCTATGATTTGATTCCCTGCTTGTTCCACTTCTCTATTTGAATATTCTGATGCATGTCGAATTTGGGATGTGTTACTGTTGTTAGTTAAAAGAACTTATAAGGCAAAGACTAGGTATATTTTTCTGGTGTAATATTTCTATGTTGATAAATGTAATGAATCCACTTGTTCGGGAAATGGTATGGTCTGTGGAAATTTTCCTTAATGGTGTAGCAGTTGGTGTTACATGCTTAGGCTGTCTTGTTACCTCAAATAAGACAACGTAGAAGTTGAAGGGGATTGTATGTACGGATAACCACCATTTTATGTTATTTAATGATGCTTGTAGGAGGAAGAGCATGACATGGAGGTTGATAGCGCAACATCTGGTACGCAAGCCCCTGCGAAGCACCCCTTGCCAGAGCTTGAGATCTACTGCTATTTGCTTGTTCTAATATTTTTGATTGATCAGAAGAGATACAGTGAGGTATGGCTGTAATACTGCAGAGGTTTGCTATCTTAAATGATGCCTAGAACATCTGCAATCTATTGATGAATCAATTCTTCTTTACTGTCAGGCTAAGGCTTGCTCTTCAGCTGGCATTGCTCGTATAAGGAACCTTAATAGAAGAACTGTTGATGTCCTAGCATCAAGGCTCTATTTTTACTACTCTTTAAGCTACGAACTTACTGAAGATCTTGCTGAAATACGAGGGTATGCATGTCTCTATGCTAGTATGAATTGCACAACACCGATGAGGTCTTTATCCTTGTTTGATGGATGGATTTGGAAATTTGTTAGTCTACTTATGTTTTAAGGGAACAAGAAATGAAATTTATACTCATTTTTTCTGCTTAACAGTGCCTTTTGTTGTAACTTATGGTTTCACATCTAATAGAAAGTAGCATTTTCTAACAGTAATCTTCTTGCTTTGCACCGGACTGCAACTTTGCGTCACGATGAGTTGGGGCAGGTATGTTTGTTATTGAACAAGCAATTAGTTTATCATCTTACTAGTGGTTTTCGTGATTGATGGTGTGCTGGCATAGTGCAGGAAACTCTTCTGAATCTGCTGCTGAGAAACTACCTCCATTACAACTTATATGATCAAGCGGAGAAACTGAGATCAAAGGCTCCTCGGTTTGAAGCTCATTCAAATCAGCAGGCAAATCTCAAGACTCTGGTCCCGTTATTTTGTGTTTAAATGGAATTTGATACAAAATTTAATTAAGCCATAGTAACTTGGATTGCAAATATCATGTTTTGTACCCAAAGGTCCTTTACCGAGCATAGTACATATGTGTAATTAGAGATGAGAAATTGGAAAAGATTATGCAAATGGCGGTTCCAAGCTTACTTTAAGCATATCTACCATCACACTTTAAAATTGAATTTAAAGAATGTAACCACAAGTTGAGTGTACGTTGTACAATTATTAACTAGTCTAGTATCAACAGGATGATATGACTCTGCAGATGCTTTGATGTTTTATTTTTGCTGCTGTATAAGCATAAAACATTGAACTTCCATGATGAAGGAAATGGAAACAATTACCATTGCACTACTGCTTTCAAGCATGGATAAATTGTTATTTTTTTATATTGTTTTCCTTTTTCCTTTTTTCTTTTTTAATATATTATTTTATCTCATTTCTCCTTCGTATGAAGGTTGCGTCGAGATGAGAAATTGGCATCCGGCGTAAAACTTTGCCACTTTGCTTTTTGTGTGAATTTGTAGTGTTAACTAATTTTAGACAATTAATTGACACTATAAAAACTTGGATGAAGGAAATTCACACCACCGGTCCCACATGGTGAGATAAGGTTTCAGTTTTTCCTTGATGAATATATTATCTTTACTACTGCATTATTTTGGATGGGGGATGGGTTGTGTTGGTTCTTGAAGTATATTATGTCTTGCCACAGCTTTAGTTTATTGAACGATATGTCTATACAATCTAAATGTTGTGATCCTATCTGTATCCTCTGCAGTTCTGTCGATACTTGTTTTACCTTGGAAAGATTAGGACAATTCAGTTAGAGTACACTGATGCTAAAGAGTCCCTACTCCAAGCTGCCAGAAAAGCACCTGTTTCTGCTCTTGGTTTCCGAGTTCTATGCAACAAATGGGCTGTAATTGTCCGCTTACTGCTAGGGGAGATTCCAGAAAGAACTGTTTTCATGCAGAAGGGGATGGAAAAAGCGCTGAGGCCATACTTTGAGCTTACAAATGTGAGCTGTTTTGTGTCACCTATAATATCATGTTTTGTGTAAATCTACGGCTTGTATTTATAAATTTTGTTTTGGTCAGCCTATTGTAAACCAGATAGTGGTGGTAGCAGGATAGTTGAGATAAAGGCAATGACCGTGTCGCATTATTCTAGCTATTCTAGATAAATCGTAAAGTGTAAAAATATTTGGGGCTGTTTGAATTGGGGCATTATGATCTTATGAGCTATGACTACATTGTTACATATCCAGATTCGAAAAATTGGATTATCTTATTCTAGACAAATATCATAAATTTTCCTGAGGCCTTTGTTGGTTCCCTGTAATAAGCAATTATACATACGTATTGACTTCTTTTATGTGTGGGTTTCAGGCTGTTCGAATTGGAGATTTGGAGCTTTTCAAAGCCGTTGCTGAGAAGTTCGCCAGCACCTTCAGTTCAGATCGAACTAACAATTTAATCGTTAGGCTACGTCACAATGTTATTAGAACTGGCTTGCGCAACATTAGCATCTCGTACTCGAGGATCTCACTAGCCGATGTTGCTAAGAAGTTGAGATTGGATTCTCCAAATCCCATTGCCGATGCTGAAAGTATTGTATCAAAAGCAATTCGAGATGGCGCGATTGATGCCACGTTAGATCATGCTAAAGGGTGGATGGTATCGAAGGAGACGGGGGATATTTACTCTACAAATGAGCCTCAGATCGCTTTTAACTCGAGGATTGCTTTCTGCCTGAATATGCACAATGAAGCGGTGCGTGCCCTCCGTTTTCCACCTAATTCCCACAAGGAAAAGGAAAGTGCGGAGAAGAGAAGAGAAAGACAACAGCAAGAGCAAGAGCTTGCTAAACATATAGCTGAAGAGGATGATGATGAATTCTGATGGTAAGGTACATGTTGTTGCCTATGACATTTTCTCTTAAATGTTGCATCGAAATTATTAAATTTCTTGCAAGGATGATTCCTTTTCGGACTGATGGGGCTACTGTTGTAGCTTTTTGCATTAACTTGTTCGTTGTATGAGTTTCCTGTTTTAGGCTCAAAAGTATTTGTTGGTTTCTTTCTTCTTTTTTTTTTATTGGATAATTACAAAAACACCCCTAAGGTTTAGGCTAATTACAAAAAAACACAGATGTTTTAAAATTACAAAAAAGAACCTTGAGGTTTGATCCCATCTTACATTTTCTCCCTTCATAAATAACAAACATTTCAAAAAACCCATGATATTTTTAGAAATATTACAGTTAACCCCTTAAATTTAAGGCATAATCGAACCTGAGGGTTTTTTTATAATTTTGAAGCATGTCTGGGTTTTTCTTAATTAGCCCAAACCTCAGAGGGTCTTTTGTAATTGTCCCTTTTTCTACTGAGCTGTAGAACGCTGTTATATAAGATTGTGGATTAGGCTGATTCTGCAGGCAGGATATATTTCTTTTACATATTTGACAAGATGTTCTTGTTCCTGTGTTTATTGCATTAGATGATAGATTAAGAGTTGTTTGATGTTGTGTTTTTGTTAGGATTTCCAAGTTAGCGTTGAATATACCACGATCTTGAGTTTAGCTCAAATGCTATAATCACCCTTTGTAAGGGTGTTGACCGGGTGGGTTCGAACCCGGTATCTTTCAGTTTCTTTGGAATTTATCCCTTCCTCTCCAACAAAAATGTACTCCCAACTTTTTTTAAAAAAGTTAACATTGAATATTTTGAAACATCAGAGGAAGTCGGATAAAAAGAATCTCCCAAACATTGTGATTTCAACCATTTCATAAGTTTTATTTCTTCAGTCATTCACTCCAAATTGGGATATTACATATGGATAATTATAAAAAGACCCCTAAACCTTGGGCTAATTACAAAAAGTCCAAGAGGTTTTGGAAAATTACAAAAACTCCCTCAAGGTTTGATTGTGTTTGAAATTTAAGTGGGTAACTGTTTGATAAATGTAAAAGGTGCTTTTGAAATATTTTTTACAGAGACTTTCTAGATCTCTCCATAGAATATTCTTTACAATATACTTGTAGATATTTACAAGGGAGTACTCTATAGAGAATATTGACAAATGTGCCTAATGCTTAGGCTAAATAAGTGTGGTTGGTTATCTTGGACTCGGGCTAACCTCTTAGCAAACGATAGTGCAAACTCGGTCCATTTTTCCCGACCATTACACCGTGCTCTTAAACTGATATCGTGCTACCTCGAGCAAGGACTCCTTTACATGATCAGCCTGGACAGTTTCCTTGTCCCTTCTCTGCAACCATTTTGTCAAATTAAAGGAAAATCATTGAAAAGAAATGGGGTTTAAAGGGTTTTGAATTTATTAACAAAATGCATTTAACACACCTTTTAGTATAAATTTTGTGATATTGTGTCCAAAATATATGGTTTTCAGTTACTTTACCTCAACTCTGATGATATTTGAAACCAGGAATTTATGTCTTGTTGCATTCACATTGATTACTTGGAAGCCAAGAGAGCTTAATCCCTCAATCAGCCTCACAAATCCACCTTGCTTGTGCTCACATAATATCTTCACAAAAAACTCATTTCCATCCATTTGAGAAACTTCCACTTGTGGCTGCATTATGCCAGTTATGTTTTGTTTTTGTTAGTTGACATGACTATGAATTAAGGGTAATTACAAAAACAACCCTAAGATTTGGGCTAATTACCGGGGAAAAAAAACCAGAGTTCTTTGAAAATTACAAAAAAAACCCTTGAGGTTTGATTATGTTCTACATTTATCCATGTGATTTTCGAAAATATTTCAAAAAGCCCCATGGCATTTACAAAAATATTACAGTTACCCCCCTTAAATTTAAGACAAAACGAAACTTGAAGGGTTTTTTTTGTAATTTTGAAACATGTCTGGGTTTTTTTTGTAATTAACCCAAACCTCAGGGGTGCTTTTGTAATTATCCCATGAATTAATGCAGAAACAACTCACATTGATAAATTCTCAATTTTAGCTATTCTTACCTCCATTTGATGCACCTTCTCCTTTGGATCCTTGTGAAAATCACCTGAAAAACTTGCATTTTCGCGTTTTGGACCACTTTTCGTTCCGTTTTGGTGTAATGTTAATGGAGGAACTTTGTTATCAGTACTGTTTCTTACTATTTTCATAGCATTCTCATCTTCTGTATGTTGTTCAAGCTCAATTTGCAAATCCTTTACTTGTTTCTCCAACTCCTTAACATAATTGATTGCGTCTCCAAGAATTGCACCTCTATCTAGCTGCAACATAATACAAGTCATTTAAGAAAAGGGTAATTACAAAAACTACTCCTGAGGTTTGGGTTAATTACAAAAAAACCGTGAGGTTTTTGAAAATTGCAAAAACTCCCTTAAGGTTTGATTCCGTCTTATATTTTCCCCTTCATAAACAAAAAAACATTCCAAACCCCTGGCATTTATAAAAATAGGGTTAATTACAAAACGTACCCTTGAGGTTTAACTTAATTACAAAAAACCCAGCTACCTTTCAAAATTACAAAAATACCCCTGAGGTTTTCTTTTGTCTAACATTTACCCGCTTCATAAGCAAAAAATATTTCAAAATTTCCCCTCATATTTATAAACATATTAAGGTTTACCTCTTAATTTTAACACCGAATCAAATCTCAGGGGTACTTTTTGTAATTTTGAAAGTTAGCTGGGTTTTTTTTGTAATTATGTCAAACCTCAGGGGTACTTTTTGTAATTATCCCATAAAAATATTATGGTTACCCTAAGAGATTCTTGAAACATTTATGAGGTTCTCTGTAATTAGCCGAAACGTGAGGGGCCTTTTTGTAACTATCATGGTTATTGCTTACCCTGAGATTCAATGAAGTGATGATTATTGCTTACCTTGGAAATATTAGGGACCAAGGCTCGAAGGGAATAAAGCCTATCATTAAGCTTCTTTCTCCTCTTTCTCTCAGCCTCTAGATTCTTGGATTGATGGCCCTTTCCTATTTTTTTCTTGCACCCGCCATCGATATTTTCGTCGCCATTATTTTGATGTGAATCATGACCTGATCTGTTATTTTCCTCTGCTATTGAGATTTTCTTGTTCGTTTGATCTTTCATGATTAATCTTGATACGCTCGTCATGTTACTATATGTAGGCTCCGTTTCATGAAATACATTCTCAGTTGAAGGAGTGAAACCGTTTGATTCGCATATATTTCCTTCAAAGAAGATACTCTTATGATTATTGTTATTCATGATCTCTGAGCTGAACTGTTGTAAAGGTCTGTTTGGATAAGTAGAGTGATGAATCTTTGATAAAATCAATGACTTGTTGATCTTCAGGAACCTGGAATATATATACAAGCCAACTATATATGGGATAATTACAAAACACCCCTAAGGTTTGGGCTAATTACAAAAAAGCCCAGAGTTCTTTGAAAATTACAAAATTCCCCTTGAGGTTTGATTCCGTCTTACATTTTCCACAGTGATTTTCGAAAACATTTCAAAAAGACCCTGATATTTACAAAAATATTACAGTTACACCCCTTAAATTTAAGACAACGAAACCTGAAGGGTTTTTTTGGAATTTTGAAACATGTCTGGGTTTTTTGTAATTAACCCAAACCTCAGGGGTGTTTTTGTAATTATCCCATTAATATCGTACCTTATGTTCTTTTTCAGTTGTAAATTTAGTTAATAAAGAGTTCGTCAGCGAATCAAAAGACAATATTAAAAGCATTAAAGTGTTTGCAAAGATTTTTATGCTCATGAAGTCATTTTTTTGAAAATATATCTAGTTTTGTAGTCTATCATAAACACAAACATGAGTAAGTATATCATAATTGCCCAAAAAATTAAGTATTTACCTTCTTTTTCCGCTATCGGGGAATAGAGCTGAAAAATGAACCAAGCTACTCGATACACGATCCAAAATTAATCGTTAAAACTTCGTTTGAGCTCGGTTCGTTAACATAACAAACCAAGCTTGTACATATTTTTCCGTTTGATAAGATGTAAAATTCGGCTCGAGCTCGACTCGTTTAGCTAAAAAAAGAATAAAATATGTGTAAAAATATCAAACTACTCGAGCTCGATTCGTGTTCGGCTCGACTAAAGCTTCGATTTATAATCGAACCAAGCTCAAACACGCTTTTAAAGTCGAATAAAATTCAAACAAACTGAAACGATCCATGTTTGACTTAACTCGACTCGTTTATACTGGGGAATCAGGAAACATAAAGGAAACTAGAGATTTTGAAAGAAATTGAGAGATTCATTCATGTTTACAAATTTCAGTTGATGGTGATGGTTAACTGATGTCAAATCCTTAATGGCCTCATCGTTGCATGAATCATCATATCAGCAAATTATGGGAGGAAATAATTTGTATTACTTGTTTTTGTAATGTGATTTTTATTAAGGGATAATTACAACAACACCCCTGAGGTTTCGGCTAATTACAAAAAAACTGTAGATGTTATAAAATTACAAATAAACCCCTCTGGTTTGATTATTGTTCAAAATTTAAGGAGGTAATTTTAATATTTTTTTATAAATATCAAGGGGTTTTTTAAAATATTTTTTCTTGTGAAGGGGGGATATGTACAATGGATCAAACATCAAGTGGTTTTTTGCAATTTTCAAAAATCTTTGGGTTTTTTTTGTAATTAGCCCAAACTGTAGGGAGTTTTTTTGTAATTATTCCTTTTATTAAAGAAGAAAACAAATGTAAGCTAAATGTAACCACGAGCTTGTAGCTCAAAGTGGTATCGCTCACCCTTTGTTAGCTAAATCTGATTTGTATTACAGATTCGAACCCTGTATCTTTCAGTTTTTTTGAATTTTGTCCCCTCCCCTCCAATGTAAGCTAAATCAAATGGATTGAACTAGCATTTCAATAAAAAGATTGAACGAGCCTTTGGGAAAATACACTTTGGAGATGAAGAACAACCTTGATAGAAGCATCGATCGGGTCCATTAGCAATCTCCTGTTTTGGAACGAAGTTTTTGAGATGAAGATATTTGTGAATATTTTTTAGGATAATTACAAAAATTACCCCTGAGATTTTCGTTAATTACAAAAAAAAAAAAAAAAAAAAACAGATTTTTGAAAATTGCAAAAACTCATTGAAATTTAATTATGTGTTAAATGTAACTCCCCCTATATGAATGAAAGCAATCCTTTCCTTCAAAGCAAATCCTCATAAAAAGATCTCATGCAATAATTTTAAAATGTAAGGAATCCAGAAATCTTTCACTATGGGGCACAAAGCTATGACATTTATAAACTACATAAAGAGTAATTATTGGAGCACACTTACTACAAGCTTATAGCTCACTCCTCCCAACTTATTAAAAAAATGAGTGGAGCACACATTATTTTTTGAATTAATTGCTTTTAAAGTTAAATAACCACATTAAAAACAATTAGTATGTCACACTTTTATTTTTTGTAAAACATAATTAATATTCAATTTGTAAAAGAAAATATTAAATTATAAAAAGACAAAACGAAAAAAATATGAAAACTTATGGGGGCACATGCCCCCATAACGGGTAATGTGCTCCGTCATTGAATGTAAGGAGGATATTTTGAAATGTTTTTTTTGTTTATGAAGGGTGTAATCAAGTAAAGTATAATACAAAATCAAACTATGGGTTTTTTTTTGTTGTAAATTTAAAAAACTTGTGGTTTTTTTGTAATTAACCCAAATTTAAGAGAGTTTTTGTTGTTACAACAAACTACAACAAACTAAGCCTTAATTCCACTTCGTGGGGTCGACTATACGGATCATATCGCGCCATCATTTACGATCATAAGCCATATTTTCATTTATTTCTATGTATAACATGTCTTGTTTAATAGCTTTTTTCCAAGTCTTTTTAGGCCTACATCTGCCTCTTTTGATTTGTGTGAGTGATTCCCTACCTTCTAAACGTCGCACAGGTGCATCTAAAGGTCTCCTATAAACATGTTCAAACCATCTTAATCCTGTTTCTCTAATTTTCTCATTTATTGGTGCTACTTCCACTTTGTTTCTAATGTGTTCATTTCTTATTCTATCTAATCTAGTGTGTCCTGACATCCATCTTAGCATTCTCATCTCTGCTACCCTCATTTTTTGTTCGTTTTCATATTTAGTCGCCCAACATTCTGCTCCATAAAGCATTGCGGGCCTTATGGCCGTTTTATAAAATTTTCCTTTCAATTTTAATGGTATTTTACGGTCACAAAGGATATAAGATGCACTCTTCCGTTTATTCCAACCCGCCTGGATCCTATGTGTGACATCTTTATTGATTTCTCCGTTCTCTTCAATTATAGATCCTAAGTATTTAAAACTCTTTGTTATACTCACTTCATGTCCATCAATTTTAACCTTCGTCTCATTGTTCCTGTTGTTTTTACTAAAGTGATATTTCATGTATTCTGTTTTAGCCCTACTTATAGTAAAACCTTTTCATTCGAGTGTTTCTCTCCAAACTTCCAATTTTGCATTTACTCCTTCCCTTGTTTCATCAATTAAAACTATAGAGAGTTTTTGTTGTTATCCCAATATTTTACATGGCCACTATAATTACACGTTTTAAGACCCTTTTAAGATTGTTATATATATAGTGTGGCTGGCAGAGTCACATTAGTTCATTAATTTGCTGGTCTATGCGATCAATTTTGAGTTGGACAGAGGGTTAAAACCCTGGTAACTTTCCTATTGTAAAATTCACAGTTAACTCTGGTTCGAATGACTTGAAATGACATAAAACATTAGAAGATAGTAAAACCAACATTTTATACGGTTCTTTGGGCAAATTTATTGTTAGGAAAATGTGTCTGGTTTCTGTTTTCGAAAGAAAATGGCTAAGGTTTGAATGTTTAGGCTTAAGTTGAGGCCTGAATTTTATTCAGTCTCCGCAAGACGAAATACGCCCCGTATATCGAGTGTTTACGGTTCTGGCGCTCGTCTCTAAGATACAACGACTTTTACTATTCCGGTTAGCAGCACTAGCAAAACCAGAACTACAACGAACAACAAGAGTTTCTGACTTTCAAGCTAAGAAGGAGGAAATGAGTCAATATGCAGAATGCAATGACCGATTTTAAGTTGTTGATAATTTTCGTGTGTTACTTCAGTCAGCAGGGGTCGAATAATATAGGCCTCTAGTGCCCCGTATGGAAAGATCACGTCTTTTGGCTCGAAAAGGCACATTTTACACTAACAGACGCACTTGTTCAACGACGCACGACCTGGCGCACGGCCCGTGCGCCTGCCCGTGCGTGGATGCGCGAAGGTTCGGCCTGACGCAGCCCGTGCATGGAATCGCGCAGGTACGGCATGATGCACGATCCAACGCACGGGTCGTGCGTCGCGCCGTGCTCGTCGAACCTCTTCCCTGCGGTGCGAACCTCTTTAATTAATTACAAAAATTAATTTGAAATCCATTTAATTAATTAAATCCGTTTAATTAATTAAACATTTATTTTAAAGGTTTTTGGTCCAAAAAGAATAAGGGCCTCCAAGCCCAAGCCCAAGCCCATGGACCCGGGCCGAGCCGAGCTGGCGGCGCGCGCGTGTGTGCAAACATATTCCTCATTTTTCTATGTGGGATGGAGCATCTCTCCTTCCCCACATTTTCCATTTTTCATACTGTTTATTTGTATTAAGTGGCTAACTTCTAGAATTAATTTCTCATTCACCCGAAATCGGTTTTGAGAAATTCCAAATGTTATTCTCATCTACTCTCTTAATAGAATTTTTACAAATAATTTAATTCCATTTTACACTAATGAAAACCACTTAATTATTTGGTCAAAATCGGGTCAACACCCATTTCTCAAGACCAAATTCCAACAATTATGAATGTCCTACCATGTCAAGCTTCTTGGAAGTCATATGTAGAACTGTCGAAACGGGCCAGCAGGGCGGGCCGGTCCAGCCCGCTAGGATGGCGGTTCAGAAAAACCTTAACCCGCGGGCCAGCCCACACTAAGTTAAAAAAAATGTTATGGATTTTACATATTTCCATCAAGTTTTTAAAATAACAATATATTAAAACTTGATATTAAATTTATATATTGAATGCACATAAATTGAATATCGATTAGAGTTATCCAAAAGAGAAAAAAGTTAAAAGCTACCAATCTTTTTGCGTTTAGTGCCTAAGAGCTCATTTGATGTCTGGACCTAATTTCCAAATGTATTCATATAATTTTGACAAAGTCAGCTTGGTGAACGAGATAGTAAAATAATAACGAATACTGAATTAAAAATGCGTAGAAGAATTATGAATTAATTAATTTACATATAATAGGAGTGAAAATTTGGCCTATGGGCCAGTCCACGTAAGAAAAATCGGCCTATGGGCCAGACTCTGACACCTTTGAGCTGGGTTATTTATTAAAAGTCCATTGGACAATTAATATTAAATAAATATATAGAATGTTTTTTTTTTCGAAACGATAGAAATATATTCATTACACAACAAAACTTACATTGCTAACTGGCAAAATGGCCACCTTGAACATACATACATTGATACATGTCAAGGGGAGAACTCCGTACGAGAGGTATAACCACCGTAATTCGAGGGAGCAAAACAAGAAAAAACTAAAAAACACAAAACAAAAGAAAACTAAGTACTCCATAGGAAACTAAACCACCTCCGAAAGGAGGACTAAGGCACTCCTCAAGAGAGACTACCCAACTCGAACAAATCCGGGCACGAGCTACTTCACGCACTACAAGACAGAAATTACTGACCGCCTACGAGTTTCGCAAATCAACCGGTAAAAAAAAAGACTCAAAAAAAATACAGAAAAATCGAAAAAAAAAAGAAAAGAAAAATGCCTCTCCCTCACCCGATCTTCAACCGCAACCCATTACCTACCCGGCTCCAACTCTCCTCTTTGTAGCTCCAACCTCCGACTTGCCTCCACTCTCGATCGAAAATTCCGATCACCTCCGGATAACACAAGTGATGATATGCGCTTCATTGGCCTCCATCATGAAGCATGGTTGGGGAGGGGAGGAGATAACGGGAGGAGGAGGAGAAGGAGAAGGAGCAGGAGAGGGGGGGAGGGGAAGGGGGGAAGGGAGGGAAGGGGTTTAAAGTTTAGGGTTTGTAGTGAGAGGGAGGAGAAAAAAAAATAGAGAGAAAAAGGTACATTTCCACCTTAGGAATGTTTAGGGGGGCCAAAAAAAAGGGAAAAAAACAACAACAGAGATTGCATGTTTTACATGTATGATTGGACTTTAATGTGATGGGTATAAAATATTGGGCTAGACTAAATTGAACCTTAGAACTTACTAGGGGCGGAACAAGGGTTTGTCCTAAGGGGGGGCCAATAGTAAAAAACTCGATCACTTACATATATATATATTTATACAATGGTTGAACCAGGCACCCTAATGGGATGGGCCAATAAAACCAAGAAAAAACATACAAATTAGCATTAAAAATATTTTTTTATAAAAAAAAAAATATAACTATTTTTTTTAGAAAAAGATGGGTGGGGCAGGGCCCAGGTTGGTCCACCCCTAGACCCGCGGTGTATATAAAATACGTCATTAAATTATTAATCAATTAAACTTAGACTGTATGTTGCATATTATGAAAATCATTTACAATATAATAAGAAAATTACAATTTAATTTTCAATGTACACTAGCAAACAATAATTAAGAAATTTTATTTCTTCCATTTGATGAATATAAAAGGAGAAAAAAATATTTTTAATATAATAGTAAATATACATAAGGCCCACAAAATTTCTAGTTTAACTTACTAAAATTCATGAGCCATGTAATTCATAATAAATTTTACAAACAAATTGTGGGGGGCAAAATATAATACATATATACTTGCAGGTACTAAAAGGCGGCAGGGCCCCCCTAGGCCCAAAGGTGGCTCCGCCCCTGGAACTTACAACACCCACTTCAGTTGGGCTTCCCCAGCCCATTAGTATAACCGAGCTCAATTACTTGATGAATTATTAGTTTTTTTTTTTTGAGAATGGATGAATTATTAGTTTTAACTGTACTGTTAACACTCAATTAGTTTGTTATATTAGTTTTAATTAGCAGTTAAAACTGAATCTTGGTGTCTTGCTCTATATATAAATACTATATATAAATACACTCCAAAGCAAATTAAGTCACTTACATCTTATTCATTTCAGATGTAAGCTTTCTTGTAAAATTAGTATTTGATTTTATTTTTTTTTTGTTTTTTTTTTTTTTTTTTTGTTTTGTTTTTGGTATATATATATATAGGTGCGCGGTGAATTGGTGATCAAGAACAAAAGAAACAAATTTCAAGGTAAGTAGCGTGTTTCATTTTTAACATTTTCTTTTTGTTGGTAAAAATAATTTGGAAGAAAAAGGATCAATTTTGAGATTGTGAGATGAAAAAAAAAATGATGAAATTTGATTTATGTAAAATAATGATTGTGTATGATTGGTAGTTAGAGATATGTGAATGTGTGAATATATTGTGTAATTTGTGGAAAAATGTAGAGATATAGAGATAATAAATAGAAACAAAAATAAAAAATCAATCAAGAAACATGGCCAACCAGATAGAACGGGTTAATTAATTCCCAACATAAAGTAGTCTGGATAAGAAATGGGACCGCGATAAAACGTTACAATTTGTAAAAATAAAAACAAATGTCAAGGGTTTTTTTGTGATTTTGAAAGATAACTGAATTTTTTTGTAATTAAACTAAATCTTGGGGAAGGTTTTTGTAATTAATCCATATTATTACAAAGAGAAACCTAGATACATTCGGAATTTGACAAGTTTTTGTTTTGACTAAGATCAACTGTTGGAGATTTTTTTTTGTATGGAAATATTTCTTTAATTATTTGACTAAACGAATTTGCAGCATACTTTAGTTTTTCCTAACTTGAATTATTGGGCAATTTTACCTGAACATTGCGTGTATTATTGTTTATATAGTTTTTCTTACTTATATAGTTACCGTAATTGTTCTTTTTTTTTTTGTGTGTGTGCCATTGATGGCTGCCAATGTAACCTGATATATTCATTTTCATTTTTCCTAATATTCATACAAACCATGGAGGAAAATAATTAAGATCCATAACACTTATAGACAATGGCACCAAGAAAAAGAATTGTTTTGACCTTTATTTGCATCAGGACCTTATGTGGCCTTCATTTATTCGGCATGTTCAGTAATTCCATAATTAGGCAAAATTGCATTTTTGGTCCTTTAAATTGACGTAAATACACTTTTAGTTTTCTATGTTTTTATGTTTTAGGGGTGTTGTTTGGCAACCACTAATTTTAAAAAGTTGCACATTTATTAGTCCTATTTCTCAATTTTGGGGATATATATCTTATTCCTAAAATGCCAAAGTGGCAACATTAATGCTTATATTGATAGCTAGAATTTGGTGACATGGTGCTTACTTAGTAAGCATAGACTTTGGAAAATAATTTATTTTATAAAAAATAATAAATTAAAACAGTTTACAAGTTTTAAAAATAATACTTGCATCTTTAATTTGTAATCTCATGTTCAAGACACGTACGAGCTCTATGAAATTCTTTCCTTTATTTTCTCTTGCAAGAATGTATATATATAAATAAAGTAATCTCGCAGTATATATGTCATTTTTTCATTCTTTTTAATTTAATTTTATCTTGTTTTTTTTTTTTTTGGTTGTAGGTGGATGTTGATCACGAGTGAAAAATTTCAAGACAGGGTGTATTTCTCTGTTTCGGTCATGTGATAAATTTCAAGACAGGGTTGTATTTTTTGATTGTTGATGATGATGATCATGACTTGATTTCCTTATTTTTTTGAATGCAAAATACTACGTACATTCCAAAATAGAATTAATGTGTCGTAATAACGGGTTTATTGTGGGTATAGGTTTAAACTCACTCCATTCACATCCCTAATTATTGTCAACGAATATTTATAATACCATTACTACTAATTTTTTTTACCATTACTACTTAAGGTTAACATTTAGGAGTCTCATTTAATTATGCAATAGGAGCCCCATTGGCTTAGAGTTGCCAAAGATTTTTAAAGTTACTTAATTACATATCATAATTTATTTCACCCATTATGGTTTATAGGGTAAGTATAATTTATAAATAAAATATTACGAGTAATAAATAATAAATATAGCTTAATAGAGAATATATATATATATATAATTTATAAAAGAAAAACATGTGCGTGTTTGCTCTACTTAAAAGATGTCATAACAATGTTGATTTTGGTCTAACTTGCTTTGATTTGGAAATGAGTTAGATCCGTCTCATGATCTTAAACCCGTGAGACGGTCTCCGAACCCGAATACGGAAAACTCAAACCCAAACATAACAAACATAAATATAAATGATGTTACCTTTGTCTTAAAATATAATTATCTTATATTTTAGTTTATTTTTATTAATTTTGAATACAACCAGAAATTGACCTATAGTTAAATATGAATACAATCCGATGACTAAGGACTGTAATTTCGGCCTCATCCAACCCGTTTGGGGTGCCCCGCTCCGTAATCCACGGAGAGACGAGGTGGGTCTATATATCTATTCCGCCTCGCCTAGAATATTTATTTATTTTTAATATATTAAATATATGTTTTACATATATAAAATATATTACAATATAAATTTTATGTAATATTATATTATATCTAACATTTATAAATTGATGATGACAATTTTTGTGAATAATATGAAAACATGTACTTATCTTCTTCTTCATTGAAATATATATAATTCAAGCAAACTAAAGTTTTGTGCAAAATGGATAAATGATGCCATAAATTTAAGATGGGTATGGCTAAAAACAATATCTGGTTATTTGGGCCCAAAATTGAACGACTTTTGGAAGTGGGCCTTCCTTATGAGCTGATTGTTGAATTTATCGTGGTGAAGTGGATGTGAATTACGAAAAAGCACAACTCATTTGACATCTTATAAAGTATATTAACATAAGAATCCGATCCTTTTAATTATTCATGCCAAATTTCTCAACCCTAACCTACTAATTCTTTTGAGTTTTTCGAGTCAACTCAAAATAATATAGAATTTTTGAAAATCTAACTAATTCATCTATAAATATGAGTATCACTTTCTCATGTATTTAATTCATGGTCAGGGACGATTGAACAACCAACTATGGGACACGTGTATTAGCATTATAAATTAAAAAAAAGTATTAGTTTAAATAGTGTTATATAACATTAGTAGTGTGATAAAATTTTAAGACTTATATATTAATTTTTTTAAGACTTATATATTAATTAGGTTATAAAAAAAATGTACCCTCATTTATTATTTTTGATGTAGTTGACGATTGTATTTATTTTGTACTTTGTAATAACAAATTCCCGAATCCAACCCTGTGAATGGCGCATGTCCACCACATAATTCCCTTATTATTTTTAAAGGTGAGAGTTTTTTTGGATTTTCCTCTATTAAGGTCAAAATTATGTATTTATGATTGTATCAAGATGATTAACCAAATACAAAGTTAAAAAATACATTAAACAAAAAATTAACAACGAACTCATAATATCAATACAATGTGCATTATGCATTGAGATTCATATAGTTCATACCAATAACATAAATCATAAAGTATTTTTCAAGCAAAACACTCTAGTATGAATAAGTCTATATACATCTGCAACACAAAAAATACAATATACAAGTAAAATTAAAAGATAATTAGTCATTTAATTAGATGACTAAGTTAAGATAAAAATAATATATCAAATAAATAATATTTAAAAATAAAAATTGCATAGAGCAAAACGGGTCCAATAAAATTTGTTACTCGGACCCGAATATGCGGGTTTTGAAAATGTAGACCCGAGACTTGCTTGACCAGTATCTGGACCCCTCATTAGGGGCGTAGCTAGCCGCTCGGCTACTCTTAGCCCAAAATCTTTTCCCCCCTACTTTAATTATTTTTTCTCCTTAAAAAGCATACTATTTTTTATCTTTTCCCCAAAAAAGAATATGATAAAAAAAATTGGGTGCGCCAGGGGCCCTGGATTCGCCCCCTAGATCCGCCCATGCCCTTCATGTTTAGGTTTGGCTTTGAGCCTTTGAGCATACCCCATTGTTCTCCTTACTGTGAACTTATTCTTTGATTTATAAGTCTTGACAGATTTAACTCAAAATTTTGACACTCACAAGTCACAACTTTAATTTGAAATAAACCCACCAAGTTGAAAATATTAAAATACAAAAAACTATTTGAATTTGACTCTTGTAATGAAGGTTATCCAAAATCAGTTTATTAAAAAGAAAAAAAGAAAAACAAGACAATTTATAACGTAATTTCATTTCAAAACCAATTTGAATGTCCTTATACTTCATTATCAATTTTCTCAAGAATCCTTACTCCTCCTTAGACCTCCTCCCAGGTTGGTCTCACCTAGTTTGGTTGCTAGACCAAAATGAAATATTGATGCACATGCCAACAGGGACCAAAAATTACACAAAATCTGAATTTATAGGACCAAATTTGCAGAACTTATTAGATCATAATTTCACATAATCAAAATTTTACGGGATCAAACTGCTACCTAAAATCTTTCAATGACCAAAATTACTAACCCCTATAGTCATGGCTGCTCCAAATGTTAGTCGGTCGACTCGGGCGCAGAAAAATTTACAGAACTCAAGGGCCCAATTTTTTTGTATAACTTTAATATATCCTATACATTTAAAATCAATAAGATTATAGAGAAAATTTGTGTTTAGCATAGTGGTTAAGGCATTTCACCTTAAAGATCCTTGACTACAAAGACCAAGGTTCGATCCCATTGAGTGCAGTGGTTTGAAGGGCCCATAGTTGCTAACAATATATTACAATTAAGTTCCCTTAAAGGCCCTAAATTAAAAATTCACAAATTAAAGAGTCAAAAATTTGAAAGAAAAAAAAAAATAGAGCCCCAATTTTAAAGTTCGACCCAAGCCAGAAAATTGGTAGGATCGGCCCGCCTATAGTTAGGGGACGAATTTTGCAATTAAGCCAGAGAATATACAATAACCCTACAAATGAAAGAAGCCACAGTGAGGTACTTAACTGAAGCATCAAGACTGACATACAAATCTTAATTGGCTACCCAGTTCTATAGAAGGATGATTGAAAAAGATATGACAAATTCAAAATTCACACCACTTAGAACATCTAGTTGGAAAACCTAAACTTTGTGATTCAACATTACAAACTATCTATATAGGACCTGATCGATACATAAGTAATAGTAGAAAGGGATAATTACAAAAAGTACCCCTGTGGTTTGACCTAATTACAAAAAAAACCCAACTAACTTAAAAACTTACAAAAAGTACCCCTAAAGTTTGAAAATATTTCAAAATCCCCCTTCATATTTATAAAATCATTGCAGATTACTCCTTAATTTAGGTGTGAACCAACCAGTACCAGATCCCGACTGAACGCGTAAATTTGTCGAAGAAGTTATATTAATCTTGTTCTGTCGCACGTAAAACACACCTCTTTCGTGAATTATGAATCTATTGGGATCAAATGCGTTTTCTAATGCATCATTAATACCGTCTAATTGTTCCTCATACTCCTCACCATCAGCTCGATCATCATGTAATAAAGCATTAATGCCATCATCACCATTATCATCAATCTCTTCTTCATCAATCTCTTGTTCATGATCATGATGATCATCATCATCATCATCCATGTCTTGCTCATGATCATCATCCCCAGCAAACCCAATTATTCCCCGAGAGTCATTTATGGCAAAGTGAATGCGGTTTGGCTCAACTCCATCAACCGAAGTCGACCCAACAGGTCCGACGAATACGCCTTGATTCCTTATATCGCTCATCTTTTCCAAGCAACATGATGATAATGATAATGATCCGTTGTTTATGTTTAGCCGACGAACCTCAAATCCACTAGTTTGAGAGTATACGAGCGATTGGATAGGCCCGGAGGCTTGATCATCACCGGCATTGTAAGCGTACAAATCGATAACGGCACTAACAACTAGCAATTCACCCTTGGTAGATTCCACCAAGTGCTCCACTAGTATCCATCTTTCGCGGATACTCAACCCAATTGGATAGAGAGGACCTTCCACGTGACGATGATCATCATCCTCGTCGTACATGAGATGCAACATAATCAACTCCACGTCACAACACCTCAATTGTATAATCGTGGTGTTTTGATTCGATGACGTTCCATTATTATTATTGTTGTTGTTGTTATTATTATTATTCTTCGAATGTATACATGAGGCGTAAAGCTTTCCGTTACAGGACATGATGTCCTTGTAGAGTACTCTAGAAGTTCTCGCAATGCTCCAACTCCGATCCTGCGGTGAGCACATTGCCAATTGATGGTCCAGATTCCTACCGAAACTAAAAACAACAGCCACCACGCACTCTACTGAACCAACCGAAAATACTTGCACTCGACCAACGAAAGCAGAGATATTCTCCGATCCTACCCTAACGCAACCATCCACCAATTCATCGAAAAACGGGAGCGTGGATAGCGCAGGAAGTTTTCTGGTGGTCCCCGATATCGGATCCCACAACAACATGACCGTGTTCGAAAGGTCGCACCCCGACTGACCAGCCATGAGCAGCCATCCCCCCTTACTGGAAGACCCGCAAAAGCACCACCGCCACCCACCACCACAAACCGAATTAGGTAAATTGAAACGGTATGTTCTTTCCTCGGACATGCTTTCGAAGCATATTCCTTCCGGTTCGCTGTGGGATAAGATAAGCCAGGGGGCCTCTGGTTTAACTGGGAAATCGGCACGCGTAAGCATATCTCTCCATGTTTTGCACACGAGTCTCATGCGAACTCGGTCGCCTATGCACAGATTACCAAATATCTTCCCCATAACATCATTGGGGAGTCGATCAAAATGTGAATCAAATATCTCCCCTGCAACAACATCATAATCATAATCATCGCCAAAAGAAGCCGTCTGACGGGTGATTGGCAACGAATCGGCTCCGGGAATGAAACTTCTCAAATAACGTAAATACCACTTAAAGAACGGAAACATGATGGAAGATGGAAAATAGCGTAAGAATCAGATTATCAATAATCAATAATAGAGTATAAATCAGATGATAAATTCCTATATATATATATATATTTTGAGAACCAGATATAATAGTGTTAGAGTAGTTTGATTAGAATTTGAGTCCAATTATAACTGTAATTGGAAGTACGGTGCAACAATTGTAGTTGAATACGAGTCCAATTATAATTGGAATTCTAGCGAGGGATGATATCTTATCCAAATTAATATGATGGCAGATATGTTTTTAACAGACTTTCAGAAAATCCTTCGTAAACTGAAATATATATGCAATATTTTCTCGATAACAAATATACGAAATATAATATTAAATTCTGATTATTATTTAAATAGCACCATTTTAATTTTAAAGAAAAAAAGTCTTTTTCTTTTACTAAATTACGTTAAACATCAAATGAACATTTTTTTAAATCTCATATAATATTTTTTAATATCGGGATAGTAAAATCCAATTAGCTAGGTTTCAAAATTATAAAAGTACCCCTAAGATTTAAGGGATTGCAGTAAAACAAAGAAAATTTGTGTAAAATCGATAATGTTCCTAACGGAATTCAAGAAACAAAGAAAGAATTGAAGGAAAAAAGAAATGGAAGGCCAAAATTACCTCCAGAGTTTTTGGACTATTTTTGTAGTTTATTGAGAATCAAAGGGGTGGAAATTGTTTCTTATACATAATCGGAGGGTATTTGTAAGATTTTGGGGATGGTAGTTCTCTATTGATCTTTATGTAATGTGGATAATTTGTGAACATTACTAGTTACTACAGGGCATTTTTGGAATTTCAAATAACTTTTTAATGATTTCAACACATTCCGTTAGATCAACTAGCTGTTGGGATCAAATGCTCAGAGATTACTTTTCAGAATTTTTAAATTTAGCTGATTTTTATTGTAATCACCGGAAAATTTCAGTGGTACTTTTTGTAATTAACATATGCATATAACATTTCAAAATTCGCACATTGTGACCGTTATACAAGTTTTCGCCTTATTTTGTGCTTCTCTCGTAAATTTTTTTTGGATCCATCCCTGCGTGAGACTTACCTTTTTTTATTGTAAATTTAAATCATTACAAAGTCATTTTAGAATTAATGAATATTTAGAAAGAAAAAATGTAGAGATTGCATATTTTATATCTTATTGGACTTTTAAAGTGCTGATTGGGCTAGACTAACTATTACACAAATAGTTGAAATTTAGAATCTTCTTGAGAGTAATCAATAAACTTACTTAATTTGGGCTTCTAGCCCATTAGTATAACCAGTCACCGGACCGAGCCCCCAACTTCTAGTCAATCATATTTGAATAAAGTGTGGTAAACACAAATCTGACTCAAAGTTATTGAGAGAAATCCGAATTTAAATATGGAAAATTTGAACCCAAACACAATAAATACAAATATGAACAATATTACCTTTTATCTTAAAATATAATTATCTTATATTTTAGTTCATTTTATGTATTTTGAACACAATCAAAATTGACCTAAAGTTAAACACGAATACAAATCGACTACTAGGGACGCTAATTTTGGCCTACCCCTGATCCAACCCATTTTGGGTGCCCCGCCCTGTGATCCACGGAGAGACGAAGTGGGTCTGTGTATCTATTCTGCCATGCCTAGAATATTTATTTATTTTAATATATTTAATATATATTTTACATATATAAAATATATTATAATATAAGTTTTATGTATTCTTATATTATATATAACATTTATAAATTGATAATGTCAACTTTTATAAATAATATTTTATAAATATATATATATTTTTTCTTTTTTTCTTTTTTTTCTTTTTATTTTTATTTATATTGGTCAGAGGGGTCGACCTTTGAGCCACGCCAAAGAATCGAGAGCTTCAAGTGAACTATTTCTCGTTAGTTGAACTGGCAGGATGAACATGAAGTTATGAAGGTAGGATACTGTACCTTACTATGCGCTAATCTAGATCCTCAAAGAGTGTTGGTCACCCGATTCGCCCCATTACCATTCCTACTAACTACTCGAATTTAATCATAACCCAAAATTTTGCCCAAAGTTCGGAAATCAAACTAGGATGATGTAAAATCTGATCAATTAAATTGTTAGTTTTTTTTAATATTTAAATTTAAAATATATAATTTCGTACTTAGCAAACAAATCTTGAGTGAGGAATAAGAATAATAAACAGTATCAATAATTTATCTCAGCCATTGTTCACCTCGAGCAGAGAGAATTGAGCATTATCAATTCAATTATCCTTCACTGCAAACTCCGACTTACACACCTTTGTGTGTTTATACAGTTGAAAATTAGTACGCATTATCTCAATAATGAAAGGGAATTTTTGTTGAAGGGCGATCGATTGAGAGATGGGGCGGGAGATCTCAGTGTTTTTTCAACCGAAGAGTTTGTTGATTTTCGTGGCGGCTTTAGTTCTGATATTTCTCGCTTCTTCCTTCTCTCGACAGGTAAATGTTTCGTTATTTCAGTGCCAATAGTTCCTTTGTTTTGATATTTCACACTTTTTGCTGCCTCGGATTTTTGAGCTTGTATTATGGCGCACTTGTTGGCTAATTGACGATTGAACTGGATTTGCAGTTTTCTGTTTGCTTGGATCTGTTTTATTTTGCCTTTTAGGTTGTCGACGGGTCTTTTAGTATTTGCTGAGATTATGGTGTAATTTTCAAATTTATGTAGGGGAACAGAAATTTTTGATTTGTAAACATTGATCAAATGGTATATAAGCTCTCCCCTTTGTGAGCAAAAGTTTACAAATGTATAAAATTTAACCGAAGAAAAAACGAGATTAGACTATTTTTTGTTGATTAACTTAAGTTGAATGGACTAAAAGAGCAGTCAATAAATGGGATAGTTGAAGTGGATATTGCTGCTCTAAAGAAAATTTTGTATCAGTTGCTTAATAGATATTAATAGGCATCAAAGGAGGCAGAGCAACTTTTCAAAGTATTTAAACAAATGCAGCCAAAAATCACATGAACACAAAGACTGTGAGAGTAAATCTTTCTATAATTCAAGATATACTTGTTTCTCTTCCACCGATGTTTTAACAAAAGTGACTCTATGCTCGTTGGTTCTAGTTAAATTTGATCGACCTTGCACATCAGGGAAATAGAACTTGGCTGCTCAACCTCCTTAAAACTTTTAGACGGTCATATTCTGGTGACACTCGTGGTTTTTTTTTTTTTTTAGTTTTATTTGCTGATTAGGCTCTTGCTAAATGATTACTGCTTTTGCTTTGCATTTCCAGGAGGCAGAGAATGTGGAAGGCGATTATGAAATCACCCATAGAATATTTTTGGATGTTGACATAGATAAGCAACGTATAGGTATTGGCGGCTCCTTCATATTCTATGATATGACTCAGTTATGAATTCACCGGCCCAAAATCTCATTATGCTTTTTAAATTTTAGTTCTCTAAAATGGTTAGTAAATGAAGGGCTGGGGGTGAGGTCTGTGGAGGATTGTGGCTTCTACAGATGGCAGTTAGAAGGAGGATTTATCGTGTCAAACTATCTTTTAAATATTTTAAGCAGAAACTTCTCCATTGTGATTTTCTATCTTTGTTAATATGATTTACCTCTATTACAGTTTGATAGATGAACATTATTCGTGTGACATTCCATTCATCGACATAAAATATGTCCATTCATAAGGATAGAACACTAGCTATAGTGAGGTGATAAGCCTGTCGATCATGAAAATCTTCCTCTCTTGTGTTCTGCCACCCTTTTGCATATGAAACACGAAGTTCTAGAAATGTTGGCATTATACCTTGAAAAGCTTTGTGGATCATAAGAAGAAAATGAACTGTGTGTTCTGCATGTAGTACTGTTTTGCTGTCCTCTGTTCATATTTTTATTTTACGCCTCTATATCCACAGGGAGAATCATTATTGGATTATATGGTCAAGTCGTGCCAAAGACTGTGGGTAATGTCTCTGTCTTCTGCTCGTATTTCTCCATGTTGAGCAAATTGCTTTTGTTTTGTTTGGCATGGCGATTTTGTTTCTGATTAGATCTACGTTTTCCATTGCAGAGAATTTTAGGGCTTTGTGTACAGGTAATTTTAAAGACCTATAATTATTCAAGTTTGTTACAGACTTGGCATTCTTATAATCAATGCTTTTGACAAAGAGGCTGATCTTTTTATCTTCACTAACCTACTTTTCTTGAATCAGGAGAGTTGGGAAAAGCTGCAAATGGTAAAGTTCTCCACTATAAGGGAACTCCATTTCATCGCGTCATACCTGGATTTATGTTACAAGGTGGAGACATTGTCTCTGGAAACGGGAGAGGAAATCAATCTATTTATGGTGGCACCTTTCGTGATGAAAATTTCAAGTTGAAGCATTCTCATGCAGGTCTGTGATGATCATCGTGTAACTTGTAAGGGAGTGTCTGCAAACACTAAAAAAAAAGTAATTGTCGGCTTTTAGCTAAAAAAAAGAAATCAATTTTTAGTGTATACAAATGTCATCTTCTGCTTCATCTAATCAAAATTTAAAAGCTGCGGTGGGGTGCTTCTTATTATGCTCAAATTATTTTCATAATCCAAAAATGCTCTCCCCCTAAATACCCACATCATTCAAAAAAATATGATATTGGCGTACTAATAATAACATGGTTGTTTTTGTCTTTCTATCCAAAGCTCATTTAAAAAAAAAATCTTATTTTTCCAAACACTTCTTCAATTTGATTTTTTCGGCTTTTAGCTTCTGTTTGCAAACACTACCAACTTCATTTTGGAAAGCATCTTATTTTCCAAACACTTGTTCAATTTTGATTTTTTCGGATTTTAGTTTCTGTTTGCAAACACTACCAACTTCTGATTCTCAACCACTTTTAGTTTTAGCTTCTGTTACGATTAATCATTCATCGTATCATTTCTTCTAAAAGCAGAAATGTTTGCAATCACTCCCTAACTTCTCTCTCTCTATCAAGACAACAAAACACATGCAAACAATTTACCTATTTTCTCAATCTGATTTTTGCAGGCACAGTCTCCATGGTGAATTCGGGACCTGATTCCAACGGTTCACAGTTTTTCATTACAACGGTCAAGGCTTACTGGTAAGGTTTGATGTTGAGGTAGCACTATGTAACCAGTTTAGTACTATGATACTTCCTCAGACAGCTGATCTTTTAAGCGAAATTCGTTTAACGTAATTTTGGCAATTGGGCAGGTTGGACGGCAAGCATGTCGTTTTTGGCAAAGTCATTGATGGAATGGATACTGTGTATGCCATTGAAGGGGGTGCAGGAACCTACAGTGGAAAGCCGAGGAAGAAGGTTATTATTGCCGATTCGGGGGAGATACCCAAGAGCAAGTGGGATGAGGACAACCCAACTTCAGTAACATAACAATATGAACAAAGTTCTCAAGTTTTACTGCTTAGGTTAGAATTTTTATTTTTGACGCCTTAAATATCATGTTGATTATGTCATACCATCGAATACAATATCTATAATTCAGCTCTTGCCGTGTGGAAATACTGTAATATTTTCTCTTTTCGAGCAACAGATATATAATTGTATTTATAGAGCTTGAAAAACCAAAAAAAAAAAAAAAAAAAAATTGTTGAATTGTGAGTTGTTTTCTTGTTGCTTCAATCTTGAGTGCAAAAGATGGACAGGAACCAACAATTCATAGGGATGAAAATATTGTCACATTAATGAGACATATATTCATAGATTACTCAATGTACTGATGTCTCAATCTATGCTCTTTAATACTTAGTCAATCAATTACGAAATTTTCTTTTTATCCTCGAATGTTTTACGAGTCCAGAGTTTTTAATTATTATGGAGCAGCTTCTGTGGGTCATATTTTAGTCATTGTCTGTTTTATTCTTAGTTCCCTTTATTCCAAGGCTATATGTATATGATTAATTTTTAAATTTATTTTTTTCAAAAAAAAAAGTTATATAAATAATGTATTGATGTTCATGTATTACTATATGAAAAAGCAGATACAGTGTAAAATTAAAATAGAAGATTTAAAAATTAATTGGTTATGTGTTTTAAGAAAAAATAAACATAATGGCATACACTTGTATGAGACGGTCTCCTCACGCGTTTTTAAGAGAAATAAGGATAAGAACGAATCAATCTTTTATGTAAATAAGATTTAAACCTAAACTCAAATCCATGAAAATGACCCATGGTTTTTGTGTATTGTAAGATTCGTCTCACGAATTTAAGTCCATGAGACGGTCTCACATAAGATCTTCTCATAATGGTGTTGGCTTTCAGATCTAGCATTCCATGGAAAATATTCACAGAGGTGACTAGTAGGTGCGCATATAAAATAATCTATTGTCAACCAAAAATTCATGATGCAAAACCACGTGCTTTTTGGCTGGATAGCAATGAACTAACAACGACTGCAAATTATTCTTTGATTTGCATTTTGCACAGAACCATTTTTTATTTCTCTCTTCAATTTATCCTTCATCAAGAAATTTTTAGATCCATTAATGTGCTATAGATTTCTTGAAAACCCGACACTTTTTACCCCTTCTTTTATAATTCTTGATAATGCAAAAAATAAAAAGTATGACAAATTTATAATAACTCTGTTTTTCGATATGGGATTGGTAAATTTCAATACTATATTTTATTTTTCAAGAACTTTTAGTCAAACTAACCCCAAAGTATTTAAGGGAGTGCTTGCATGTAAATTGGTTTTTATTTCTTCCACTTTTTTGACAATTTTTCTTTATGGAAGTGTGATTATTTGTGAAAATTTTCAGAAAATATACTATTCACTTTTTTCACTTTCAAAACATTAATCACATCAATTTACAATTTTAACAAAAAAATATCACATCAATTATCATTATTATATAATCATATCACAAATACACTACTTACCTTCTCTTATTTTTCAATTCACCAATCACATTCAATCATTATTATACTAAAAAAATAATCACATCAATTCTTATAATCACATTTTTATCTTATATTCAATCACTCTCAAAATTCATTCTCATTTTATAAAATAATTTTTTTCATACTACTTTTATTACTTCACAATACTTGGCACTATATTCACAGTAAAATTTGATGACTGAGAATAATTGGCACTATATTCTCAGTAAATTTTGATAAACCGACCATGAAATTGAAATCATGATCCCCAATTGCCAGCTCACATGAAATAGTCAGACAAAACAAAACACTAATCCCATATCCCCCCCCCCCCCCCCCCACCGCTCCGCCGCCCCCTCCGCCGCCAATGGACAACCCTGAAGACCCAAACAAGCTAGCCTCCACTCTTCATGAACCCACCACCACCACCACCCAACCCCTCCTCTCCAAACCATACCCATCACTCGACCCACCCATAGCTTCAACCTCCGAAACTGAAGAAGACCAAACACAGTACCTTCAGATCTCTTACAATTACGGCACTCGCTCCATTAAAGATTTGCCTTTTCTTCTTCTCTTTTGTCTTCTCGTTCTCTGTACTTTTGGGTTTGGAATTTTCGCCTCTGTTAACAGAAACCCACATCGCCACCAAGTTTCATCTTTCATTTACGATACGACGTCGTCTTCCTGCACTTTTCGTAATGATTTCCGAACTCCCTTTTCTTCAAATTCTTCAGAGTGGAACCCTTTTTATGACCGTTTGAGTGAGAGTTCAATTTCTACTGAAAATGCCCCAAAATCGACTCTCTTAAATGACTTGATTGATTATTCATCTTCGTTAGTCAATTTGAATTCCAGAAAATCGAGTATTTTGAAGAGCTTGATATGGACTTTAGTTATAACCCTAATTTTGAGCTTGCCCTTTGTCTTGTCCGTGCTTTTTTTGCTCAAACACTACACTAAACAGATAGTTTATGTTTCGCTTCCTTTCTTCGTGATAGTCCCGATTTCCATTAATGTGTACTGGTTTGTTGCTTGCACTGTGAGCTCCACCTGCAGTGATGCCTTTCCTTTGGCGTATCGAATTTTCGTCCTCATTTTCGTGTTCTTGATAATTGGGGTGATTGTGTGGATTTTTATAGTGAACTGGCATAGAATTGAGTTAACTGTGAGAATAATTGGTGTAGCTTCTAATGCGTTGTCGAGAAACTTAGGGTTGTTCGGAGTTCTTCCAGCTCTGACACTCGGGTTATTCGCGTACTACGCGCCCATTGTTGTGTTTTTTATATTTGCCAACTGGAATGGGAAGATTGTGCCTAGAGAAAAGAATGGGGAATATTTTTGTGTTTGGAAACAGGATAAATGGGTGCCTGCTTACTATACGTTGGCGATCTTGACGGTGCTGTGGTCTGCGGCTGCTATGGTGGAAGCTCAAGTATATGTTATTAGTGGAACTATTGCACAATGGTATTTCTCTAAGGATGATCTTTCAGGGCCAAAGCATGGCATAAGAAGTTCCTTGAGGTTTTTTCCCCTATACTGCCTTTGTTAAATTAATCAATCACTCACTAGCTGTGTGAAATTTCTAAATTTGTTGATTGCTGCTATTTTCTTGCTATTGGCACCGGAATGTTTTACATCGGATATTTTTAAGGACTAGTTAGATTGATGCCTTGAACATATTTTTGATCAACTTCTAGTTAGAGTCTATGATGTTGTTGTTACTTGTGAAACTAAGTCTATGAGCTAAATTATCATAATCGGAGGTCGTCTTGCTAACTTTTGTGATTCCGATACAAAAGTATGAAACAATGGAGCAAATTGCAAGTCCATTCTGTCGATTGATTCTCCCTTGTGCTTTCTAGGATGACCTTTGCTTGGTATCTCCCCAGCCCCTCATATACTGGTATGCTTGACTTGAGATTTTGATCATCGTGATTCTGCTGCATATTATTCGTTGGCAATTTAATCACCATTACACTGCTAGCCAACCTAAACAATCCTTACTTCTATTTATCTTAATCTCCGTCTTGCTACATTAGGAACACATGTTGCCTCTCCATGAGAGATTGTTAGGACTTTCTTGCTCCTAGTTCAAGAAGTACTATCGACATCCGTTGATGAACCTATAATTTGACTAGGTCAAATCTACTATGAAATAGGTTGACACAATTAGCTCAGTTGATCAAATCTTGTCTTTAACAGTAAACATGAAATGCTAGTGGTATTGGTGACAAGCAGGAACAAAAACCTCCACCGTCTCTTCCTGATTGGGAAATATGCATTAAATCTAGACACTATTGGCTGAAATTATTGCTGTTCGTTGGATAAGGTTGCCTGTATACTAATGGCGGAGACAGGGGTCCCAACTCAGCCCTTTTTTTAAAAAAATAAAAAATAAAAATTTAGTGAGATTTTTTTAAAAAATATATATAGTTATAATCTGTATTATTTTTTCTTGGATTTTCTATCCGGCCCACCCCATTTCCGTGTATCGGCCCACCCTACTAAAGTGTCCGGGCTCCGCCATTGCTGTATACGATATGTGTGAAACTGGCATGAGAGAGGAGATGAGTGGAAAAAACACCATGCTTTTGTTACGTAATAGATTGTAATAAACCAAATGGCATCCTGTATCAGATGTGGTTGCTTGAGGTATTCAAACAAAAAACGTGCCTTTCCCTTTGTTTTGGGTTAGATTGTATGAGATGAAAGTGTAATACCCCATCACTGAACTAAATAGAATACTGAGTAGCAGCTTTTAAACCGGGACAAATACTATGTGTGCCTGCCTCGTTAAGTTTTGACGGTTGAAATCATTATCATCTCAAATATACTTGTTTTACTTAATCCAAACAATTTGATAGTATCGACTTGTGCGAATGTCAGAAGCTAAGATTTCTGATTATCTCTCAAAACATTGCAGAAACGCATTTGGCCCCTCCTCTGGCACAATATGCTTCTCTGGATTGCTTATCTGTGCTGTACGCATAGTTCGATCTGTGGTTGATAATGCAAGACAAGAAGATGGATCTGGGATTGTGAACCTTATTCTGCGGTGCTGCGCCAATGCCCTATTTTCAGCCATTGATTTTCTGAACAAGTTTACCATAAACTTTGCTGCCATAACTGGTGAAGCATACTGCAGTGCTGCTAGGATGACTTATGAACTTCTGAAACGCAACCTTCTATCTGCAGTATTTGTGGAGACTGTTTCCACTCGTATACTGGCTGGAATTGTCCTTGTGTTATCAGCAATTTATGCCATAGTGGTAAATTTAATAATCTCCCTTTCAATATACTTTATATGGATTAATTTTGTATTTTTTTCTGTGAAAATGAGGAATTTGATGTCACTAATTGGCCTTACCATGGCAAGCTGCTGTTATGCTGTCAGTAATTGCATTTAGCTTTGCAGTTGCCGACACATTATTAAAATAATCTGTTCTTAAATTACATCCGAGTTTGTTAATTATGAACTGTTTCTGTGCATTTTATCCATCTTATACTCTTTCATTTTACGTTTACATATCTAGGGAGTGTTGGTCTAGGGTGGCGATTCGGGTAATCAAGTCAGGTTTGTCTTTGATTTTCGGGTTGATTTTGGGTTATGCTCAATATACATCAGAAACTAAAATATAAAATAACTATGTTCGGAGTTGGTAACATGGTGTCAGATTCGTGTTAGTTGTGTTCGTCGTATTTGTGTTTCTCAGTAACTTTAAGTTGAGTTCGTGTCGTCTCAGGGGTTGTCACCCCGGTGTTGCAATCAGTAAAAAAAAAGTGTTTCTCAGCATTTGGCTGGAAAAAAAAAATTTAGTGATTGCAAAATGACAACTTATGCTTTTGATTTTGATTTTGATTTTGCTTCATTTAATCAGAATCTGAAAGCAGAAAGATGACGGGTGCGTTAGATTTCTGATTATGCTTTTGGTTTGACTTTCACAAACATATAAACACTTTTGCAACTTTTTCACCAAAAACTAAACTTTTGATTCTCAATTTCTGATTCTGTTTGCAAACATTACCAACTTCTGATTCTAAATTACTTTTACTTCTGCTACAATAAATCACTTATTTTAAAAGGGAAGTTTTTGCAAACACTCCCATAATCTTGCCAACGCCTTCATATAAATTTTCGCTTCTCTTAATCTCGTTGGTAATAGCTTTGTCCAGTGGATCTTATATTTTCGCTTCAGAGTAATTTAACTTCGATTTTTTTAATGTTTCCGTTAACTGTATTTGGAGTTTGGATCTGAAAATTCATTGTTTCCCGATAAATGCAGGTCTGTGTTATTTTAAAAGCTGTTATTCATCTCGGTGATGATGCATACTTTGTTGCTGTTGCGGCATGGGTATTGCTGATTGTGATTCTGGGCTTCTTCGTGCACGTTTTGGACAATGTTATTGATACAGTGTACGTATGTTACGCCATAGACAGGGACAGGGGAGAGGTATATAAACAGGAGGTGCACGAGGTTTATGTTCACCTTCCGATCAGTAGAAGTCATCATAGGGCAGGTTTTGTTGCTAGAACTCCACTTGTTGTGTAATCATGTCGCGTCATTGTGTTCGTGTGTTGTATTATCTGTAATCGTTCTTTCTTTCTTGTAATCTTTCGTGGACGGTATAATTGCCTTATGGCAAATTGTGCATATCTGAGATTTGATTTTTGTATCCAGCTTTGTTCAATAAGAGAGATTAATTTTGTATGTTGTGATAGAGCTGGTTGGCATTGTTTTATGATATTATGCATCATTTATTGGTAATCACTTTAAAAATCACGGTCTAGCCCCGATTAGTCTCCACCTAGTCCCTAGGCCCCCTTGTCCGCCTTGGTTATTATTCCGATTAGGTCCCGCCTAATCCCACTCATAAACGTTAAATCTCGCCAAACAAATGAACAAGCGTTTTTAGAATATGGTTGGTAACTTGAGTACATATTCCCCCTTTTGCTTTACCTGTCAAATGTGTGCACATAAAGGTAATTTAGATCCTTAGTAGCAAATAATTTTCTTGAAATAACAGAGAGGATGATTGATATTGGTGGAAGCTACAAACAAACGAACAACGAACAAAAGCTATAAGAAACTATTTGTGTAGCCTAATTGCAAAAAGAAAAATTATCTTTTAAAATTACAAATACCTCTTGAGATTTGTTTTTAACTTACGATATTGTATCCTCAAGAGGCCTGGAGGGTATTTTTGTTAGATAAATACAAACCTTAAAGTTGTAATTTTGAAGATAACGGGAGTTTTTTGTGATTAGGCTAAACCTTATGGTAGTTTTGGTAATTATCCCATATTAATATGCTTTGATTCACAATTCTTGATGGACAATTCATATATGCCAAAGACAAGGACATGGTGGGCAGCAATTCCTCTTCAAGTTAAAAGTCTCCATCCAAATAAGGTATTGACATAATTACAAATAATGCATAAAAGTTTGTAATAATTTGGCACCAAATAGAGTACTTCCATCAGAAAAATGTTGAGATTATATCATCTGCGGATCTGCCCCACCACATGGTTTTATCATCTCTTCTTTTAGTTGTAACAGTAATAATCTCTTTGCAACCACGGGTTAGCCAACTTGGCCACCTCACACACCATTTAACAGGGGCGTAGCCAGCCCATGTGGTAACCCCTAGCCCATGTTTTTTTTCCTCGTGAAAAAAAAATATTATATATATTCATAGAAAAACGGGACAAAAGAAATTGGAAGCTATGCCCCTGCCATCAAAATTGCCCCCGGATTAGGGGGAAGATCAAATATAATTAAATTTGGGGAATCAAGCATACTTTTCTATTTACCTGGGTGAAACTGGTTGTATGTTAGCAGATCCACAAGAACACCGGTCGGTCCGTGCATATCTCGCGGCAGCAATACAGCCAACAAATCTACCAGAACACCGGTCAGTCTGCGCACATCGCGCGGCAACGATGAGGAGCCGTAGCTAATGTGCTCAAGCATAGGCAGACCCCACCAGAACACCGATCAGTCCCTGTACATCTCGTGATTTACCTTGACGACAGCGATGAGCCGAAATTTCTGTTTTCCGTATAGTCGGAAGAAGCTGAGTTACAAATATATATATATATATATATATATATATATATATATATATATATATATACTAATCTCTTTGCAGTGTCGCCATTTATGTAAACTACGATTGTAGGCTTAACGAGCTAGAGGGACACCAGCACGCGGGACGTGTCGGCTCATGATCATGCATGCATCGTCCATTAGCTTATTGGATTGATAGACATATTGTTAGACTTTAGTGTTTGTAAATTATGCAAGTTTTCTTGATTCTGTTATATTACACATCTTGTTGTTTCCTAGAAGGTTTCATTAACATAGTAGAGGGTTTTTCTTAGCCACCAAGTGGGGTGGCATCCAAGTGAGTGATTCACTCTTGGATCACTCACACACCCATGTGGGTGTGGGTGTGTGTGAGGATCCAAAGGTGAATCCTCACACTTGGATGCCACCCATGTGGGTGGTATAGACAAGGCCTGTAGTAGAATACTCAGATACTTGCACTTGTCATATAAGGAGTTCAATTTATTATTTGATTCAGGGATTAAATATAATTGTTCTCTTTATCGTAGATGATCTAGTTGTACGTCAATAGATCCTATCAAAATATTAGTATGTGTATATCCCGTGATTTACATTGATGGCAGCCAATGGCGTAGCTAGGGGGCCAAGTGATGACAATGATAATGATAAGCGGCGAGGCGAATCAAATATAACGTGAAATTGATGTGGTATAAAAAAAAAAGGAAACTTTAGAATATATTTTATATAATGCAATTATACATACATTCTTTTGAGGGGGCATTCTTATAGGGAAACTCGAGATTGGGATTTGAAATGCCAAAGTTAATTAGTTAAATGCATGAAAGACTAATGGAAATATTTCTTCCCCTTTTGCTTGTACGCTAAGTCTATATTTGAGCAACTCGAAGAGATATGAGATTAAGGTGTTTGAAACGAGATGGCCGGGACCATTGTATTGCTATTTGCTCCACCCCTTCTAAAGACTTAGGGGTGCCAAATCATTTGTGTCGGGCCTTTATGGGCAGGGGCGTAGCCAGCCCGGCTAAGTATCCCTAGCCTAAAAAAAATTTCCCTAACTCAGCTATTTTTTCCCCTTAAAAAATATATATATAATTTTTTTTCATTTTTTTTCCCAAAGAAAAAACAGGACGAAAAAAAAATTGGTTGTCTCCGCCTTTGTTTATGGGGCTGACACGATAAACTCGAGCCCCAATACGACACGATAATTTTATTAGGCCTAAATTTAAACCCAAATACGATATTCTACAAACATGAAAAGCCCAACACAACACGATAAACATAACATGTAAATTTATTTTGTGAGGCCCTTAGGCCATTAACTAATAAAGATATGATTTTTGTTTAATATTTGATACGTTAAACACATATTCTAATAAATTATCAATATAAATGGTTAATACCAACAAATTACAATTACTTAAAAGTTACCGGGTTAGCCCAATTTAAACCCGATTATTAACCGGTCTTATCATTGAAGTTAAAAAATATATTGGCAGGTCCCAGTATGTTTTGAAGCGAGTTGGGTGGGGCTCGGATTTGGCCAAACACGTCTCTTTACCATCCTCCCCATGACACACTCCAAAAAAAGGAAAATATGTAAACCAGATTCACCTCATTGCACACATAATGAGGATGATTTAGTAAATTGAGTCCAATAATGCATACCATATATAGATACATCTAATATGGCTAAAATCGTAATATTGCACAAGATTAATGGCATTTTCACTAACCAAATCTTATATAAACATCATAAATTGAAGTACTTGTCATACATTTCCACCAATCTTATCAATAAGCTTAGCTAACAAAAATTGACTCCTCATGGCAATGGCTTTCAAGATGGTACGTCTCCATATTTTACACAACTACAAAATTAAATAAGATTTTATAAACCTCAATTATGAATTTTATTGCTACAATTTTCACTAATTATGTGTTTGTGTATAGGCAATTACTGGAATGTGGGTGACGGAGGAATGCAAGAACTCGTTCATGGAGATGAAATGGAAGAAAGTTCATAGGTACATAGTTTTCAAGATCGATGAGGGGTCGAAGCTGCTGACGGTGGACAAGGTCGGTGGCCCGGCGGAAGGGTACGAGGATCTGACGGCGGCGCTGCCGGAGGACGACTGCCGTTACGCTGTTTTTGACTTTGACTTTGTCACCGTTGACAATTGCCGGAAGAGCAAGATCTTCTTCATTGCATGGTCCGTCATTTAATTCTTACATTAATTAGTTATTTTAATTACTACTTCTTCTGTTACTATACAATTAATGTTTCTTTTTTCTTGTATCGTGTTTGACCAGTTCTAAGACGGTGTTTCATCTCATATTCCGGTTATCACGTATATAAAATTGGAATAAGATTTTCACTATCCTAATTTCTGTTTCAGTACCTATTCTATTATTGTGGATGATTGACAAGTGTAAATATATTTAAAATATTAACAATACATAGTTATCTTATTACACTTATCAATCATCCACGATGGAATAGAAAATGAAATACATAAAGTGGAATAGGAAATCTGATGCCATAAAAACTACCTTATTACTCTACATTTTAAACTTGATTTATGATTCAAAACTAATATGTTAGTGTTTATATGCATGTCATAATCCATATATGCACTGGAATCGGAGATGAACACACTATTTTGGAACAAAAAATCCTATTCGGTCCAAATCTGTGACAAGGACAAAGATTCATATTTCTTGTTACACTTTATGTTCCATCATTCTGATGAATGACACGTATAAATATATTAAAACAATCAACAAACAATCTATATTTATCCAAATGACATATATTTTTCATCCAGTTAAGTAGAACAGAAATCTAATCTCAATTTTAACACTCTCATGCGTATTAAGTTTCACTTCCTCGAATTAGGTTCGTAAGATAAATCACCATAAAAATATTAGGTAAATCATAAAAAATTTGTCACATATTTAACATATTTATGTCACAATTAAGCTATCTTTCGAAATTAATTTATTTTGCAGGGCACCAAGTGCTTCAAGAATTAGAGCAAAAATGCTGTATGCAACCTCTAAAGATGGATTAAGGAGAGCATTTGATGGCATCCATTATGAAGTTCAAGCTACTGACCCAACTGAGATGGGATTTGATGTCATCAAGGATAGAGTCAAATAATTAATCTTGCCTAATTTGATCTGATAATTAATTAGAATTAATTAATCAAATCAATGTTTTGGCATCTAATCTCCTTTTAATTTAGTTTAATTTAATAACTCCACTTAGAGAGGTATGCTTTCTTCTTGTTGACTTTGTTACCATCACCTTTTCTAAGATGTGGTGGTAATTAATGGGATTACTCTTAGTCCTCTAATTTGTAATAATACTTTGTAATGTCCTTATCAGCTGATCGGTATTTAATTAACTACTAAGCACTTTTTCATGTATATCCCTTGTTTGTTTCTTTCAATAAATTTTTTTTATACCCAAGTTCTCGGTCCCTTAGAAACTGTCTCGTATAAACTGCGAGAAATGCACTAACGGCTCCAAAATTCCTAATATCCTCAACTAGTAAGAATAATGGGTCGTCCCCCAAGTGATTGCTCCGTGTTGGACTCTCACCTATCCAGTCGCAGATTCCCACTGAATTTTGGCTCATCATACTGTCACTTGAAACCTTCAATATTAATTGTTCCACCATTATTATGTCGATAGGTTTTTTTTAGTCATTCCCAACAAACCAAGATATTTTTTAGCCATATTTTTCAAACACATCTTTTTTAGCCATTTTGGGGTGTAAAATGGCATCCATACCCTTCAACCTTCTAGCATGTTTGTTTGATATTTGAGTTATTTCTCTCTCTTTCACTTATCTCTATGTCTTCTTACTCCTTTTTTTTCAAACTTTTTTTAAGAAATCGAACCTGTATTTTTTATTTTTAAATATGCAATATGGGTGTTGAATTATAGATATCGAAAAGAGGATTAATTTGATATATTATACATGCAAAACAGATTTAAAACGAAAAAGTTATGTGAATTCAAAGTTTTTTGGAAAAAAAAAATAATTGGGTATGTTGTAACTCGAATTCGAGTATTGTGACTCGAATTCTTTTTTTTTTTTGAAAAAATTGGGGTCAGTGAGTATCGATACCATGGCCAAAAAGTGGGGAAACACTGGACAATCCGCTATACCAGATGAACCTTTTGGTTATAATAACAAACTTTATTTTATATATCATATATTGAGTGACTCGAATTCGAACAGTTACAAACTCTTAATTATTATTTTTTTCAAAAACTTTGAATTCACATAACTTTTTCGTTTTAAATTTGATATTTATACATGTATAATATATCAAATTAATCCTCTTTTCGATATTTATAATTCAACACCTATATTGCATATTTAAAAATGAAAAATACAGGTTCGATTTCTTAAAAAAAGTTTGAAAAAAATAGAGTAGGAAGATGCATAGAGATAAGTGAAAGAGAGAGAAATAACTCAAATATCAAAGAAAACATCTTAATAACAAACTTTGAATGTCATTCATTTTACACCCCAAAATGGGTAAAAAAAGGTGTGTTTTTTTCAAAAACATGGCTATTTTTAATTTTTACATTTTCTAAATGGCAATTTTGTACCATTACCACTTATTATATCCTGATAAGATTAATTGATTTATCTGATATTACATGCATTTAACATTCATCCAAATCTTTTAATCCAAATACAACGTAATAATATCACTTTTAACTTTCATGGGAAAAGGGAGCCTTGACAACCACTTCAACCAAACTCATGTTTATGTCACCTCACAAAAATTGTCATTTTTAGCTAATTAGAAATTCACTTTTCAACTTAAGTAGGGCCTCCAATTGTGTCAAGTAACCACCACATGTAAAGTGCGACAACCATAAGGGAAGATGTTAAAATCTTATCAACTAAAGTATTAAACGTCGTTGTTTGTTCACTATGTACAATATGTTAACCAATATCATTCAAAAAAAGAAATTTTTTAATGTCTGATACTCTATGTAAATCGAAGGAACCTGAAACAGAGCACGTGACGCAGACTATTTGGAGTAGACCTCAGTTAAGGTTCTCTAAAGCTCAAATCAGGTGATTGAGTTACTTATAAAGCTAAAAAAAAAAATAATTTAGAATAATAACAAATTATCGTTTACCTTGATTTCCGTGTTTAACAATTACCTTATAAACTCGAATATTGTTTGCTGGGCCTCCGAAAATACCGACACCAAACTGAGCTTCATATAATAATATTTACCACAGCCCATGCTTAATATTAGCCCAAAACCACGGGCTTACAGACGTTAGCCCACATGGAAACAGATTAAATTACCTTTTAATCAACTTTGGCAAAAGTTTCGTTCTTTTGTTTTTATATTTCAAGCATATTACAAATAATTTTATCACTATCCATGTCAATTAGTTAACAAACAGGAGGCCAAAAAATTAGTGTATTGATTAATTCCTTGGTCTATACTATGTTAATATAAAATCACGACTTAATTTTGCAAAAATACAAATCTGACTTAATGAGTCCATAACCCAGAATGGCCCAAACAATAATGCATAAATTCCTGGGTCCAATCCAAGTACGAGATGATAAGGGTGGGCCTTAGAACATCAATTACTTGTCTCGGGAATAGTGGGCTCAAATAAAACGGGCCCATTGTTATGTTCTCCGCCTGATAATGGCACATGGTGGCCCATCAATTGTGACTAACAACCGTCAAAGAGATCAAAATTCAAAAGTAACTAAGTGTTGGAGAAAGTTTGTTCTTCATCCATTATTAGCACTCATTTTTACGAGTGGTCAAATTAAACCAAAATTGGGTTCCAAACCAAAATTAAAACCATCGTTTTGTAAGACAACGGTTCTTGTTCATCCAATGCGATAAATTGGAACCGACTATTTTGAAATCAGAACCGACGATTTTGGAACCATGATCACCCTACTCTCCACTTTATGATATTTCGCTAGCATACTGCTATTTTGACTGATGTCCCCTCTCTTGTTTTGTTTTGATGGAAACCTTGTTTGTTGACTAATGACTAATGTCCAAAATTGAATTAGTGCCAAAAAGTATACCAAGTTTATTACTCGTACAATCCATTGATTTGACGTTGATATTATGTTGATATTTATTTTTTTGAAAGGGATATAATGTTGATACTTGCGATATGAACATATTCCAGTCGAGTAAAGTATTTAAATTTGAATTAGTTCCAATATTAAATAAGTTAAGTTTGAGTAGGTTGTTATCTAGTCGAACACGTATTAATTTTTTTTTTTTTAGTATATATCCCCAAAAAAAAAAGTGTTGAGAATATATCGAACTCTAGAGTCTAGACTTATCATATTCAGGTAGCATTAAGTTTTTCGGATGGGATTTTCTATTCCAAAACTGTGTTTCATCTCCTATTACAACCGTGTGGATGATTGACACGTGTATTACACTTACCATATTAGAACCCCACAATTTATGCTTGATTTATGCTTGAAAATAAACATGGTAAGTGTAATACACGTATCAATCATTCACACGATTGAAATAGGAGATGAAACACGGTTTTGGAATAGAAGATCCCATCAGAGTTTCTAGACAATATATTAATCTTTTACTAATTTTATTAGAGCTTGATTAAATTAAAGAATATTAAAGCTTAATGTGGTAAACTTTACAAATTCACTTTAAATAAGTTTTATAACTAAGAATCAATTATCAAAGCCGAATATCAAATAATTTAGTTATTTTTTAGACATGCAACGTTAAATTTTGATTTAAGTTAGACAAAAATATGTCTTTAACTATGGTACGAGTACGACCATACATGATTGAATTGTACAGTTTGAGAATTTAAGAAGGACAATCAAAAATGAAATTTGTTATCCGTATATTTTGTTGGTACTTGGTGACTTTAAATAAAAGAACATAAAAATTAAGAACTTTAAATTTATTTTAAAAATATAATGAGAAAAAACAGCAATAAATTTCAGTGATCAATTATTGACGTTTAGGTATACTTCACCATCAAATGTGTGCACAACACATGGATTAAAAGACTTATGTGGAAATAGAGTGATGAGAGTGTCATTTTCAGTTAAGGAAACAATAAAATTAGTCATGTAAAGTGAAAGATAGGTCTCACATTTTCCAACTTTGGCTGCTGCAATAACTCCAAGTTTAAAAATAGTCCAATATTTACCATTAATGTAATTTGTTCTAGTAATTTAATTCATGCATGATTTGGACATTAGGGTGCACTTTCATAACATGTATGAATGAGCATTTGAATGAGGCAAATTAAAAACGAATTGATGCACAATTTGGTCATGAGGTATTGAGGTTATACCTTCCCAAATGCATGTTATACCCGATGAAATGTACTATCGTGTGAAAATATAAGTTTTATAATTGATTGGGAGGATATATCCCATAGGAAAGTGACATGTGAGTGGATTGTGACTTATAAGCGAGGGTCAAATCTCAATTTCGAAGATACGTCTTTTTCAAGACAAACATGTGAGACTCATGCCAAAGTGGACAATACCTAGGCGGACGCGAGCAACCATGTGCCACAACATTGCTTCGCCTATGAGACCCCCCACCAGCTGCCCGCTCACACAGTCCACCCACAAGTTGGGGAACTTATGATTGGGGGGATATATCCTACACCGACTGAGCATGCGAGTGGACTTTGATTTATAAACGATGATAAAGCTCTTCTCTCCCCATAGACGTTTTTTCACCCATTTTTTTATCCATATTTATTTATCTTTGTTTCTTTCTCTTTCCAAAATTTATACAGAATTTATTGAAGGAAATGTAGAGGATCTTCGGGTCCTTCAACCTCACGAGTCATATGCCAAAGCGGGCAAATATTTATTGGCGGACGCGAGCCACCTCATGCCACATCAGTAAGTATGAATACTAGTGTTGATGAACCATGGATGATGAAGCCCTATCTAATTAATCATATATCAATGAACATTTGAGATGAAGCAACTCACTTCACATTATCATACTAATTGAAAGACTTGATTATATATAACTTAATATTAATTTCTCGTGAAAATGAATATTTTACTAAAGAAAATAGTATCTTATAATGTCAATCCACAATCTTAATGGTTTTTTTAACATTTACAATTAAACTGCATGTGTACAAATTAAAGGCTTCCATATTTTTAATTTTAATATTAACGGTGGCACAATAATATATGGAAGATAAGGGCCTAAGGCCACCATTTAATAAATGAAAAACACATACAATATTACATATATACTTCAAATTACTAAAGAAAAAAACTTTGAAACCTCAAATTTTATCGAATCCATGGCCCATTTTCAATTTCCTAAAGATTAAAGGGACTAGATTAGACCACACTTTACTCTTTATCAAGACCAAATTCCTTTTCCTCTTTAAAATACTTTTATGACTGCATTTGCTTTATTTAAAACTAGACCATAGATTTTACTATAAAATGGAAAGATAAAGCTATGTATGGATATGTTTTCAAACACAAATTTTCATTTTCAACTATTCTATAAAATGTTTATATTTGTTTATGAAATTCTCAACAGAAATGAAGAAGTTTTCAATTTTTGCTTTTTCGTGGAAAGATTCATTTTGAAAATTCAACCAAACAAATTTTCACCATAATCATGTAAATCTGTGTGAAAAATACGTTCAAAAAACTATAATCAAACATATTTCATTTCCAAGCATAAATTCAGACAATAAAATAAACATATTCTCGATTTTCACACGAAAACCAATAAAATTTAAAATTTTATTTTTCCAATACTTAAAACCGACAATTGGACTTAAAAACACATTCATACATTCCATAAATTTCTTATTAGCTTCTGCAATAATGTGTCTACCAACTATTTTTCCATTTAGACGAATAAAAACCACTTGTATAAAAATTTTCGTCTAGCTCTATGTTATTTTATTGATAGGCTCGCTTAACTCCGGTCAGGAGCCAGTTACGAAGCCATGAATTTCGGGCAAAGGACCCAATTAATATTAATATAGATAGAATACGTCGGATTTTGGGCTATGTTTCCAAATTAGTAACCATGTTTTTTAGTTATTTTTTAGTTTCAATTTTCATTTTGTCTTTTTTGATTTCTATGGACCGAAATGTACAACATCAATTTTTTAAATATAATCAAGTATCTCACTAGAGAGCACAATAAAGATATGACCGTGTTAAAATGACTAAAAAATATGTTTTCGAAAAATTATGACAATTTTTTATTTTTACAAAACGTAAGTGGACAATTTGTCTATTACAACCAAGGTTGCGAAATCGCTTAAGCGCCAATTTCGAATCGGGCGCCTTTATGCCCTAGGGCGCCTAGGCGGGCGCCTGGGCGCCTAGAGGCGCCTAGAAAAGCCCAAGTTTTTCTTATTTTTTTATTTTTTGTATTTTGGCCGATTTTTCCCGATTTTTGGCGATTTATTCCAAAATAGCCTGAGACCGCGATTTTTTCCCGATTTTTCCCGATTTTTTTTTTTATGCCAAAATGTAGCGCCAATTTTTGCCCGCCTCAATTACCTTTAGCCCGCTTTAGCGGCGCTAAGCGGCGCCAGCCGATTTTTGCCCCGACGATTTTTTTTTGGCCGATTTTCTAAAATCAACTGGGCGCTAGCGCTTCTAAATATGTTTCAAAAACTAGGCGGCCGCTTTCATTTTTACAACATTGATTACAACATATAAAAAATGAAAAACAATACATCAAATTTAAAATACATAGAAGTTTTGATAAATCATTGTATTAATTCAATCATATCTTAATAATAAAAAATAAATAACAAAATACAATCATATCAATATACCAAAAAGGACAAATAGAGACACAAGAAAATAATGCAAAATCAAGTTAAAATTTATGATGGAGTTTAAAAAATGTACAATTTTTTTTTTTAAAAAATGGGATAAAATACTAAGATTCATATTTTTCAATATTTACAAATCAAATAGGAAAATGAAGGAAATATAATTGAAGACATTTTTTCCAAATTTTCTATTTATTTTAATATTAAATGTGAAATTATCAAAATACCCTTACTCTTTTTTCAAAATTTAAGAGGGGCTCAGCGTCCCTTAGCCCCTTAATAGTTTTGTCTATTTCAAGAGCCATCTAATCCGGTCAAATTCCTCCTAGGTGCTAGATCACAATCTTTCGTCTGGTTTCTTAAAAGGGTAAAATTCACTTTACCCCTTGTACTATTGAATTTGTATCAAATACCCCCCTCTACTATTAAAATCTTCAAATACCCCCCTAATTCAATAAAAGTTATATTAATTGACAAAAGTACCCTTGGTTTAAATAAGATTAAAATTTACTTTGCACCCTATAATATAAAACCATAAATGTTTTTTCCCTCTTCAATTAAATATCAATTACGTTGATCCGATTTTTTTTCAATTTTACAAATAAAATTAATCTTAAATTGAATTAAAATAAATATAACTTATATATTATATAGAAACACGTTAAGTTTTAAAAGAAAAAATATTTATATTAATATTATATTCAATAAATAGCTTTAATTAGTAAGTAGGTAGTCAATTTAAAATTAAAAGTAATCAACATTTTTTTAATTTTGCATATATTTCTATTATGTATGATCCACATATGTAATTGAAATATATTAATGGATTAAATTACAATATGTAGTTATTTATTCAATGGGAAAGATAAATTAAAATTATATAATCAATACGAAAATCTTGTTAAAAATTAATGCAATTCAGATTGAGTAAAGAAGTACAAAAAATAAAAAATCTAAAAGGTGTTTTCTAAAACAACAAAATATAAAGTTGTTTGAGATATTATGTTTTTTAATTTTTAATATGTTTTTTATATTATTAATATTATATTTATATATTAAGATAATTTTAAGTAAAAATTAGATCAAATTATTAATTATTGTATTGTTAGAGAGTATTATAATTTCTTTTGTTTAATATTTTAAAAAATTTACTTTTCCAATTCACAAGTAGATTTCTAATTAATTAATATGTTTTACCTATATTAGATCATATATAATATAAATACTATGAAGATAAATTAATATCTAAATTTAATGTCCAGTTAATTAAATATTATATACATATATATATATATAATGATAGTAATGTAAATTTATTTGTTTAGAAAAATTAAATGCAGTTCTCTGTACTATTGAAATTATATTTGTTGTTTTATTTTATTTTAATTAAAGTACATGATTAGTTAAAATTATAGTTAAGAATTGTAGGAGAACAAAATTATAGAACTAAATATTTTACTTATTTCAAGGGTATTGTTGTCCATCAATATATCTTTTATTAGTATAGGTGGGTATTAAAAGTTTTAATAGTAGAGGAGAGTATTTAATACAAAACCAATAGTACAAGGGGTAAAGTGAATTTTACCCTTCTTAAAACACTAATAAAAATACACTATTGTTTTTTTTTACCCAATTTAAGGTTAGAGAAAAAAGAAATATAAATGAAACGAAAAAGTGAACAATTATTATTTGCCGCTTCGTCTGCAGCAATTTATGTAATTTTGCTGACTCATCAGTCCTCGACAAGACAAAATCATGCTCTGTTCCCCACATTTTTAATAAACTCTGATTAATTAACGGCTAAAAATTTGATTAATTAAAATAATGTAGACATTGATTCCCTCTTATATCATTCTCTTCACTTCACTCTTCTTCACTCATAATCCCACTCTCTCTCTCTCTCTAAAAAACCATGACTTTTTTTCATCTCCAATTGTTCCTCTTGATTACCTTGGTTACCCAAATCTCAGCTGATCAAACGGCTAAAACCTACATCATCAGAGTAGACTGCTCATCCAAGCCGTCCGTTTTCCCAACCCATTACCATTGGTACACAGCCGAGTTCACTGAACCCACTTCCATCCTCCACGTATACGACACCGTTTTTCACGGTTTCTCCGCCGTGCTAACTCCATCCCAAGCCGCGTCGGTTCTCAGGCACCCGTCGATCCTCGCCGCGTTCGAGGACCACCGCCGCGAGCTCCACACCACACGTTCGCCGCAGTTCCTAGGTCTGCGGAATCAGCGAGGGTTGTGGTCGGAGTCTGACTACGGTTCTGATGTTATAGTTGGGGTTTTTGATACAGGGATTTGGCCGGAACGACGGAGTTTCTCCGATCTGAATCTCGGACCCGTGCCGAAACGGTGGAGGGGAGCGTGTGAGACAGGTGCGAAGTTCAGTTTGAAGAATTGTAACAGAAAAATCGTTGGGGCGAGGTATTTTTCGAAAGGGCATGAGGCGGCTTCTGGATTTGGGGGAATTGTCGGTGGAATTAACGAAACGATTGAGTTTAAATCGCCGAGAGACGCCGACGGGCACGGGACGCACACGGCCTCCACCGCCGCGGGAAGGTACGCTTTCAAGGCGAGCATGGAGGGTTACGCTTCCGGAATCGCTAAAGGCGTGGCGCCGAAAGCGCGTTTAGCGATTTACAAAGTGTGCTGGAAGAACGCAGGGTGCTTCGATTCGGATATTCTAGCGGCGTTTGACGCCGCCGTGAACGACGGAGTCGATGTCATTTCGATTTCCATCGGCGGCGGCGAGGGCATTTCCTCCCCGTACTATCTCGATCCAATTGCAATTGGAGCATACGGCGCCGTTTCGAGGGGGATTTTCGTTTCTTCCTCAGCTGGAAACGAAGGACCTAACGGAATGTCAGTAACTAATCTCGCCCCCTGGCTCACCACCGTCGGCGCCGGCACAATCGATCGGAATTTTCCGGCGGATATCATTCTCAGCGACGGAAGAAAATTCTCCGGCGTGTCGTTATACGCCGGCGAGCCATTAAACGGTAAAATGTATCCTCTGGTTTACCCTGGTAAAACAGGGGTCCTCTCTGCTTCCCTTTGTATGGAAAATTCACTCGATCCTAACCAGGTGAAGGGAAAAATTGTCATTTGTGACCGTGGTAGCAGCCCACGTGTAGCAAAAGGATTGGTTGTGAAAAAGGCCGGCGGCGTAGGGATGATCCTCGCCAATGGAGCTTCCAATGGCGAGGGTCTAGTGGGCGATGCACACCTGATTCCAACCTGTGCTGTAGGTTCAAATGAAGGAGATGAAATTAAATCTTATTTATCTTCCAATCCTTCTGTAACTGCAACAATTAATTTCCGGGGAACTGTAATTGGTATCAAACCAGCTCCGGTGGTTGCTTCGTTTTCAGCCAGGGGACCAAACGGGTTAAACCCGGAAATCCTAAAACCCGACATTATTGCCCCTGGTGTGAATATATTAGCCGCCTGGACAGAGGCTGTTGGCCCGACGGGCCTGGACTCCGATACCCGAAAATCGGAGTTCAATATCTTATCGGGCACTTCCATGGCTTGCCCTCATGTAAGCGGCGCAGCAGCCTTGCTGAAATCCGCGCACCCCGATTGGAGCCCCGCGGCGATACGATCGGCAATGATGACCACCGCGGGCATAATCGACAACTCTTTCAATCCGATGCTCGACGAATCGACTAAAAAACCCGCCACCCCCTACGATTTCGGCGCTGGTCACTTGAATCTGGACCTAGCCCTGGACCCTGGACTAGTGTACGACTTGACTAACAACGACTACGTTAGTTTCTTGTGCGCGATCGAGTACGGCCCCAAGACGATTCAGGTGATCACGCGATCGCCCGTGAATTGCCCGATGAGGAAGCCGTTGCCGGAGAATTTGAACTACCCGTCGATCGCGGCTTTGTTTCCGACCGGGACGAGTGGGGTTTCGAGCAAGACGTTTTTTAGGATGGTGACGAATGTCGGGGAGGCGAACGCGGCGTATAGTGTGAAGGTTGAGCCGCCGAAGGGGGTGAAGGTGAGTGTGAAGCCATGGAAGCTGGTGTTTTCGGAGAGTGTGAGGAGATTAGGGTACTATGTGACTATAACTGTTGATAGTAAGAACTTGGTGTTGGGTGATTCGGGTGCGGTTTTCGGGTCGATTACCTGGGTTGATGGGAAGCATGTTGTGAGGAGTCCCATTGTTGTTGCTCAATTGGCTCCATTGTAGAAATAGAATGAGTCTTGATCTTGAGTTTTCAGTAATGGAAAAATCCAATTGACAATTGGATTGATGATCAGTTTGAAGGGTGGATTGTAGATTTATGATGGGGGCCAAGGGAAAGGCATAATAGTGTGTTTGTTTAATTTGCTCTTTTTTTACATGTTTTGTTTAGGTTTTTTGTGTTGAAATTGTGTAATGTGTGTATAGATGAGACTTGAGAGATTGTGATCTTCATCTTCATCTTTTCTTGTGGCACATCTTACCAGTGCAAGAACAGTTCTGTGGAAATTACTATTTTGCCATTCTGTTTGCTATTGCTGCCCATCTCACAAAAACATGGCTCTGTTTGACAATATGCAGTTGCTTCTGAGCTCCGATGTTGTACATGTTAAAGTAATACCTGCCTAAAAGTTGAGATTTTAGATGAGTTTGGTCATTCAATGTGGTTAGGGCTGTAAACGAATCGAACCCGAACGAACGAGGGTTGTTCGTATTCGTTCGTTTATTTTAAAAGGCTCTTTGTGTTTGGATGTTTAATAATCGAACATGTTCACAAACGGTTCACGAACATGCTCGTTAATTGTTCATGAGCAGTTATATGAATGTGTATAAAAAAATTAAATATACCTTGTTCATGAACATTAACTCAGAATAAATGAACATTATGATGATTGCAAATGTAAATAAGTTGTAATATTAAACTAAAATAAGATTATTTTTCATAATAAAGTAATGAACATTAAGTAGTAAATATATATTCAATAATTAAAAAATGAATAATAAACAAATATCAAACGAACACTAAATGAGCATGTTCGTGAACAGTTTATGAACGTATACGAACAATTTTTTTTGTTCGTTTGTGTTCATTAAACTTATTAAACGAACTCTAACCGAGGTCGTTCACGAGATGTTTGTCGAAAGATCTGTCCGTTTACAATCCTAAATGTGGTATTATAGCTAGCATGTGACAACTCGCTCTCGCCGATCCGCCAAACAGGAGATCTTGAGTTCAAATTTTGTTACCAAGTGTAAACAACCCGTATGCACATAAAAATGTTGCAATGAGGTGTTAAGAGTAATTAAATATTTAATTATTCACTCTCTCAAAGCTTAATGTGGTCATTCAATAATAATATCCTATATCCTCACTGATTTGCAAGCAGCAATTAATTTTAGGAATAGAGATATGCAACATCATTTGTACTATTTTTTGTTTTAATTCGTCGGATCAAGATGCTCTTTTTTTTTTTTTTTTTTTATAATTCATGGTTTTTGTTTCATAACAACATTGTTGTTTTGTTTTGGTATCTCACTAAAGGTAAAGGTAAAATTTGACAATGCTTTTACAAAATATTGATTAAATAACAGTTGGCCAAAAGTTATCATTATGCAGCTTTTACAAAGAACTAATAATTATTACAATCACAAAATCAAAAAGTAATTTCAGTATATATTAATAAAGACCTTCACAACTGAATTTAATGAATACATATTTAATTTTTTTCTACTTTAACTTGTAATTTCTGGAGCTCCAAACTCCAACCCTAAGATAAAAGCCCCTTAAATTATGCGAATATTAGAATCCTATGGCCTATGGGTGATTTGGTTCCTTTTGTTTTAACGAATTTGGAATAAATAAATTTACTTCGACCATTAAAAAATGAAGAATAAATTCTCTATTTTTGTTCTTATCCACTGTATCCCATTTTATAATTTATGGTTTGAAAATGAGTATGAATATCTTAGGTCATGAATAAAATTTGTTCCATATTCTTTCTTAGTTAATTGATACCTTGTGAACTTGTGATCCAAAAATCGGCTAATTTACCCAATTACTGTAATTAAAATCCTTTATGACAATTGGAAAACAACCCTTCATTCACCAAGAACAGTAAAAAGTTTTTATTTGGTATTAATTTGATAAACAGGTTTTAAATTAACCTTATTAAAAAAATTAGCCCCAAACATCATAATTGGGTAAGGGAGTGCACCACTACCTGTCAGGGAGCAAATAAAGGAAGCTTAATGAGTAATCCATTTAGTCAAGCATTATTAGTTATAAGCCTGTTTGAATGAGCAATGATTTGAGTAGTCAGCATCCAATGACCTAAAAGTCTTTGAAAGTTTAAACCATTTTTTTTTTATAATCCAATATCCAGCCTCACTAATCTATATACTACCAGTACCAGAGGCCCCTTGACCTTTAACCATGATGATACCTGAGCATAGCAGGACAAATTTGTAATGATTATTATGTACACCTGGCAGTCCAAAAGACCAGAAGCCGAGCTCATCACATCATACCCGACTAGAGGACCAAAAGCTGAGCTGACCACAGTGGCAGACCAAGTTGCCACCTGCCAAAATAACAATGAGACAAGTCAATAAGCACTTTCTACCATATGACAGTCATGCAAACTTGTGCACAACAATAAGGAGACAAGTGTCCCACTAATAGTATCGATGTAATGATTGATAGCCTATTAAATGTAATACTATAAATAACATTAATTTAAGACGAAAAGAGGAGGAAAAAACTCTTATAAAAAACTTGTAAGTTAAAACCCTGCCAAGACGGAGGCCGACCAGAGCACCGCAACTCGGCCATTCAATAAAAAGGCACTTTACAGTCATTTCTTATATTTTCCAGTCATTATTTTCATATTTAATTTCTTGTTGAGCGAATTCAGGCACCAACAAACCAATTGGCAAAAACTTGTGTAAGGGGGTTGCACGGTGCGACAGGTGATACTCTTTGTATAAAAAGTGAAAGCTTGTCTGAATACACTAAAATTAAATGTATTCAGACAAAGTATCAGTTTTTACACTAAAGGTATCACTTTTTACATTAAAAGTGCAAACTGTCGCATCGTACTATCGTCTTACAAGAGACTTGACCAATTTCTCTTTTGCATTCCATGGCAAAAGGGAAGGTGGGAATTGCTTTTATAAATTATAACGAAATATTGTAATAAATTATAAATATCCTGTTTCTAATTACCTAAAAATCTTGGGTACCTAATTTAAGTTAAAATGTTCTTGATGTACTTAATTGTAATATAATAATATCTATAGACAAGATAAGATGTCCTTGAGAAAAGATTAGTAACCAGGTGGCTTAGCCCACCTGGCCACCACAAGCAATTGTGGGGTGGAGGTCAGGGGTTCAAATCCCTGCTCCATTAAATTGTTTGTGGGGTGGAGGTCAGGGGTTCATATTCCTGCTCCATCAAATTGCTCCCGGGGCATATGCGAAAGTGGTGAAGATTTGGTGGGAACTCATCTTGAATAGCATCCGTGTGGGGTTCGATTCGGGAGAGATCGTTATTAGTAGATTGGGGGTCGAACATAATTGTTCTCTTTATCCGGGAGGATCTGGTTGTACGTCGTGCCAGACCCGTCGTCAAACAACGCCAAATCGTGCACATCCGCGGTTTACCTTGGCGCGGCAATGAGAGCCGAGTTGTTGTCCTCGTGCATAGTCAGGCGCAAAGTGAAGCTGGAAGATTTGGTGGGAACTCATCTTGAATAGCATCCGTGTGGGTTCGATTCGGGAGAGATCGTTATTAGTAGATTGGGGGGTCGAACATAATTATTCTCTTTACCTAGGAGGATCTGGTTGTACGTCAGCAGACCCCATCAGAACACTGGCCAGTGCGTGCACATCCCGCGTTTACCTTGGCGGCAAGAATGAGGGTTGTTTGTCTGTAGATAGAAACGTGGCGCAAGTTCTCAGTTATCAAAAAAAAAAAAAAAAAAAAAAAAAGAAAAGAGAAAAAGATTGTCAAGGATTGGACCCATGTGTTTAATATGAATGTCACCGTCAACTAGATGTGGTCTTGCAGTCGACATGATCATACCTACTAAAAGCAAATCTGATTCTTGCCTTTGAATAGGAAAAGTATTTTCACCAAATGCTACAAAAAATAGATTAATTTAAGGGATAATTACAAAAACACCCCTCAGATTTGGGCTAATTACAAAAAACCCAAAGATGTTTCAAAATTACAAAAACCCCATCAAGTTTGATTATGCCTTAAATTTATGGGGGTAAATATAGTTTTTTTATAAATATCAGGGGGTTTTTATATGTTTTTTACTTATGAAGTGGAAAAATATAAGATATAATCAAACTTCAAGGGGTATTTTATAATTTTTATAAACTTTTGGATTTTTTTGTAATTAGCCCGAACCTTAAGGAGTTTTTTGTAATTATCCCTTAGTTTAATGTTCCTAGATTCAGGAGCATAAATTATTTTACCCAAATGCTTGGAACTCCAATCCAACTTCACAGGTAATCTGCGCAAGGCTTTTGGGCTTGTGGTCGTTTTGGATAACATAGGAACTTGGGCTGTGAAATTAATCGGATGAAGTAAGCCGTATTGAGGGGATTATTGGGCCTTTTGACTTTCATGAGAAGGCCTTTGTTATTCTTCAAACGCTAAGAGTATTAAAACTTCTTGGGCCTAGAAACTGAGAAAAGCCTCGCCTACTCTATTGTTGAATTAGAATATCAGGTCCATGCTTGTTGGGCTACGATTGTGTAAATTATAGTGGTACTCTCAATCAGTGTTTTAAATACCGTACCGGTGATCAAACCGGCCAAGCCACCGGTATACGGTTCAACCGGTCGGACCGGTTCAACCGCCGGTTTTAATAAAAAATATTTATTTGAAATTATATTATATAAAATATGAATATAATTTATTAATATAGAAGGGAAAGTTGTATATGTTTAGTTAAAACGAAAAAATGTATATATTTAGCTCAAAAATGACATAAATATATTAAATATTAAGTTTATAAATTCTATTTTTATAAAAAAAAGTGAAAAAAATACAAAAACAAAAAAAAAAGCAAATTCCGGTTCAACCGGTTTTAGGCCGGTATGGCCGGTATTGTCCGGTTTGGCCGGTATTGACCGGTTTAACCGTTAAAACGGTTATTAGGACCTTACCGTACCGGTCCGACCACCGGTATCCGGTATAACCGGTTGAACCGGCCGGTACGGTACGGTATTTTGAACAGTGCTCTCAATTAACTATCCTTTTTCTAGAAATATTGAAAATATATCCGCCTCATCCTCCTCTTACAAGATATTTGTGGGACCGATAAAACAAAGACAAATAAAATAGGATATTTAAGAAATTCACTTTAATAAGTTTGAACCATTATTGGAGCATCTTGTGCTTCAATGGTAATGTATTGTGAGGGTGATTGACCCGATTCAATCCATATAAATGCATGAGTTCTCTCTGCGACTTCTCCAAATTGTACTCAAATAAAAGTTTGAACCGGGTTTGTAATTATGATAGGAAATTTGCGAGAAATCCTAATTGGTCGATCCCGGTTAATCCGTCTCCTAAAAAACCTCCTCATGCAATCTGCAGGCATGCACAAAAAGGATCTTGCCGAGGATTGCTCCGCGTGCCCTCTCAACGCTCATGTCAAAAGTGTGCTAAACAAGAAAAGATATTAAAGACAATGTAAGAGTAAAAAGAGTGATTAGAGTTTTGAAAGAACCTATAACATGGTATTTATAGGTATGCTCTATTTAGGGTTCGGATTCTGTAATGATTCTCGTAAGAAAATCTAATTAGGATAAGATAAACCTCTTTCATAGATCAACCTAATCCACCAGCTCAGCAACTTGAGATAATGTTTGATTTTATAGTCCTAATTGCCAAAGAAAGTGAATTTTTCTTTTCCCCTTTTTTTGGGCAATTTTCTATACTAAAATTATGTTAACCCAAGTTTGGACACTAATAGTTATATTTGGTGTCCCGATTTTAGCAAATTGTTTTTCTTGACATTTTGATTCTGTTGAGTGTTATTGCTCTAACTATAAATTCTATTTTTATAAAAAAAAGTGAAAAAAATACAAAAACAAAAAAAAAAAAAAAAGCAAATTCGGTTCAACTTGCTTTTAGCCTAGATGGCGGTATTGTCCGGTTTTGGCGGTATTGACCGGTATTGACGGTTTAACCGTTAAAACGGTTATTAGGACCTTACCGACCGTCCGACCACCCAGATCCTGATAACCGGTTGAACCGCCGACGGGGTGCGGTATTTTGAACAGTGCTCAATTAACTATCCTTTTTCTAGAAATATTGAAAATATATCCGCCTCATCCTCCTCTTACAAGATATTTGTGGGACCGATAAAACAAAGACAAATAAAATAGGATATTTAAGAAATTCACTTTAATAAGTTTGAACCATTATTGGAGCATCTTGTGCTTCAATGGTAATGTATTGTGAGGGTGATTGACCCGATTCAATCCATATAAATGCATGAGTTCTCTCTGCGACTTCTCCAAATTGTACTCAAATAAAAGTTTGAACCGGGTTTGTAATTATGATAGGAAATTTGCGAGAAATCCTAATTGGTCGATCCCGAAGTTAATCCGTCTCCCTAAAACCTCCTTCTGTCTAGACATGCACAAAAAGGATGCCGGAGGATTGCTCCGGCGTGCCCTCTCCAACGCTCATGTCAAAAGTGTGCTAAACAAGAAAAGATATTAAAGACAATGTAAGAGTAAAAAGAGTGATTAGAGTTTTGAAAGAACCTATAACATGGTATTTATAGGTATGCTCTATTTAGGGTTCGGATTCTGTAATGATTCTCGTAAGAAAATCTAATTAGGATAAGATAAACCTCTTTCATAGATCAACCTAATCCACCAGCTCAGCAACTTGAGATAATTTGGTTGTCTTAGGTCGCCTTCAAACCTCAATTCTAACGCCACTGCCCTCCGAACTCATTAAGTTTGATTAAGATATGAGCTAAGACCTCTAAAAGACCAGCTTAAAAACTTTATTTCTTCATGGATTAGGCCATTTATACTGAGGTGTAGACAAGGGCGGAGGGAGGGGGCCACTCCGGGCCCCGCCCCCATTTTTTTAAAAAAAAAATTTACCCTAGAATTTTTTTTTAAAATTTTTGTTTTAATTATAATTTATAGGGTAAAATTCACTTTACCCCCTTGTACTATTAGTTTTGTATCAAATACCCCCCTATACTATTAAAACCTTCAAATACCCCCCTTGACCAATTAAAATAAAATTGATAGACAACATTACCCTTGAACTATAGATAATATTAAATTCCATATTTTTCCTTCTCTATAATTCAATTTCAATTAATTTATCATATACTCTAATTTTATTAAAAATATAAATTTATAATTAGATCTAAATTAAATAAAATAATAAAATATAACATCAACAGTATAGAGAAGTTGCATTATTAATTTTATTATAACAAAAATATTATGCTTATGTATATATTGCTCTAATAAGTGAACAATTAAATTTAGATAAATCCTGCAAATATTATATCTTTTAAAAATTATTTTAATATTATATGTTTTTAAAAATTTGATATCATAGCTAATTATTTTAATATTATATCTATTTAACACTAATCCTTGAAGAAAATAAATCTTAACTAAAACTGGAAAAAATAAATAGCTAATTATAATATTAATAGTATTAAATTTTATAAAAAATATCTCATATAAATACATAATATATTATTTCAAAAAGAACCTTCTAGTTTTTTCCTGTACCTTAAATTTCACAATTGCAATAATATTGTACAAGACTTTCTTTTTTTTTTTTTTTCGTTTTCCAATTTAATTTTATTTTACGTATAATAAATTACTACACATAGTAAAATGGTGTGTATCATACATGATATAATTATATGCAAATTTAGATAATGTCAACAATTTTTAGTCTAATTTATAACTTATTTGCTAAAGCTATATATTTAAAATAATAATAATGAAAATTTACATAGCAGTTTTTAAAAATAAATCTAGTGTGGATACTCTATAATATTAATTGAAGTTATATATTTCTTTTTCTTTATATTAATTATATTTAACATTATTTAATTTTATAATTCACTCATTGAATAAAATTTGAGATCAAATAATAATTGATATATTTAATTAAAATGCATCAATTATTTATAATATATAAAATAATAGATGTGCAAAGTAAACTAACATTTTATTAAACTAAGGGTACTTTTGTCCATTAACATAAATTTTTATTGATTTAGGGGGGTATTTGAAGGTTTCAATAGTAGAGGGGGGTGTTTGATACAAAGTCAATAGTACAAGGGGGTAAAGTGAATTTTACCCTAATTTATATGATTTTCGTGTATCAGCCCACCCTGTTTCCGTGTATCGGCCCACCCCGTTTCCGTGTATCGGCCCACCCCTTTTTTATTCCTGGCTCCGCCATTGGGTGTAGAACTCAACGTACTCTGAGTAGCTCTGCTACAACATCTGTTTGTTTATGTTTCCAATGGCCTATTTCCAGTTTCCAACTATACATAAAAGTGGAATCATGTTTGTTCATAAAATTTCCAATGGAAATCATCATTTTCATTTTCTATTTTTCACATAAAACAACATCTCAAACCTATAATTTATATTCTCAAACCTATACACTACCCTACATCACTCATCATTACTTATCAATCATATTTTCATATTTTAACCCAATTATATATGTGGGACCCATCATTATCAACTTTATCTATTTAAAGTATTACTATTTTTAAATTATAACTATCTAATGAGACCCACCAACTATAATCTTACAAATATAATATTATATATTCAAATTAAAATATTGAAGTGGACCCCACCACTACCAACTTTTCAATTATTATATACATAAAATAATATTTTAAAACTACTCAAACCAAACACAATCTCATTTCCAACCCTACATAAAACACATTTCAATTCATTCATCCAAACACAATCCCATTTCCACACGAAAACCAATAAATTCTCAAGATTCTATTACCAACTCCAAAAACTGGAAATGGACCAGGGAAACATAAACAAACAGGCCCAAAGCTTTCCATTTCCAATTATATTTCAGTTCGTGAGATCGGACTATTGGATATTTAAATATGAAAACTATATTTTGAAAGATCCTAAAATATATTCTACGAGGGAGAGAGAGATACACAAGTTAAAAATAAAAAAGAAAAAAAAGGAAAAAATCCCATACTTAGTGGAAATTGGAACAAAGAAACAATTTAGTGGACAGTTAACAGTTACTGTACAGTGTACAGCTAACCCACGGCAGCTACGCGGCGTCGACATCTCTCGCTTCGTGGCATAAACTACTTTCTTTACTTCTTCTTCTTCACACCTTCAACCGACATGCCATTTCATTTCTTCTATCCTAAGATTACCCCCAAAATAAAACCCCTAAAATCTCGAATCCAATCCCAAAAATCAAGAAATCAAAAAAAGGGAAATAGATAATCAAAACCATGTCTTCTTATAGTCCCAAAAAAGCCAACTCACTGTACCCAGAAGTTATCCAAACCAACCCCGAATCAACTTCCCCATTTATCTCAAACCCCAGCAAAAACCCTTCTTCTTCTTCCTCTTTATACAACCCTTCTTCTTCCTCTTTATACCCTTCTATAGAAATGGAAGAGCTAGCAGAAAATCTCTTCCCAGAAACCGAAGAGGAAAAAAACCCAAACAACGCTATGAATCGGGGACAAAACACTTCATTCGAGTCATCCGAGGAAGTGATCATCAGAATCCCGGGCGCAATCGTGCACTTAATCGACAAACAACAGAGTATCGAGCTTGCCAACGGAGATTTCTCCGTAGTACAGCTGAAACAGGGCGATAATGTCGTCGCCGCTTTGGCGCGAGTTGGGGATGAAATCCAATGGCCACTAGCGAAAGACGAGTCCGCCGTGAAGCTCGACGACGCCCATTACTTTTTCAGTCTTACGGTTCCTGTCGAGAGCGGCGAAATTATTAGCGATAGTATTTTAAATTACGGGTTGACGATAGCTGCTAAGGGGCAGGAGCGGCTGATTCGAGAATTGGATTTGGTGCTGGAGAAATTCAGCGATTTTAGGGTTGAGAAAGCTTCGGCCATGGTGGGTCAAAATTGGTCAAAGGGGGTTTCTCCGGATGAGATGGAGAAGAAGAAGGATGAGGTGGAGAAAAAAGCGGCGGCGTATTGGACCACGCTGGCCCCGAACGTGGAGGATTACAGTGGGAGTGTTGCGAGGATGATAGCTGCGGGTTCGGGTCAGGTTGTGAGAGGGATATTGTGGTGTGGGGATGTGACTGTGGATAGATTGAAATGGGGGAATGAGTTCTTGAAGAAGAGAATGGGGAAGGGATCGAATTCAGATGTTAGTCCCGAGGCGTTAAGGAGGGTCCAAAGGTATTAATCCGTTGAAATTTCTGATTGTTAATGTTCCATATATTGGATTTACATTGCTAATGTTGTGAAACATTGCTATTATATGCGCATTCGATTCTTAGTTTCTGTTATGGTTTGTCATTGTGGTATTTTTCATATTTGAGAGGATGTTTTCATCACACCAACACATAAATTCTTAATTGTAACAGAAACCGGAAGTGATCTTGTTTACATTAGGACTGTGTTTTTACCGTTTCGATTTAGAGGTAATATTTTAGGACTTTTATGATGATGATGATGGTTTTGGAATTTCATCTCATTTCTCCTAGGTATAAAGGTTGCGTCAGGAAGGGCATCCGGCGTAAAACTTTGCCACTTTGCTTTCTGTGTGAATTTGTAGTGTTAATTAATTTTAGACAATTAATTGACTCTATAAACTTCACACCACCGACCCCACATAGTGGGATAAGGTGCATTTGATAATGATGATGATTTCAGGACTTTTATCATGCTTGGTTCAAAATTTGAAGTGGCGCTTTGGGCCAACTTTTCTTGATGGGGATATCGTTAATGTAATTAGGAGAAACTAGTTCAATGGTTGTTGTTCATATTTCCCGATGTCTATGTGCCTGTGAAGGGAAAAACTGGTCTGTCCAGGGTGCTGGTCAACATTCACTGGATAGGACCATTTGGTTACCTTTTTATGCTATTATATGGTGATCATTAAACAATTATGTGGAGTGTTCTGATAGACTTTTAGTTGTGAATAATGATAGTGAAAATTTGTCCCGAGAATTTAACTGATCCAAGTATGATTCTTGTGCCTTTGTAGTTAGTTAACATTGGGTGTGTGTTACTTTCTGTCCGAAGCTTCGACTTTGGCTTGCATTACGTTTACTAACATTTAAAAATTGATTTATGTTTGAATATATCTTATCTTTTGCTCTAAACATCTTGATGTGTCTTTCATTGTCCAAATTTTCCAGGGTGAAGCACTTGACGAAGATGTCGGAGAAAGTTGCAACCGGTATACTTTCTGGAGTTGTGAAGGTCTCCGGATTCTTTACAAGTTCAGTTGCAAACTCTAAAGTGGGCCAGAAATTCTTCAGCCTTCTTCCTGGAGAAATTGTTCTTGCTTCCTTGGACGGATTTAGTACGTACACTATCTCTACTTGAACTACTTTTCATGTTCAGGGGTGACATTTTATTCCTCTTTTTTGTCTGCTCTTGGATGACAGTTTGCATACACTTGCCATGGATACTTAAAAGCTTTACATGTGCATTTGATTGTTAAAAGGGCCGGAAATACCTAAAGTCCAAATGGCCTAATACCATAAGTGTATAGATACTTAGATCTGCTTAATTTTTTGCTTTCCCAAGTTAGAGGTCAAAATTGAAATATCAGTAACATACGTTAACATTATGATTGATGCGCCATTGATAGCTACTGAGTTTTGATTTATATATAAATGCCAGTCTCTTTGGGAAGTAGTTTACTTTACCTTTTTATTGACACGCGTCGTCTTTGGTGTAATTATAGATCGGGTTTGTGATGCTGTTGAAGTTGCCGGAAAGAATGTGATGTCAACTACTTCAGTCGTGACAACCGGCCTCGTCTCACAAAGGTAAATTTGTTTGCTGCCCGGAAATTATCACCTTGCAGTGACCAAACTCCCCTTGCAGTCCAACTCAGATTACTGGATTAGAAGATATTAATAAGAAAACATCGCTTATTAATTTTGGTTTTGGTGGTATATACAGGTACGGAGAACAAGCAGCGCAGGTGACGCATGACGGGCTAGGAGCTGCCGGGAATGCTATTGGCACGGCTTGGGCTGTGTTTAAGATAAGAAAGGCTCTCAATCCCAAAGGTGTTCTTAAACCTACAACGCTGGCCAAGGCGGCCGCGAAAGCCAATTCTGCTAAATTGAAATCGTTCAAGTGACCGTGGTTTTGGGAATTTGTTTGTATTGAGATGTAATTGATATTTCCGTCACTGTCTTCAATTTTATGTGTTATATAACTCACTATTTATTGTAGTATGCGTTGCTTATTTGTAATTGGGTATTTTATCATTACTGCATATTGAAGGATAAAATCCAGGAAAACTAAGGCCCATAATCTAGCCTGCAAACTTCCTCCACATCTTATGGGTTGGTAGTATCCAGTCCTTTTACCGAAGATTGGGCCCAGCTAATTTTGGGAGAAATCCGTTAAAGTACAACTAGGCTTGAGGCTCAATACATAAGCATGAGGGCCCAATTTTGTTACTACTTGAGCCCTGTAAGTAACTGCAAAAGTCGATCCAAACCAAACCAAACCAAACCAAACCAAATGGGCATAAAGATGTTATTAGTGATAATTTATCATTACAAATAGTTAAAACCAAAGAAGTTTGTTAATAAAATAACATCTTAATTTGAAAATTGGTTTGGAATTCCCACCTTTTTTTTCTTAAAAATACAATAGCTACTAACATGGAGTTTATAAGAATTTTTTCTAGAAAGAATCAATAAAACAATTTGATGGAGTTTATAAGTTTCCAAACATCTTACAAAATATTTTGAAGAGCTTATAAGTTTTTGACCAAGCATTCTCCCGGTCCATCTTATTTCACATGAATTTGTGATTAATTCATGGGCCCATTCCTATCATGCGGGCCGCTATCCAACACGCCAAACATTGTGAAAATGTGTGATAAGGCTATTTTCCTGGCTTTTCAAACATCCCAAACATGTTCTAAGAGTTCGGATAATATAGGATACATGAACAATTGTTTTTTCAAGGATAAATGAACATTTCTCATTATGCTATTGGTAAAAAAAATGATATGTTATGAAATTGTACATTAAACAATAACTGGGGAAAAAAAACTCTGAGTTTGTAGCTCAAGTGATATCGCTCACCCTTTATAAGGGTGTTGACCGAGACTCAAACTTTAGAAATTTATCCATTTTCTTTCAACCAGTGCTCCCAACTTATTAAAAATAAGAGTGTTGTCAGAGACTCAAACCCTTGAAATTTATCTATTTTCCTTCAACCAGTGCTCCCAATCCAAACTTATTAAAACAGAGAATCGGGGAAAAAAAAAGGTTATCTGTTATGAAATTGTACATTAAACAAGAATCGGGTTACCAAAAACGCGAGACTTTTGTTTTGTGGTATCGTCGTAAATTTGTATCGTGTCGTCCAAGTTCACTTTATTCAAAACAGCTCAATGCTCATACTCTTCATAAGAAAAATAAATAAATAAATATATATTAAGAAATTCAGATTTCAGAAATAGATCGAAACAACATTTACGAAATTCTTACGTCTTCGTACTGCTAACACTACACAAGGAGAAGGTTAAGATGGCGCGATACGACAGAGCAATTACGGTGTTCTCGCCGGACGGCCATCTTTTCCAGGTGGAGTACGCTCTCGAGGCCGTTCGCAAAGGAAACGCCGCCGTCGGCGTTCGCGGCACTGATACCATCGTACTCGCCGTAGAGAAAAAGTCCGCTCCTAAGCTTCAGGATTCAAGGTTTCTATTCTCACTCTGTCTCTCTCGCGGACTGACTAGCGGATCACATGATGTAATTCTGCGTTTTGTGGTTATTTGTCGTTTCAGATAAATGAATGGTTTTTATTTAGGGTTTTAGGTTTACCATTTTTATACCTGCAGTTTTTTTTTTTTTTTTTTTTTTTTTTATTGATCTTGGAGTAGAACATTGGGTTAGAGCTTTTGTTCAGCTGTGTGGTGTGTACAACAAATTGATTTGATGATTTTGTAATTCAGTTGTGAAAGAGATATGTTGATTGGATCATAGATTTTAGTGACGAACTATTTGGATAACATTCTCCCATTATTTCAAATATCAAATTGTTTTTACATTCATAGTCCTGAGTAAAAAAATCATAATCCACATTTCCACCCTCTTTCTCCACAACTCTCGACGATATTCAAAAAGTTTTTAAAATAGATTTACTTACTTAGACCAGAGGGAAATGTGGTTAGTTTTAATTTCCAGGGATTTTGTTCCATGACTAATTTCTAAATTCGAATAAAGCGTGATGATTCAGATTATATGTGGGTACTTGGAGTCTGAAGAAGTCTTCAGAAAACTAGTGGAGAGTGGAGGTGTTTGACCATGGAGGCATGGACTGGCTGTTCAATGATACAATATAAAATAGCTTTCTTCGAGTATCTAGAAGTTTCCTGTTTTTTTGGGTATAATTGTTCCTTAAATTAGTTTATTGTTATTTTTTTTTCCCATTAGTCAGCTGTCAGCTATTTTATTGAACTCTGATATTCTTGCACTCTTTTCCTGCCGTCAAGGAATCCTGTAATTTCAATTGGGCTTGCAGTTCAAGCATGCTATACTTATACTTATGTTCTCTTGCCTCTTCCAGATCAGTGAGGAAGATTGTCAATTTAGATGATCACATTGCATTGGCCTGTGCTGGGCTGAAAGCAGATGCACGTGTCTTAATAAACAGGGCACGGATTGAGTGCCAGAGTCATAAGCTTACAATTGAGGATCCTGTGACGGTTGAATACATAACTCGATACATTGCTGGTCTTCAGCAAAAGTACACACAAAGTGGTGGTGTGAGACCTTTTGGCTTGTCGACCTTGATTATCGGGTTTGACCCACACACGGGTACTCCATCACTTTATCAGACAGATCCATCAGGTACATTTTCAGCATGGAAAGCAAATGCTACTGGGAGGAACTCAAACTCTATCAGGGAGTTTCTGGAGAAGAATTACAAGGAAACACATGGCCAAGAAACTCTCAAGTTAGCAATTCGTGCTTTGCTTGAGGTAAATTTCCCATTTAGATACAGCTCAATGTCATTATATGCAGTTTTAGGTGGGTGTCAAAAAAATCTGCCTGTTCTTATTCATGTATTGTGGGAGGCAAGACATTAAATTTTAGAGGAAGTTCTTCCGAAAATGCTTTTATTTCCATTACCACATTACGCGCATGGAAAAGTGAATTTTCATTTAGTTTTATGGGACTATGATATACATGAAGTTCTTTGGCTGTTTAATGCCCCTTGGCGTGGTATGTAGCCTGATTTGATCTTTTGCTAGTTTTCATTTGGGGTAATTGTAGACCGTGCATATCATGCATCATCGTCGTGAAGGCATTTCAGGGAGCTACTATGTTTGTTCCTTAGTTGTTTGAAACAGTGATATTTGTGCTAAAGTAGTTTGAATTCTGGTGCATCTTAAATTTGTTAAAAGCATGCATAGCTGTTTTTGTTTTCAAATTTCTTTTTTGTTCTGTGAACATGGGTTTGGGACTAAGGAGTTTTTTAGAATTGTTCAGGGTATAAGTTGAAGTCATCTGTTAATGTCTTTCATTTGTTATTTATTTATCCTTGTACATACACTAAGCAACAAACCTTGTTCGGCGTGAAGGAAACTACAGCCATCTCAGGTAAAAAGGGTGCAATTATAAGTAAGGTTTTCTTAATCAAAATATCTATAGATAGGTGAAGTTGTATCACAAGTTCGTTGATTTACATGTTAAATATAGTGATTGATGACTAACATTCAAAATCAACTCTCTCTCTTTTCATCCTGGCGACTCAGCTCAAGCTATTGGACAGAAGGATATAGTTGGTTTTGGCATATTACACGTTTTCTTCTCTTTGACATGCTTTTTCTGCTACTCAATTTCCTGGAATACGGTTTTTAATGTAGTTGTGTTACTTTCTCGGAATATTATTTAAAAAATCTGTATTTGATACTTGAAGGTTGTGGAGAGTGGTGGAAAGAACATTGAAGTTGCTGTGATGACCAAAGACCATGGCCTGCGGCAGCTGGAGGAAGATGAAATCGATGCCATTGTTGCTGAGATAGAAGCAGAGAAAGCCGCTGCCGAGGCTGCCAAGAAGGCCCCTTCAACTAAGGAAACTTAGTCCTATTGTGTTTGTTTAAATGCTTGGCATGATTATCTTGCGACTTAACACACAGATTTTGGTGTATTGTTGCTTGTTGTGGCCTATCAGGAGATTTTATGCATGATTGATGAATTAAGGGGTAATTTTCATGGTCTTTTCCATATTCCATTTGCCAGTTTACATAAAGATGTTTCATTTCATTGTCCATTTTGCACTCAAGTGGGCTGTTTGAGGCACAATTTCTTGTTGTGGCATCTTATTGCTTTACCTCTTGGGCCTCTTGTAGAATTGTAATCAAATCTGGGCTGTTGTGTAAGCTCTTGAAGTCCTATGTCTTCATGGGCCTCCACGTTGAGGCCCATGAGGGACTTAATAGAGCAAGGTCGAATTGGGACTTGTTGCATTGATCATAAATTATGCAACTATGTAAAAATATTTTCTAAAGCTTTGTAATATATCAACTGTTTTTCTAAAGCTGTGCAATATTATCTTCCCCACCCCCTCCCCCCTGTTTGAGTGCAAAACCTGAGAGGTGAGGAGGTGGGAGTCGAACTCAGGCGCATAGTTGAGTTTTACAAACGTCTTATCTCTATTCTCTAGGCTATTAAAGGACTCATACTTGGAACATTAATCTTACATGTATTTATTTGGTAGGCTACCAAACGGTTCCTATTTGAGACCTTTTTTTTAACAAGTTGAGAGTAGTGGTTGGAGGGGAGGGATAAATTTCAAAGAAACTGAAAGATACCGGGTTCGAATTATGTATTTATTCGGATGAGATCTTCTATTCTAGTATAGTGTTTCATTTTCTATTCCATTGTACGAATGATTGCTACGTGTTTTTTTTAATGTTTATCACTCCCTTTATGGAACCCACAATTTATACTTGAAAATTTATATGACAATCTTTATACTTTTGACAATCATCTGTTTAATATGAGATGAAACACTATTTCGGAATAAAACATTCATTTGTTATTTATGAGGCGGTGCATCGACATTTGACAGTTATCTTCTTTATCACTTGAACACCATATATAATTTATTATATGGGATGAATGCATTTTATGTGGTAGCTTGATCTTTGTTAACTATTGTGCTGCCATGGACCATGGGGTCATTTGTGTTACAAAAAGTATCCTGAGGTTTGATTTAGTGTTAAAATTAAGGGGTAATCTGCAATGATTTTTACAAATAGGAAGGGGGATTTTGAAATATATTTCAAACCTCAGGGGTACTTTTTGTAAGTTTTAAAGTTAGCTGGGTTTTTTTGTAATTATGTCAAACCTCAGGGGTACTTTTTGTAATTATCCCTTTTATATATTGGGAAGTCTGGGTCATTTATGTTGATCTCAACTCATCAAGCAGCTATCAATTTGAATCTTTTGTACTGTTTTGATGTGGGGACGAAGAGGTCGTTCAATTTGACTGTTGGAGCAATAATTGTTTACTGTTTCAATTCAAATTTCGGATACCACTTAATATCATTATCCTTATAGTTAGCACAATCTAGTTAAAAATTTATTTGAAACGTCCTATCAATTTATGTATTTTATAAGATATTTCTGAATTTCAAAAGACGCTAGAACTAATTTAAATTATAAGTTATTAAAGAGTCTGAGTAAAACGAAATAATAATGCTTCTAAGATGTTGAAAGGATAATTTTGGGTTTAAAATGTTGATTTTTTTTTTTTTTGAAATGCAGTGTGATTTTCAATGTTTTTAGTCTCTCTTTATGAGAGTTTCTATGTCTGTCGTCATGAGAGTTTTTCGGTTTGTTCTCAGTGAAATAAGGTTCTCCCGTTAGACTGTTTTAATTTGTACAGTGAAATAAATTTATCCCATAGCCATAGGCGAGAATGACCCAGATGATTGACTAGTTGGTGACAGAAGCAACACCAATTTCATTGGCATGTGTTTTGTCCGACGTCTCGTTTTGACTCTCTAATTCTACGGATCAATTAGATCTTTCTAGACACTAATTTTTTTTTTTTGGTTTTTAGATCTATATATGTAAAAATCTTGTAAGTCTTGCAATTGTTTTTCACTCGATATTGTTATCACTGTAAGATTCTTCTGATAAATGAAATTTATTTGGATTCTAAAACAAATAATGAAAATTTAAGAAATATAGTAATAGCTTAAACACAATGGGAAAACTTTTCAGTTTCTAGAACTTCACCTAATGAACGTGATAGTTTCGGGTAAGATTTGTGTGATTCGCAGAGAATAAATATGCGACAAATTGAGCCTAACTTTTTTTTTCCTGATGAAATGAAAGGTTCAGTTAAAGTTGTGATTGATAGACTTAATTCCTGCTCAAGAGTCCATGGATCACTTCCTTACCTACATATATAAATTATTGTCTCCCACACCATTTGTCACTTTGCTATCAATCCTTCACCAAACCCTATAACATGACAAATGTAACTAAAGGTTTTTAAATAAAAATTTCAAATACAGATGCAATAGTACACACACATATATGATATATATACATATTTGACTTCTTTAGATAATTAAATTATTATATATTTTAAGTTATTTATCATTTATTTTTTGAATTATCTTTTCTTCAATCATTACTAGTTCTGAGTCGACTGTTCGACGTCCGGGGAAGACCGGCCTCAAGGGAGCCGTTCAACTTTCCGTCACACAAAAAACGACCCGCTCTTGCAGCGGGATGCTTTCGCTGAGCGATCCATGACATCCAATTGGTTCGGGACTAGGACGCGGAAGGAATTAATACACAGTCGAAATAATGAAAGAAGCAAGAGCTCCTGGAAGAGCTCCTAAAGGGCGCAACCTCCGGTCTCCGGGACGACACTCAATCACTTTTCCAGTCATTTAACATTACTTAATTTATCTCCTATTCTAAAATATTGTTTGAATATTCCACCGCATAAAAACCATTGATGATAGCCATTGTCACGTGTATGAAATTTATCATATAAAAAAACCCACAATTCACGCATTCACGTGTCAATCATCTGTACGGTGGAATAGGAGATGTAACACCATGTTGCAATAGAAGATAATATCCATAATAAACCATAGATAAAAATCAAATAAGAACTATACAAAAGCTGGTATGCACATAATTAACTCCTTAATTCTTGGAGAAAATATGTCATGAACAATTATTCATGAGTTATCTTTTCAAACTCTGACTGTATATAAGTTTGAGACAGACTTCATGCATAATTGTTCACTAGATAAGGCAAATAAATGAACAAGGGTAGGTAGTTTACAAAGGGTTGTGGGACCCATAGTAATAAATATATAAGGAAAAAAAAAGGATAAATAAATATAAATTATTCGGAAAAAGACAGAAGTTGACCGTAGATATTGGTTAGGTTAGTGGGGGAATAAATCATGGTCACGGGCTGAGGAGACAACTACCAAAATATGGCGTCAAGCGGTGGATGGTGTGGGCTATACCTCCACTACTTGTTATGGGCCTTTTGGCCCTTAACGCCTCGATAAAGTTTTTAAAACGTTTTACCAAGTCTTATCTACTAATGGGCCTTATGGGCCCCTCTGGCCCACCGCTTTTCTCATCATATCTCACCAAACTTGTTAACTTCTTTCACCTGCCGTGACTTTGCTATCTTGCGCAACGTGCGTATCTTAGTTTGGTTTTCAAGGAACCCATGCACGAATCAGTATTTTAGAGAGCTTATAATTAAGCTCTTATTTCATATTTTTTTTTTTCGGAAATAACTTATAAGATTCTAAAAAATCTATTACGATCTAATAAACTGTTTTTTGGAAAAGTTTCCCTATTATTCAAGAAAAAACTAAAAATACAAGATTTTTTTTTAAATAAATAGAAATATATAAAAAAAAAAAAAAAAAAAGTCATGATCACAAACTGAACAGATAACAAAGAAAAAGTAATGTTAAACTTCAGAAAAACGAAACAACAAAAATAACTTAAAGATGAGATTTAAATGAAGGACGTCTAGTTTTGAAGGATTTTCTAATGACAATGCCATTTGTTTTTTTTAGCACATGTTCGAGTATCGTCTTGATGGTCTGATGTAGCCTGTGAATGTCGGCCTAGTATTCTCGAGCCGCAATTGACATAGCTTTCATAGTTTTTGAGGAATCACATAAGTGAATGACAAGTGAATAAAGCAGTTGAGGAGTCGCCTAGCATGATCTTTAAAACTTCCAATTTGTCTGCATCAATATTGGAACTAAGAATACAAGTTGATATGCTTGACCGTAATTTCTAATTAACGTTTTAGTCTTATTACGACAAAAATAAATGATTACTTTATATAGGTCAACTTTTAAGTATTTAACCTGATTAAGTCTCTTGAGAAATCGACTGAGTCAAAAAAAAAAAAAAAAGACTAATTAGTAAAACAAAACATTATTGTACGTGACTTGCGAAATTAATTATATTCACACCATTTTGAAAGTATTAATCAAATTGAAGCTGCCCATTTTGAACTTTATTTCATTTTCATTTTTCAATCTTAGTGTGGGTTAGTGGTTGGTAATGGAAATTAATGCAATGTCAATTTGCAGATTAAATGCAATATATAGGCACAAGTACATGGAATTTAATTTAGTTTGCCTAAGTAAGATGTAACTTGCCTACTCCCTTATATCAACTTGCATCTTTTGGGGACACAATTTGAACACATGCTATACATGTGAATATCAAAAATCTAACTCGGAATGTGACACATTTTTCCTGTATGTAACATGGTTTTGTAGACGCTACGCCAGAAATATTACATTTGGTGTCGTATCATCTACCATTAACATGTTATGCATAGTGTGTGGATGCATTATAATTAAGTGTACTTACTTTCTAAAAATAAGTGCACGTGAATTGTAAATGTTCTACCAATTGTAATGCTCCAAGTGTAGCATCTACAAAACCGTATAATAGATAAGACTATATATTAAAATTCCTATTCAAAAGACAAGTTGTTGGGGAAAGCTAAACATATACCAAATTTGATATCCCTACATTCAATGGATCAAGTTTATGTCAATCAACCCCCCATGTACACCACCCCTAGTTGTAGAAGAAAGTGCATTAATTGCCAAAGGCCCAAAGCCCTAATATGAAAATCACTTTGTCAAACTAATAATTAATCTTCCTTTATACACAAAAATGACGTTGAGTCATAATGGATATTTATTTTGATTAATGTTTTATTATATATTATATTTTACGAATACGTAATAATTGTATGTAATCCACAATCAAATATATATTTAATTTTTAAAAATATATTATACATACTAGATGTTTATTTATAATGTAAAATATAAGTTAGAAGTGTATAACCGGGAAACTGCAGCCACGTTAAACTCTCGGATTTTGGTATAGAAGTGGGGATTCAAATTTGAAACCTTTCGACCTCAATAATCTATCCTACACAATTAAGTGACCACAATAAGGGCAAGATGTGCGTACTTTTTTTTTTTGAGAAAGATGTGCGTACTTTGTTATCATATATAATGTTAATATTTCTTCTATCTTTCGGCAAAACGTGACGTTCCATCGAGAAAAAAAGGGGGCATGGATTTGAAACCACGAACCCATAAGCTTGATGAATAAACAAGAATTTAACGTGACAATTTCCTACCAATCTTTCAATATGCACCCTAATAATTAATTATTTATATATTGATTAAAAAAAAAATTGTTTTATATATTGGAGCCGCCCCATTGTATAATAAGTTGACTTAACGTCTAAATTATATATACTGCAATCGTCACCATATACTTGTATATAAGTATAACAACATATACTTGTATATAAGTATCACAACATATACTATTCAAAAAATATATAAATCATGAAGTATTTATACAAGAATTGTACAAAATACATCGATAAGTATATTGTTACTTTAAAAAAACGATCATAACTATAAAGTTCTAATAAGTGTATTTCCGACTTTAGATACTGTTTAGAACAGTGCATCACAAAGATTAATATGTAGCAAAATGAATAAGCTATAGCCTATATGTGAGATATTGGATTCTCGTGTAATTATTTCTTTTTATGTGAACTCCTAACTTTTTTTTTCCACATTTTTTACTAGTGATTTTATCAATTAATTTATGCATGGCATGGAATATTGGGCTGAGACAATTGATCTCACAGGACGTATCAGAATGTTAATTTGAAAATCTTTATTTATCTTTAAGAGGAGAAACGGATATATATTATTATCTGAATATAGGGATAATTACAAAAAGACACCTAAGTTTTGGACTAATTCAAAAAAAAAAAAACAAGAGATTTCCGGAAAAAAAAATCCTAATTGAGATTTGATTGTGTCTTATATTTAAGTGGATAAATGTGATATTTCGATAAACGTAAGGGGAGCTTTTGAAATATTTTTTTGCATATGAAGGGGTGAAATGTAAGACATATTAAACCGAATTAAAGTTTTTTTTTTTGTAATTTTCAAAAATCTTTGGGTTTTTCTATAACTAGCCCGAACCTTATGGGTGTTTTTGTAATTATCCCTAATATATATCCCTTTTTTTCTTCATATTATCTTTTCAAGAATTGTGTATATATATAGTTAAGAAACCTAAATCCATATATATTTACCAACATATAAAGAGAGGGACGATATATATCCCAAATCTCAATCAAAAATAATATTTTATTGTGACAAGGGACAATAAGATACAATTCAAAACTGAACGAAAAAAATTGTGGGCTTAATGCATGCATTTGTAATTTTTTTTCAGCCGATAAATAATCCCATCAACCATCATCCATGTTTTGGGCAATGTTAATTAATACGCTCTTGTTATTTGTTAGTTGTAACATAAAAAGTCAAAATATATTTATATGCAGTACTAATCACACTGTTTAGCGACTTTTAAATAAAATAAACATAATAACAAACCATAATGTGACATTGAAGACGTGATTATGTACAGTTGAATACGGCACACCAATTATATATGAAGACTATGTTGCATACCGTAAAATACTAGAATCATAACGTCAAAAAACGTAGAAAAATATAAATATATCGATATTAGTATTTTTCTTTTGTTTCTTTCCGGGGTGGTTTTTTTTCACAAGCAAATCGACTACTTATGTTGTATCTTTTCCGATCATATATAGTAAAAGAATTATTTTAAGTTACAAAAATAAGAGGTAGTGGACCTATAGGCCATAGAGGTATATAGTAACTAAAGAAAATCACAAGCAAAACCTAGCCTACTTATTTCCCTTCTCTTTTTTCCTCGTTTTATGAGTTTTCGTATTATGGATTACTCATTATCAGAAGATTAATGACACATGAGTGTTCGTGATTTATACAAAATTTTTACAATTTTTTAATTCTACTGGATCAATTAGATTTGTATATATTTAAAATATTTTGATATTTTACATATATATAGGTTTATAATTGTGTATGTCTTACAATTTGGATTTTTGCTTTAGGGTTTTGATTTTGTAAATATTATATTTTTTAGATGTGCCAAATAAAATTGATTGATTTTAAAAATAAAACAAAAGAGGTAGAAAAGTTTGAGGTAAGAAATATTTAATATAGAGGCAGTGTTTTAAAAAGCGGTAGACGTTAGTTGAAAAATATAAATATATCGATATTAGTATTTTTCTTTTGTTTCTTTCCGGGGTGGTTTTTCACAAGCAAATCGATACTTATGTTGTTATCTTTTCGGAAGAAAAATATAGGCGAAAATCGAATCTTTAAGTTTAAATGAGGGATAATTAAAAAACACCCTGAGATTTGGAAGATTTTAATTAAAAAAAACATAAGTGTTTAAATTAGAAATAGACGTCTTTTTATTTAAAATGCGTCTTTAAGTAATTTTTTGTTGTTTTTTTAGGGGTTTTTTGAACATTTTTTTCACCTTCTTGTGATGGCCATCAAACCTCGTGATCGATTTTTTCTTTCTTTTTATATATCTCTATTTATTTTAAAAAAAACATAGGTGCTTAAATGAAAATTGAGAAAAGAAACAAGGGTAATTGTAGATGGAAAAGAAACAACAGAGTGGGCCCATGAAGCCGTGGGCCTGTGGGGTCCAATTGCCGCAACGGACAAGATGAGGCCTACGTCGGGGTCGGGCGGCTGCCAACTACCCGCCCACAACAAGAGGGTTAATGGCGACGTGTCTCTAATTTCTCATAGTATTTATTTTACATCTATGTATGTTTTACAATTTGGATTTATGCCCTTCATTTTTCTTCAAATCACATATTTTTAGCCACTGTGGGTTAAATTGATTGATTTTAAAAATAAAAAAAAAAGAGGTAGAAAAGTTTGACCCGTAAGAACCTTTAACATAGAGGGGCTCATTCCCAAATCCCAAGTCATTTTAAAAAAATCCACAAGGTTTGGAAAGTATTAATATCATTGTAAATAAATAATAAGAACAAAATAACAACAACAACAACAATAAATGATAATTCAATTCAAATAAAAAAGAAAATTATATTTTTTAATATTTCAAATTTTATGCTTAAAATTGGGTAAGTCTCATTTTTTGTTTTTTTCTCCAAATATTCGATCCGTGGTTAATTCAGCACATTGACATGCACAATCACTAGCACCACAACAACCATATCGTTTGTAATAATTTTTTAAGAAACTAATACTTTTAAAAAAATACTAAAATACTTTTAGATGGAAAAACCTAACACTTTCCAATACGACTATTAATAAGTTTTAGGGACAAGAGAGGCGATTGATATACTTTCATTTTGCTTTAGAGAATAGTGGTAAAAAATATTTTAGAAGAAAAATATGAATTTTGAGATTGTGATTGGATGTGAGATTTTAAAAAGTAATGATGAAAGTTGATTTGATTTAAGAATAGTAAAATAATGATTGGTAGTTAGAAATGTGTAAATTGAATGAATATTTCAAATTTGTGGGAAATGTGTAATAATGATTAGTTTTTTTGTGAAAAATGTGTAGATGTGATTGGTGATAGAAAAAATAAGAAAAAGTGAAAGTGAGAGAATAGTATATTTTCCTAAAATTTTTCATAAACAATCATATGTTTGGTGTAAAAAACTTTTAAATATGACTAAAATAAATTTTGTTTCTTATCCAATCGCGACCTAATATTTTTGTGGGAAAAAATGAATAGGTTTCACGAGAATTAACAAAAACAACTTTTGAAAGGATTACTAATACATTTTTGAGGGATTGTTAATAAATTTTATCGGAAAACCAATACTTTTCAGAGTTGTCTACTATTATGTCATTGTCTAATACTTTTTAAGGGGACAATTAATACATTTATGTAGATTACTATTATTTTTGAGGGAAAAAATATATATTTTTCATGAGAGCTACTAAAAAAATATTGTTCAAGGATATTACTAATACCTTTCAAATGTATTACTAATATTTTTCAAATGTACTACTAATGTTTTTCAGGGGAAAAAATAATACTTTTAGCCCCTAATATTACAAAATGTCATTGGTCTGGAGATCCTATAACATCGCCCTATAATATTAAAAACATGCCACCGCTGCATAAAATTATAAAAAAAATCCAAGCTGAATTGGGTCCATCTAATAGAAAGAATCAAAAAGTGTTTGTCAAAATTCAAGTGCCCCTTTCAGAAAAAAAACATCATATCAAAACACAACCGCATACAACATGTTTTTGACTTTTGGATGGTAAATAAGTCAAGGTTATATACTAATAATTACAAGGTATCATGTATTAAAAAATAAGATTTAATTATTCTAATAGAAATAATTTGGACATAGTTATTTTTTTATTAATAGTTTAAATTATAATCATGATAAAATTAAACTTATTATCACTTAATACATATAATTATCGATACTTGATAGTTTCGAAATTAATAGAAATACTACTTTTTGGTGTTGTGTGTTGGTAATTAGCTATTGTTACTTGTACAAAAATAATGAAATTGATTTTAGTGACAAACCCATATTTCATCTGCAACTTATTTTAAACGAAATGTTATTAATTATTAAGATTAATTAACCGTTTGGAGTGATTTAAGGAAAAAAAAAACAAGATTATATTTATAGCATTTATGGAAAAAGGCCTACTAAAAAATAAAAGGGTTAATTACAAAAACCTCCCCCAGGTTCGGGCTAATTACAAAAAAACCCAAAAAAATTTCAAAATTACAAAAAACCCCTTAACGTTGACTCTGTCTTAAAATTTTCCCCTTCATAAACAAAATACATTTCAAAGACACTCATGATAGTTATAGAAATATTACAATTACCCCTTTAAATTTAAGACAAAGGCAAACTTGAGGGGGCTTTTTGTAATTTTGAAACATTTTCGGATTTTTTTGTAATTACCCCAAATCTCAAGGGGTTTATTGTAATTATCCCAAAATAAAAATAAAAAGTTTCTATCCTCGTGCCGGGGGTCAAGGTCAAATAGTGGAAATTTGTGGTTGCTAGACACTTTACATCAATAATTGCTAATATAAAATTATTGTCATGATTTAACTTTTTCTACTGTGTCATTATCATAAAGTAAAAACTAAGACTATTTTAATTTAGTCAGATTATTTCCGACCATGGTGGAGGAAAATGTAACCTGCACATGCTTGCACCAAGACAAATTTGACTTTGTAGAGAAATTTTTTACTTTTTCAAAATTTTCTATAATTGTTCACTTGAAGCTGAAATAATTTGGATTGTGGACTAATGGAAGCAAATAGATTTTATATTTGGATAAACTAATTGGCCCATAATTAGGGTGCCTTCATGTGATATTGGTTGGAGTTGGACTCTAAATTAACTATTTAAATAAAAAAATCCAAATTGGCAAAAATTTGTATGAGACGATCTCATGGACATTACCATGAGACGGATCCTACGAATTCCAACCATAAATCCAAATCCATAAAAAAAACCATATTTTTATACTGTACAAGATCTGTCTTATAAATTTAAGTTCATGAAACCGTCTCATATAAGACCACCTGATCCGAACTGAGATTGGAAAACAATAATTACAACATTGATGGGAAGAGAAGCAATAATTTGATCATGACCCACGTTAAATAATTTTAATTTTTTTTCTAGACAAAGTGGGAAGAAATATCTCATGGAACCTTCTAATGTTTCTACCTAACACAATTGGAAAAGGTTAAAAAAAAAGGAAGTGATCACCTTTTCCATTTGGCAAAGGCCACTGTTTTTTGTGTTTTCTTGCTTCAAATCAGTTGCCACTCTCTTCTGTCCTTTTAGCTTGTAACTATGCATACCCTTGCTTCCCCCACCTTACCAAATGGGCTCACCAATTGATTTTTTCAAAAAAACACATAATATGTAGGGATAATTACAAAAACACCCTAAGGTTTGGGCTAATTAAAAAAAAAAAAGAGAGTTCTTTGAAAATTACAAAAAACTTCTTGAGGTTTGAATTTATCTTACATTTTTTCGGTGATTTTCGGAAATATTTCAAAAGACCCTCTGGCATTTACACGAATATTACATCCACCTAAAATTAAGACAAAAAGAAACCTGAAAAGGATTTTTTGTAATTTTGAAACATGTCTGGATTTTTTTATAATTAACTCAAACCTCGGGGGTATTTTTGTAATTATTCCTAATATGTACGTATATATAATTACATATACATCTTATCTCTGATTTCTCTCTTCAACTTTTGATACGGATGTAATTTTGGCAAAACACGACAACATGAGATGAACCTAACACATTGTAAGGGGAGATGTTTGAGGTTTGACGGTACTAGGTGGAATCGGGTCTGGTCAAAATAATATAAATAAACAGATCGAATTTGAGTCAACCTTAAATGACCCGCTTAAGTCATTTGACCCATTTGTGTAATTATTGTGTTGTTTCTTGTGATATTTTTGATTGATTTATTAGGTTGTTTACGATGATTAGAATTTTAAAAAATTGTATAGTGTATGTAAATATAATTTTCGGGTTGGAAATTAATCGAATATAACCTACATAAATAAATAAGTTATTCAAAATTCTAAAATATATGTCATTCATGTTGAGTTACACAGTGAATAAATAGGCCGAGTTATGGTAAATATGAGAGGAATAATTAAATAGATTGGGATTGGGTAAGTAGATTTGTTGTAAATTTCGTGTATCATTTGGGCATGTGAATCTAAACACAGTCCAAATTGTCACCCCTAACTCGTGAGTTGTTTTTCTTGTTCGATTTGACTTGATAATCAAAATACTTATATTAGGATTCTTAGTACTGCCACTAATAATTTATTTATATTGTATATATTACTCTCTATATACTTGTGATTCTACTATCTCCATATTCAAGGGTTGGCAAAATTGGCACAGCATATAGGGCTAAGTTGAACTCTATTTTTTAGAGACTACTCGAAAAGTATCAATCCTATTACTGGCCAGGTAGCCCGAAACCTAACAAGCTCGAACAGCCCGATGGATAGCATGTGTAAATATTGCTAATGTGATGGGCTACACAAAATGCCGGCCTGCCAAAATCTTAGGTCAGCCCGACCTAGACCGAATTCATCACCTGGGCCGATAGACTTACACCGCACGGTCCGATCCAACTCAACTCATTGTCAGCTCTAGTGCTCTACTATACACTCCATTAATGTAAGCAGAAGAAATTAACAACTTGGCACCTTATTAGGAGATTTGCAACATCACATATGAAGACAAGAAAGGCCAAACAAACCTAATTTGGCTCATGCTCACAAATTTCAAGCAATGACGCCAAGTCGCCAACCTTACTATATCTCAGATTAGAATATAACTTAGGTGAAGAGGGTCAATTATTCAAATAATTGCTTACAATTTTATACATTTCAAGAAAAAAAAATGTAGAAAAAGAGGAGTTCATTATCTAACTTCACAGGAAAATACACTACGGGAGAACTATATCTTTTTCGGGCAAAACCTACTAACCTGGTAATTAACCCACTGAAACATGGTTTAAAATTAATCATCGGGGACGAGGAATAAATTTTAATGAGCCGTCAATTTGATTTCCTACGCACATTTAGAACCGACCCTTAAACTTAAAAGTGTATATTTATTTACTCAATTTTACTATTACAATATTATTAAGTTGCCCAATAAATTTTATTTTAGTTGTCTTTTCTAATATCTTAGAATCATCATAATTGAGCAAAAATAGCGAATAAGTAGATGCTACCCAAGTGGGTAAAATTCAATTCTTTTCATGCGGTTTGACCTAATCTCATTTTAATTTTCTTTTTTTTTTGAAAAAATCACATTGATATATGTACTAAAATCAAACTTGAGTAGCATAAAATCAAAAATGAGTTATCTTATACTGGATATCATTTCATTACCCGAAAATAGCTAAAAGAATTATTTCAAAACTTTGTAAACATTATTCTATGTCCCAAGCTAGCTATTCACATTTTCCAAACCTATTTTTGAATATACGTGGGATTTATTAATTTTTGAAAGTTGAAACTTGAAATTATTGGAAATCTACTACTATGGTGGAAGAAAGTACTACATAAAGCGGTTTGACCTAATCTCATAATTGATTTAGGTACACCATAAATGATATATGTACTCAAAATCAAACTTGAGTAGCATAAGATAAAAATGGTGATACTATAGGATAAAAACAATAATACATGTAACACAAAAATAATAATAATAATAATAATAATAATAATAATAATAATAAACTAGTGGTATAGAAATATTGCTAGAGGTTGGTAGATCACGGCTAAAAAGAACAAATAGTAAGTTAAAGTTGGTACAAGGACGGTGTAATGAATGGACTGCTGCTAGTTTCTCTCACGCATTTTATTTATTATTATGCATATATTTTTTTATTTATTTTATTGTAGTTTTCATAATAATTATTAATTAATTAATATATAAATGTGTGTATTTATTGTGTTGGAAGAGATAGGTTACCCGCCTTTTCGTCTTCTTTTCTTCTCATCCTCTCACGGCTTATCCATTGCCTCCTCATATTCATTATTCATATATATCTTGCGATAAAGAAGACAAACAAGAAAAGGAATCTAAAATTAGAAATAAAAAAAGTAATGAATTTAACAGAAATTGGCATATGTGAGGTCTTCAAATTCTTCCAATTCACATGATTCATCATACAGTCCATGTCAAAGATATATACCAAGGGCAACAAAGATAAGGATTGAAAAATATAATAACAATATTTAAATGGGGAAAAAATTACAATTTTTTTTTTCTTTGTGGATGGAAATAGAATCACAACCAGACAAATTCTCTCTCCAAACTTGAAAAGTTTTTAATTTTAAAAAGGTTTTTTTTTTAAATCAAAATTGTGTACCTTGAATTATCCAAGCTGGATTCGCTATATATTTTATTTCCTATTCTAATATCATTAATTAATACAAGTTAAATATGTAGAAATCATTAATGTACTTGACTTGATGTATATTGAAATAAAACATGAAACATAAGGGATCGGAGTGATTGTTACTTTTTGTTTCGTACTTTTCTACTTTTGGAAAATATTTTGGAGAAAATAGTGTGAAAATTTTATTTTGAAAACTGAAAATAATTAATTTTTGATAGTGTGATTGTATATAAGATGAAATTGTGATGATTATAGTTGATACGATTGGTTTTTCTAGTGTACTAGCGATTGGTGATTTGAAAAATAAGAGAATTTAAATAGTATATTTGTGATATGATTATGTAATGATGATAGTTTATATGATGTTTTTTCTTAGAATAATAATTGATATAATTGATGTTTTAAAAAATAGAACGAGTGAATAGTAAATTATTTGAATATTTTCACAGACAATCACACCTCTTAAAATTTCTGAAAAATAAAAGGGAAAAAATATTTTCACAAACAACGGGCAAGCACTCCCTAAAAGATTCGAACTACAATTTTTCAGCTCATCAACAAATTTTTCTTGACACTATTCTAGGATATAATTTTAGATGAATCAGCACCAAACATCCTCACTTGGGATTTAATTTTTCCCTTTGTCCAAGCCCCTTTTGAAAAATAAATTAAAATGAAAAAAACAGAAACACAAAAGATACAATTTATAAGTTCCCAAATTAAACAAAATTAAATTTTGGACCACTATACCAGTACATGTTAACTACCACAAGTACGAAACTATTTGGGATATATTCATGAACTTATAACTTTCTGCACAGACAAGAAGGCTAGACCTTCTGCTGGATAGAGGGGAATCTGATATGGAGCAATCACTTGGGAAACGACTCTTTATGCGTGGTAGTTGAGGATATTAGAGATATGTGAGCTATTGTGCATTTCTAGTGGTTTATATGGGGGCAGTTCCTGAAAATCGGAGTTGTTTCCCAGAGGACTAGTCATGACTCATGTGAAAATATGAAATCTCGGAATAAAATAAAATTAAAAAAAAAGGCTAGAAATAGTGACAACAGAGAAAACCCACAAAACAATACCAAATTTGAAACACAAATTTGAAAATTCTCTGCAAATTGTGTAATAAAATGGCCATAATCTGCACTGCTGCTATAATGTTACACAAAATAAAAATACTCTTAACAGTTTATAATTTGTACAATATTCAAGCGAAATTTCAGAAAAAAAAATATAAACTAATTCTAATAATATCTCTCCCGTTAAATTTCACATTTCGACTAATTAATATTGATGAATTAATCTTTAATCCTTACACATAAAAATAAAAATAAAAATATCCCATTGATCATCATTTCATCTCCAAGCTTCTGTAGTCCAAAACTCCACTCTTCAACCCCAGAAAATCATACCCAGAATTTTTGCTACTTCCACTAATTATTACACTATTACCACAACTACAATCCTTGCTGTTTTGAATCCCAAGGCTACAAGAAAAACACACAATCGAATTTTCTCTAATTCCAGTACCACTTTGATTTAATATTTGGTGCTGATTATTATTATTATTATTATAATGAGGTGGGCTAATTCGGAGCTCCAGATTCAAATCGGGGCACCGTTCTCTAATCGGGCTGTTCTCTTCTTTGCATATTAACAAATTAGTCCCCCCAATAACGGATATGTTATTTTTCTCCTCCTTTGAATTAATTGCACCAGAAAATGAAATGTTTGTGACTTCTTGTGACGTGGCTGATTTAGGGTCGTTGATTGGTCTGTGAGTCGTGGGATCGATTCCTCGGCTCAGTAATTTTCTTCTTATGTGAGTGTTCCAATAGTTTTTTATTTCGTTATCTGTTCTCCCCGGTAATCTTCCAGCTATAAGTGACCACCTATTAAAAAAAAATAAAAATAAAATTAGATTATTAATGATGAAATAATTTGAGTATACTAAAAATACTGTTTTATTATCAAGTACTTAAAATAACAAATAGGGACAAATTGCAATTTTAGTCATGCAGGAGGTGGCACTAATAGTTCCACAATAATCACTATAAAAGGCTAAAAATTGCAAAATTATTCATGTAACTATAGGCCGATTGCAAAAAGGTCTTATAAATATATAAATGTATTAATTTTGGCCCTGCAAAATGCACGTTTTGCAAAATAATCCTTTAATTATATGAAAAACTCAATTTCAGTCCTAACTTCACTTTATTTGGAAACTAAATATGCCGCTCACATGATTGAATTTCAGTGAAATTAATACCAAAATTGAGATTTCCATATAGTTATAGGATTATTTTGCAAACTGTGCATTTTGCAGGACCAAAATCGAGAGTTTGCTATAGTTACTAGACTTATTTTGCAAAAAGTGATTTTTACATTACCTTTTTGCTACTGTCTTATAATTACATGATCAATTTTACAATTTTCCCTTTGTAAAATAGTAAAGTAATTTTCAAAAAAAATAAAAAAAAGAACTCTCGATTTTAGTTCTTTGGTCACCAGAAATTGAAAAAATTGTCGGGAAATCCATATGCTACACTTACATAGTAACCGCTGATGTAGGAACCATTTTCGCTTATATGGACCTCCTTCAATTGATCCTTATATTGATCGAGGATATCCGCATAAACGAAAATGGTTTCCATATCAACCAGCTCCCATGTAAATGTTGATACCTGGGATTTTCTGGCAAATTTTTCAAAATCCATCAACCAAATGACTAAAATCGAGAGTTTTTCAAAAATTACAGGACCTTTTTGCTAATTCAAATTCCAACAGGACTATTATTACCAGCACCCAATAATTACAGGACTAAAATTGCCATTTACCCTAAAAAAATATACAAAATTGATTTAAAATTTGGGGCTTACTTGTTGCCGAGAAGGCTATGGAGTTTAATAATAAGTTCATCTTCTTCTTCGGTGAAATTGCCACGTTTGAGATCCGGCCGCAAGTAATTGATCCAACGGAGGCGGCAGCTCTTCCCGCAGCGGAGGAGTCCGGCGGCTTTCGGCAGCGACCGCCAGCAGCCCTCGCCGTGGGCCCGAATATAAGCGATTAGACGATCGTCTTCTTCTTTCGTCCACGCGCCTTTGTTCGTGTGAGCTTTCTCACAGCAAGGTGACCTTCCCATTTCTCTAATTCTCACAAAAAAAAAATTTAATTGTGAATCTTTAATTTTCTATTTTAAGTGTTCTTTTGCCCTTTTTTTTTTTTGTTTTTGGTTGGGATGGTTTTGGGTGCAATTGATAGTGAGAATGGATTATATGAATGGTTATTGAGTACCTTTAAGGACTTGATGTGGAGTTATTCATATATATATATATATATACACACACAAGATTTTGACTATGATGGTGGAGGGGTGTCAATTCAGGTCATCAATCCGAGTTTGGGTTTGGAATCAGGTTGATTTCGGTTTATGCTTAAAATTAATGTTCTAAAAAGCTTTAGGCACTAGTCGAATGCTAAGCAAGAGCGCCTAGAGCCTGGGCGAGGCGAAATCTAGGGGCGTTGGGCGAGGATATTTTAGAAATGCGGGATTATGCGAGGCCTAACTGGAAGAAAACCTAGGCGAATAAGAGGATCATAGTGTCTATTCTAACTAATCGGGGTAGGGGGGTTAATTGCTTCTAGATGTGAGTTGGTGAGACGGATATTTTTCTCTCTTGAATATTGACATTATATACATTTATAGAAAACTAATTAAAATATAAAATATTCACGTTTTTACAATTGGTAACATCGTGCAAATTAGAGTGTCATATTATTATCTCCTCTTTTTTTAATCTTTTGAGCGTTTCACGTTTGATTAATAAATTTAACTAACAATCACAAAATCTTAGTGCCGATTATTTGTAGTGTCACGGATTGACACCCCTAGGCCTGGGTGGGGTGGGGTTTGGTGGGGTGAGGTGGGGTAGGGGGGTTAATTGCTTCTAGATGTGAGTTGGTGAGACAGGTTTGAGAGTGTGGCTGGTGGCATTTCTCTCTTGGTGATATTGGCATCATTATTTAAAATACATTTATAGCAAACTATATATGATATAATAATTTAGGTAAAAGTGACAATAAATATAGGTTAACTTCAGGTAGGTGTAAAGTAAGGTATTAATTAAATTAGAGTGTGTGATATTATTATCTCCTCTTTTTTTTATCTTTTGAGCCAAACTCTGAACCACCTTTGATTAATAATTTAACTAACAATCACAAAATCTCTGCCAACCGGCCGATGAGACCAATTTGTACCAGAAATAAATTTAGGACCCTCAATTTGTGTTGTGTTATGTGTGTTGTTGGAACTAAATTAATTAATTTACATCTCCTTAATGGTTTTTGGTGAGGCCTGGCCAAACATATATAGTACGTGCAATGTTTGCAAAAAATATACTCCCTCCTATTCAAAATAAGTGTCTTTTTAGGAAAAAACACACATATTAAGAATTGTGTTAAAATATCAAATATACCCTTAATTAATGATAAATGCTACTTTGGAATGTTAGTTGGGAAAAAATATATTTAAGGGTAATTTGGGAAATCTTTTTTCTCATCAACCTTGAAATGTGAGAAGGACATTCTTTTTGGAAAAAAATTCATGTGTCAAAAATACACTTATTGTGAATAGGAGGGAGTATATGTTTTTTTGATCGGTAAATATATATATATATATATATATATTGCTTTTAGAAGAAGTAGTCTATTGTATCAAAAGCAGGGATGGAGCCAGAAAATGAAGACTAGGAGGACGGGATTTATTTTTTCTTGACATTAATAGATAAATATGTAGTTTTTGTTTTTTCAGTGGGGCAAAATTATAAAATTTAGTAATTTTATATATAAAAAGTTATACTAATTATGAAAATATTTGAAGTCGAGGGGGGCGGCCGCCTCCAGCCCCTAGCTCTGTCCCTAAGCAGAAGTAAAAGTAGTTGAGAATCAATAATGAATAACATTCATGTGGGTTCGATTCAGGGAGAGATCAACTATTATTAGGTTTGGGGGTCGAACATAATTGTTCTCTTTACTTGGGAGGATTTGGTTGTACGTCACCAAATTCTACCATAATACTGGTCAGTGCGTACGCATCCCATAGTTTACCTTGGCGGCAACGATGAGGAGTCGAAGTTCGCCGCCGAGCGTTTCATGTCGGGCGTAGTTCTTATAAAATTTGAGTTAAAAAAATTGACTTTTTGGTGAAAATTTTGTAAAAGTGTTTTTTTTTTGTTTGTAAAGAAGTCAAACTAAGAGCATAATTATAAATCTTTATTGATCTCTCTTTTTAGATTCTGATTAAATAAAGCATAATTAGAAGTAGAACTTGACATTTGTAAACACTTAAAAAGTGATTCTTTTCAGCCAAATTCTTTTTAGAACTTGCAAACACACCCTATGTCATATAAAAGTTTTTCATAGAACATTTTCCAAATGATTAAAAGGCACAATTTTTATCATCTTATTTCAAATTTCTTGATTTTCCGAATTTCAAATTTCTCTTTTATGAAGTTGATGAGTTTTGGCACAAAAGACATGCAGAGAAAAAGTGGATTTGAGAGTGGATCAAGATTGTGAGAGTAGATGTTGTTTGTCTGATTAGAAATATATAATTATGTAATTAAGTTAGTTGCGGTTGGGATTTGGCAGAGATTATTATTACATATTTTTGCCAATTAAAATCACTTTTTCTCCTTAGTCATCATGAGCATATATATAAATTAGAGATGGTAGGTGTTTGTACTTTATTCTATTGGTGCTCCAACATATTGCACAAATGTGTTATATAGTAGATTGTTATAATAGACCTTCTAGAAGGAGATAAAAGGAAATGAGTGTAGTTGTAATGTGGGCTTTGGTTCACCTTCCACTTTCTATATTTTTTTTAGCCTCAAACCTTGAGGTGCAAGTTTAGGCATCAAAATGGGGTTAGGGTTGGGAGGGATCATTCACCTTTTTGTTTTTTTTTTTTTTTTTTTTTATAACCAGGTTCCGAACTTACGCCCGACTAGTCCCGGGATGTGCCCGAATGGTTAGAGTCAGACCAGGTCCAACTATCCCCTTGCGATTGACCCAGACAAGACAAGAAGCGGATAAATCTGCTCCTGCCTGGAATCGAACCCACGCAGCAAGGGAATAGAGCAGATTGCTTGTCCTCCCTTCACCATTCGGTTGTGCCCCGGGGCACCTTTTTGTTCATATCATAATTATATATAGGGATTATTATAAAGTTATTCTTAAAATTTAGCCTAATTATTATGAAAATATTATATTTTAAAATTACAAATAAATTAGTTTTACAGATTAATTCCCCTCTCAATAGGTTCAATATGTAAATAGAAACATACTAGAACAACACCCGTGTGTTACACGGGATTTGACCAAAATAAAATTTTAGTGTCACAAATTTTAAAGATAGTGTAGATAGAATCTTGATATTTGGATTATTTTTGTCTCTTAAATTTGTTATTTTTTAAATTCAAAAATATATATTCTGAACTAATAGAATATTTCTAAATAAAAATATCTTCGGATAGATTTGATCTTTTTCATACTAATTGTTAGTAAATCCTTTATTTTTGGGGTTATATTTTATCTTTTAGAATCTTGATTAAATTTGTTATCTTTTCAATTTGTCATATTTTAATTTTGTACATAGAATTGTCACATAAATAAATGTGAAGCCGTCATGTGGAATTAGGAGGATGACAAGTTGACAACTGTCTAAAATTAATGAGGTGATGACATGTGTCAATTTATTTTTCTTTTAGTTTGCAAGACAAATTGTGTCTTTTTGTGATTAGGCTAAACTTCCGAGTAGTTTTTGTAATTATCTCTTATATATATGTTAATTATTATTTTTTTCTACTTCTCTTGATCATTTGAAAAGTATTGATTGATAAAATCAATAATGGGATATGAAAAAAAAATCATGGGAAAATGAAATATATGTGTATATATAATTATACCATTACTCAAAGTAGCATTTGTCACCCACCACCACATGATTTTTTCCCTCCCCAACCCGAAAACAACATTGAAAACAACTTGTGCCTATAAATCATGATTCTTAGCTAAATCTACCCATCAATTTGGTATTTGTGATTTCAGACTCAGATAGACAAAGAGATGTCCACTTGTGTAAATTCATGTGTTTATTTTACCTACTTCTTCACCTTTTCCCCCACTGTCATGGTCCAAAAATGGCTCCACCTTCTGATTTTTGAATAATGGCACGGTTTGTGAATTTATTTCCATACAAACATTATCTCCTCTTCAAAAAAAATATTATTATTTATTCTTTAAAAAAAGAAGAAAGAAGAAAGAAAGAAATTAAACTCCACACCATTTTTGTAAAAATTGGAATGGTGAGCAAACCGGTCATACTAGCAGTTCACGGTTCAATCGGTCGGACCAATTCAACCGTCGGTCCATCCGATTTGATAACAAAGAATAATTTTTTTTGTATATGTATAAAATAATATTATAATATATTAATTATTACGTAATATATTTTTTTAATGAAAAATACATAAACAAGCAACTAAAACAATATCTAACATAGCACAAAATTCAAACAATCATAATAATGTAACAAAATACAGAATTTAAAAATTCAAAAGTTAACAAAAAAAAACTAAAAGAGATTAATAATCAATGAAAAACGATTTTGTCCGATTCAACCAGTTTCGGCCGGTTTTGATCAGTTTAACTGTAAAAACGGTTTTGGGGACCTAACCAGACCAACTCATCCGATTGAACTGGCCGGTCCGATCCGATTTTTAAATCACTGTTACACACCACTAAATATTCAAACTTTTTTTTAATAAGTTGAGAGTACTGATTGGAGGGGAGGGAATAAATTTCAAATAAAATGAAAGATACTGAGTTCGAACCCCGGTCAATACCCTTATAAAGGGAAAGCGATACCACTTGAGCTACTAGCTAGTAGTACTAAATATTCAAACTTATCCACATCATTGTTCAATGGCATATGGACTAGCCAAATAAGAAAATAAAAATAAAAAAATCAAGCAAGAATTAATTTAAAATTTTCCAATTATTGACACACACAACCAACTCGTATTAGCATTTATTTCTTTGCCTTTCAATCAATTAATTTTCCCTCCTCCACTAAACTTGGGTTGTCACTTGTCACGGCAATCAATTAATTAGGTCGATTCAAATTTTGGGTTGCGGAGTCGTACTTCTAATCCCAACTTGGAACCATGTAATCAATTTCCAAATTGGGGAAGATTATGGAAAATGGAAATAATAGATAGATCAATTTATTTTTTGAATATGCTAGGATTGGTTAAGAAATTTGAGGACATGTGTAATAGAGTTGGCAAATATAATCCGGAATAGTAAGGTGACAGCCAAATTCATGAGCTTGTGGACATCATGTGCTTAGGTATAGAACTAAGACTCGTGCGGTTGTCCTAAAAAAGGCTCTTACCTACCTCTTTTGGTCCTTGTCCTTTCCCATGTGAACCCCTCCTTCATTAACCTTAGTGAAATTAGGGTCTTTGTCATTTGACCCACATTTTGGTGGATAAAGCTAAGGTTAATTACATATAGTAACAAGATTTTAGGTTGTATTTGGAGGATTTTGATTTGAGAGGAGGAGTTCAAATGACTATATACAAGGTGAATTTGCTCAGAAAATAGCTCAAAATAGGAATCTAAGGATTTGAATTCATTATAAGGATAACTACAGAAACACCCTGAGGTTTGGGTTAATTACAAATAAAAAAAAAAAAACATACTTGTTTTAAAATTACAAAAAATCCCTTCAGGTTTCGTTTTGTTTAAATATAATGGGGGTAAATGTAATATTTTTGTAATGTCAGAGGTTTATTGAATATTTTCGAAAATCACCAGGAAAAATGTAAGAAGGAATCAAACCTCAATGGGGTTTTTCTAATTTTCAAAGAATTATGGGTTTTTTGTAATCAGCCCAAATCATAGGGGTGTTTCTGTAATTATCCCTTCATTGTATCCAAACAAACTCAGAGTTTGTTATTATAAACTTTAAATCCACCCATCCAAACGAAGCTTTATATTTTTAGTAAAACCACTGTTGTGTGTAAATGAGACATGGGTAAAATTTGTCCACTTAATATTTGTTAGGTGTACGCCAAATGCTATCAACTTTGAAGGTTGATTTTGCCATTGCTCGAAATCAAAATTCTTGCTTGTGCGTGTTTTGGATGTCAACAAGGCGTTTATAACACTCATAATTGAGTCTATTTACTTTGTTAATATATAAGTCATTTATTGTATTATCCCTCTTTATACACTTCGTTTTATTATAATTAGGGGAAAAAAGATATGAATAAAAACAAAAATAAAAAGGAAAGGAGCTATTGGCTAGTGCCGATAACCAATCAAACATGACGGAATCCGAATAAGATATAATGTAGAGTGTCAATTCACAATGTCCACAAGTTGGTGGGTTTTTTTTTTTTTTTTTTTTATTTTTCACTCTTTTGTAATTCTAAATACCACGACATGGAAAATCAGGGCTCGATATTTTTCAGAAGATATTGCTCCTTCCAAATAAAATCCAAACCATAGTAAAAGACAGGAGCATGATCATAAACTCCCTCCATCTTCAATACTTCTATTTCTTTTTAGAACGTGCACTACCATTAGGTTGTAAACAATCCGAGCCGAGCATTATTTGCCAAATATTTGTTTATCTTTGGTATTGTTCGAGCTTGGCTCGAGGTCGGTTTGGATTGTTAAATTCGTGTCCATACTCGTTCATTTAATTATTCGAGTTCGTGTTCGTTACGTGTTAGTGAACAGGTTCATATTCGAATTTGTGTTCATAAAGTGTTCGTGAAAATCAGTAATTTTGTCCACGAACAAACAAACAAATATCAATTTCTAAATTAAATATTTTTAAATTAAATAGCATTAATTAATTGAATAAAAATAGTCGAGCCCTTAACGAGCTTGTTCACGAATAATTCTAAACAAACACTATACCAGCTTGTTCATGAACATTTATAAACGAACACTAAATGAGCTTGTTCACGAGTTATTAATGAACGAGTATAGGATTGTTCAAGCTAAATGAACAAGCCCTAAAATTTGTTCGTTTAACTAAATAAACGAACAATATCCAAGCTTGTTCACGGGTTGTTTACCGAACGCTCTGTTCATTTACAGCCATAATCCACAATCGTATTATTTATAATAATGATATTTCACTATTTTTAAGAGCCAAAAAATAAACACTAAAATGTTTTACTTTTAATTTTCCACTTAAAAAGTTTTTTGCTCTTCCAAGTCTGATATTCAAATTGGAACATGGGTACAATCTTAGACGAAAACTACAGATGCTACTACGGCTCAATTATTTGCACGAAAGAGTTCAAACAAATTAAAATAAAACAGCATGGATTTACAGCCAAGGTAAGAAACTCAAATAATGTAGATTGGTCACGGTTCCGCATTTTACGCAATTCAGTCCTGTATTAGGACAAGCAAACATCTTTCCAAAGGCCCCCACTCTTCGGTTTTTTCCAATCCGAACTGAATTTCCTCGAACGAGAAAGGTTTAAGAGTGTACGGAAAGGTTTATTAGCATGTGCCAACAAGTTTAGGCAACTTTCTACTAATTCATGCAGTTGTCACATAAAGTTCCAATGAGTTATTTCAACATGCAGTATATAGTTCATCATCAAGTACAAAATATATGATCCAGGTTAAGGGCAGGGACCATCACCTGTCCACTAATAGCATAGAATCGAATGTAACACGTAAAACCTTGTATGTATTGATGATCTATTTCATCTTTTTCCTGACTTCATATAAGTAACTCAAGATCACCACAGCAGCAGCAACGGCAACTCCAACAGCACCTTGTGCCAATATAGTGCCATCTTTCACAATTGCCTTCGCACCGGTTGGAGTCGGGGTAAACCCTAACTCGGAAAGTTTTTTATGTGATTCGGCGTAATCTTTATAGAAGGCGTCTTCATCCTGCATTTGCAAATAAGAAGACATTGGTTAGAAGCGTGGGCAAAATTCATGGTGACAAATAAAAGAGGCATGTTCGAAAGTAATGATGACGCGACGAAACCAAACTGCCCTGATAACAGAAAATTAGGCAGTTTAACATTGGATAGAACACAAATTCACCAACAATAACTAGCAAAATGATTTCCAAGAGCATAACTTCATGCCAAAAATCGATGAAATCTGTCCTAATCGTGACTGAAAAAATAAAACCACGGGAAAAAACACATGTATTTACTCTAATTGGATGTGTGCAAATGTGAGTTGACTGAGGATAATGATAAAAGCAGATTAAAAGGAGAAAAAATATCCTCAAGTTATTTGTCATCAGATATAACAGATTTGGAAGATTTATTTTCTCCGTATATTCATATTTCTGTCCCTTTTTGACCTAAACTCATCCCAGAAATATAAGTTAAGATGATGCGAAGAAGTTTCACACTTTTAAAAAATTCACACCTCTTCAGTGTAGCTGGAAGTTCAGAGTTTTCTTATCCTCGTCTAAAAAATAACAAACTACTAATGAAGGTAATACATTCCAAAAGGGCGATGCACAACTCATGAAATGTGTATAAAGATCTATATCACCAAACAGCAACAATTCTTTGTAACAGCAGCACTGTTTCAGTCAAGTACAGGTTCCATTTCTGAGCATTCATCAAATCACATCATCTGAGAGTTCTTACCTTAAACTTGTATGAAGATGGAGATGTCAGATGTGGGCTAATCATTTGAGCGTAAAAATGCACTAGTATTATCTTTCAAGGAAAAAAATCTAGGTAAAATATATGTCTGACCATATGAGCGTACAAATTTTGATTAACACTCCAGCACACTCACAACCACAACCAGATACTTGACTCAGGTTGCCAATTTAGCATATGCATTTTGTGAGTCAAATTCTATTTGGCAGACATCAAATTCACCAAGGGATCATTAATGTTTAAAGGACGACACCAAACTGATTTCTGTAATGAACTTTCCTGAACTTCAAAGAGTTGTAAAACGGTCAAGATATATATAGTACAAGTGTAACTGCTTCAGTTTGATCAGTTTTGAATGAATTTTCAAGATCAGCTATAAAGACTAACCAAGCCTTAACACAAGTAGTACTCTGGTCCTAGAATAAGACATACATGAACCTTTTTAGCAGAAAACTATGCAAAGTAATTGAATCTTTGGGCTGCTTTACCGACTTGAATGCCTAACAATATAAATATATATATAATTATAATTAATTAATAAATTGCTGAAGCGACTAGTTACAACCCCATACTATACCTTAGCGTAAAGCTCAACGTAACGCCTGAATTCAGGATCATCCAACAAAGCCACATCAGTTGGGAGTTTTAGCAAACCCTCACTTTCCCCCTTAAGCAGCTCCCTGGTTCAGATGAACGTAAACAAAAGGCATATAAAAGCAAACAAAAAGATTAAAGACGAGGCGTGTGATGCTCAAAGGACTTACTGAAAATATGAATTATCAAACTTCAGTGGCTCTGCAGTCCAAGGGCCATCAAAGCCTGATCTCTCAGGATGTGCCCTTCCCTAAAACAAACATTAACCCAAATTATGTGAGAACAGTTTTTTTATTAATATTTGTCCTTCACTTTTTTCTCCATCATTTCTTTTATTTTCATTCTTTCTTTTTTTCTTTTGTTTCCTTTTTTTTGGGTGGAAAACATAGTTCAGTTGGTGGAATATTAAGAAAAGCTGTTAATGGAAATTACCAGGGTGTGGCCACCCGATAGTGCCACTATGTCTTTATCAGACAAACCCATCCGATAAAACACCTCCCGCAGATGTGGCACGCCTAACATTAAAATGTAAAAGAATACATTAGTTGACTCCAATCAGCTTGCAATGGACAATGAAATTGTTTAGACAATAATTTCAAGTTGCTCCAATATGGTTCCTCTTTTCAACAAGTAGACCACAGTCTGAAAAGTTGAAGACGAAATTGAGAAAGGGCGGAATATGCCCTCGGAAAAGAATATAAAAGAAAGTAGCACTTATTTCACCAATAAATAAGCAGAAAAGTGAAAGAATGTGAACCGAATGACATGTGCACCAACAAATACAGTGATTCTAACAAGAAAAATAAACGTCTAAACCTAGTAAGTGATGAAATCAGAGAACGATTTCCATAATATTTTGTTAGACCTTTTTTAGCATCTGGAAGCCGCCCTTCCCTTGGAGAAATCTTTGAGTCCTGAAAGAAACATGAGATCGCAACCATTAAGATTGTTCTGAATGCAAGTAAGATACTAGCCAACATACGAAATCCAACTGAAATCAATTCCCAATGAACAATGGGCGATGCAGCTTAACTTCTAGCATAAGACAAGTTTCATTTAGTTTCTATAAGATAGACTAACAGTACCTTTCTACCAGGAGTAAAATTAATTGCAGGGCCTCCAGTGACTTCAACTGCAACAACACCTGCAAGCTGTAGGCAAATTAGCTTGGTTAGCACGAAACAGAATGCACTTAGTTACCCACCCATTGACACCTTACTCTGGCAAGCTGCACCATGCAGAATAGAAGGCCATGTGACTTGCACAATACAAAGAAATGAAATTGGAAAATCACATGCATAATACATGCAACAGTGTACTTCTGCAAATACCAAATAATTATGAGCGAGAATTAATTATGTGCACATTCTCAATGGAACATTAACAGTCTAAATTTGTCATTACATCTCTGTAGGCAGGGGCGTATAGCTAGCACGCCGGACTACCCCTAGCGGAACTATTTTTTCCCCTTAGCCAAAACATATTAAAAAAACATTCCTTTGTGAAGGAGCCCAATTTGGGTTGTGCCAGGGAAGAGGAACATCCCCCGGCTGTTCCCATGGCTACGCCCCTGTATGTAGGTTCTCCCCATTTCACAGATCATCGATGACATTAACATTGAGGTGGTCCAAAAATCACAATTTGTTTAACTTCCCAATCAATATTGTGCATTCACTGAATTATCAGCCTAACAAACAAAACAACAATCACATCTCCAATGCTTTCGTCATCTCAAAAAAAAATGTCTAGGTAATAATGCATTCACACAATAGGAAAATTCAAATGTTCTTTCTTCCAAATACATTGACTTCTTTTTACATAACTATTTCAAGAAATCTCATGAAGTTCCATACTTTTGTTACCTTAAATAAGTTACATGATTTTCTTTATTCTAATTTAAAACACTTTGCTTCATTTTCGTCGTTTCAGAAAAACCATAAAAATATCTGTGCACATCAGTAGAGTTTTCTCACTTAGGGAGCAATTGGATATCCTTTCATTTTGAAAAAAAAAAATCTACTAGAGAATAGTGATGATTTATAAAGAATGATGAATTTTGAAAGTGTGATTGGATATGAGATGAAAATGTAAGGATGAAAGTTGATTTGATAAACAAAAAAAGTAAAATAATGATTGGACATAATTGGTGATTGAAAATATGTGAGTGGATAGTGAAATTTGTGAAAAAATGTGTAATATTATAAGTGATTTTATGGTTTTTTGTTTTTGAAAAAATTTGTAGATGTGATTGGTGAAAGAAAAAATGAAAGTGAGTGAATAGTATATTTTCTAGAAAAAATATAGGCAATCACCCTATGGGGTAAACAGTGAGTCAATATTCTCACATTTAAATTTTTTATGGTACTTCATCGTTATAGTATATTTGCTTCTGATAAGAAAATCTTTTAATATCTAAATTAAACTTCTCCATGCTTACCCTGGAATTAGACTTTACCCTTTAAAGCCAGACAGTTGTCTTAGCATAGTATTTTTTGCTTCGCCAATAAAGAACCTTGGAGGTACAAATTCTCTTATGATAGAATTGTTTTTTGTGATCTCCTATATTTTCTGACCAGGCCTTCTTAAATTATTTCAACAATAATTCTCTTAAGCAGGATTAGCATTATTGAAGTCATTTGACAAAAGCAAAGTTTATTAACTTGTAACAGGTTTTATACTTCCCTTGCATTATACAGCAGCCAGCCAGTGAAACCTTCAGAGCATTAGGAAGATTACCTGATACAGATCAGCATATGTAATTTTTGGGCATTTGGACTTCACTTGTTCTGCAGTGAGACACAAATCAAATGTAAGAAAAACGCGGGTATACACTTTCAAATGATATTAATTTACTCATCCATTAAAATAAGTTCGACAGTATTAAGCTAAACAATGCAACCGCACAAATAATAAGCATCCAAAGAACTACGCTCTGGTAATTAATCAACAAAAATCAATGACTGTGAAATTTTATTATCCTAAAGTATGCATCTGACGACAAATATAAAGTGAGCCAGACTCATGAGTGAAGTCATAAAACAATCAAAGAAACATTTCATTGGCCAATGACAGTACTCCAAGCTATGAAACTAGTACAACAGTGCCAGAAGAGTAAGTAGCTTATGAATGCAATCCATTACAACTATGCTTAACAATAAATTAAACTGAAATTCTGGCACCAAAAATCTAACATCCTAAGAACTATCATCAAATAACTAAACAACAACATGTCATTTTAATGACAAAATTTCTCACGTCAAGTATGCTATCGATCAAAATACAAAGACAACGGAAATGAATTTCGAAGTCATAGTAAAGTCAAACAAATATTGCAATACTCAATAAGTTTATTCCAAGCTATCCGACTTGTAAAACTACCGCAGATGTTCGAACATAAACTGCATCAAATACATACTACAAAGTACAAAATCAACAAATGAAGCGTAACGAAAACTAACCGCAGAAATCGAGCGCGATTTTCAAGCCACTATTAGCACCATGAGTGTACTCCTCCTCATTTCGAATCGAACCATTCGGACCTCCAGTCTTCGTATTCACATCATAAGTCCCCGCATCATGCCACCTATTCAAACATAATCCAAGCAAAAAAAGTAATCAGTTCGAAATAATCAAACTATCATCTAAATCAAAACGAAAAAAGTTAAGAGGAGGAAAGGAAAATAAGAATTACGCCAAGCGAAGCATAATAGGTGCACAGTTTTTGTTGGAAATGAGAGCGCGGAGTTCACGGCGAGCTTTGTCGATTTCCTTGAGGTACTCAGAGTCGACGATAACTTTCGCCATCGCGAGAGCAAAAAACTGTGAGTCTCTGAATGTTTTTGGGGGTGTGATGAGATAAGGTGTTTTGAATTTTGACCGGCGTTTAAATATATACGATAGGAGAAGAACACTGAAATTGCTGGTCCGAGACTGGAGTTTTTTTTTTTTTTTTTTTTTTCGGTTTTTGGATTGGAGAGAAAAAACAGTGGGCTTGGGAAATGAGCCCATTGATGATGAGATCAGGTATGGGCTGATTAATATCTGACGTTGTCAATTTTCCACCACTGACTGTTTCCCAATTTCTTTATCGTCTTTTTTGGGGGTATGATATGATATTTTAAAATATGTGGGCAATAAAAAATTTCACCCAAAGGAAAACTAAATATATAGTAAAAATATTTTCAAAAAAAAACACTATGGATATAAAATTGAAAGTACGCATCCAAGTCATAATTTATAATGTTATCTACGAATATTTACAATTGATAGACTATATATATTCAGCTTTTTATGGGATTGGTCTACTTTATTTCATTGGTTTACACTTTTACCAAAAAATGAAATACGCATCCAAGTCATAATTTTTTCAGGTCAAGTACAAGGACTATCAATACTTTATTCCTTTTTTGTTTTATAACTCAACTTCCATACTTATGTCTAACTATATTTGAGGACAACAATTCCGTCTCCTTATCGCTACCACCAAAGTAAATCGTGTGATGTACACGCTTTGGCCAGTGTTATGACGTACAACCAAATCCTCCCAAGTAAAAAAAATAATTATGTTCAACCCTCAAATCTATTAGTAGTTGATCTATCTCCGAATCGAACCTACACATATTATTCAGTATGTTTCTCATCAAATCTTCAACAGTTCGCACATGCCCCAGGGAGCAATTTTCTGAAGTGGAGCTTTGAACCACTGAACTCCACCCCACAAGAGACAATGAGTACCCTTGGCCAGATGGGCTAAGCCCCCAATTAATATTTTATTCTTATCTCAAAGAAAAAGGAATTGTATGCTTAGCCTTTTTTCTTTTATTGAAAAAAAAAATGCGCATGGATTAGAACACTTGTTTCATCAACAATGGGATACTCTGACTCAGTTGAAGTAAAAGCAAAAAAGTGGGACTCAAACAAAATGTACACACCAACAAAATACATATTAATATACACAAGCAACATACACAAAGATGGGTGTTCTTGTAAAAACCAAACTGGAAAATACGTTTGCCGGTACACAAACTAATTGATGCTCACACAAACTTGGTAAGTGTTTAAAAGGTTTTCTCTTTTCTTTTATTTATCCGAGCGGAAACGAAAGAGACGATAAAGCTCAAGATGTTTGCCACTGCAGCTCCATTTGTATCCGTCCATTCTTCGAGTCTATGAGATGGAACTTCTCATTTATCCTTTTGTTGCTGATGACATCTGCTAGGCTGATATCAACATAACCCAATGTTTCCTGATTTTAAACATCAAACCACAAAATATTTAAGCCATCAACAACGAGCAGCGGACCGTTAGCACATATTTGCACATATTGAAAACAGTGGTAATTAGAGAAGGCGAAGCTTGTTTTATTCGAAACCAATGTTTGTCGTTCCAAAAGACCCCTGAGGTTTGGACTAAGTACAAAAAAGAAAAACACAAACTTACAGAAAAGCCCCGTCAAGTTTGATTATGCCTAATATTTAATGGGGCAATTGTAATATTTCCAGAATATCAGGGGGGTTTGGAAATATTTTTTTGCTTATGAAGGGGAAAATAAACCTCAAGTGGGTTTTTGTAATTTTCAAAAACCTCTGGGTTTTCTTGTAAATTGTAATTATCCCGAACCCCATGGGTTTGTTTGTAATCATCCCTAAGTAAAAACTAATCAAAGAATGACAATTAATATAGGCAAAATATGAAGGTTCTTATCCTTTTGACACTTAAACCAAGTTGGTACCTAGCTCATTCATTACCTCAAACCTTACCTAATAGATGTTGTCCTCCTAGAAATTCAGTTAATCCAAATTACCGCATAATAATGACAGAAAGGCTCGTGAAATACCTTGGGATGCAGCAGGCCAATTCTGGTCGAGGTACTAAGTACCTCAACATGTAGCCTGTCTTTCACTGGAGGTTCGTCCAACATGAATGTGAACTCCTCTTCCCATCTTGGATCTCTGTTCTTCTTTATTTGCTGTATTAACAGTTAAATGTGCTCAACAGCCAAATTGACAGATAACGTACTAATCAATAAATAATTCAACATAGCAGATAGATCTCAGCAAAAGCGATCATTCGATTTAATTGATGTTTTTGATAAATCAGGATTTCGAATAAGTAACTCCCATTACAACATCACAAGTTACTGATCTTCACTATATTTTCATTATAAGACCTAACTTACTAGAAAATTTAATATTGGCAAGGGTAAATTTTCTGTTTAAATGCTACAGGAAACAAGCATGTAAGTTAGATAATGTATTTAATTGATTAATTTCAACAAGAATGAACAGAAAACTCCATTAAATCTAGGATAATTACAAAAAAAATTAAAAAAATCCCTGAGGTGTGGGCTGATTACAAAAAAATCCAAAAATGTTTCAAAAAAAAAAAACTCAGGTTTGATTATGTTTTAAAATTTAAGGGGGTAACAGTAATATTTCTATAAATATCAGAGGGGGTTTTGAAATGTTTTTTGCTTACGAAGAGGGAAAATATAAGACAGAATCATACCTCAAGAGGTTTTTTGTAATTTTCAAAAAACTCTTGTCTTTTTTGTAAGCCCAAACCTTAGGGGGCTTTTTCTAATTATCCCTTAAATCTATACACGGACAAATGCACTAGAGAAGAGAAAAGTTAGTTCCGCACCTTAGTTTTCCGCTCCTCTCCTCTAAATATGATACGCACATATGGATTAGTGTGGTGCTTCCCCTCAACATCTTGAGCTTCATGCACTGTAACCACTAGTACCCCTCCACCAGGTGGTGTGCCTTCAGGAGCCTTTTGCACTTCACCCGGATTTTCAAAATCTTTCGGCAGATCATCCTCCTTGAAAGGTTTATATGTCAACTCCACCACGATCTGCCCACGCATCTTATCATTTTGGACATCATTTGGATCCATATTCTTAAGAAGATCTAGCGTCATTGTTTTTGTTTCATCAGGGGGAAGCTCCTTCAAAGGAACTACATTCATACCCATCTTGTCATGTTTGCCAACCTGAAAACAGAAATATCACATTGAGCTAAGACATCATGATATCACAACAAATTTTCTTCTGACCTGCAACTGAACATGTATACCTGCTCCCAGTCATAAACTATAATTTCTAATGCTTGTGTTTCAGGATCTTTAACAACCACGCTGAATTCTTCATTCCACTCGGGGTTCAAATTCTTATGCTTCACCGTAGTCTTCTTTGATGGAGCCTTTGTTTCAGTGAGCTTCAGTTTCACATAAGGATCTGATGCACCTAATAAGTCTTTCTTCTTCAGCTTCTGCGCTCGCAAAACCTTCACGTGGAGAATTCCAACAGGCTTCTTCATAGCTCTGAAGGTTTAAAGTCACATAAAATATAAGATTCTCCACAAGGCAAGCCTATTTATATAATATCTACATAAGACAATACATACTTTGCTGGATCCAGAATTTGCACTTCAAGGGATTTAGGCCAGAGATACATGTTAGCAACCTGATCTTTGATAAGCTCCTGCATGTAGTTTTTTCCCCTTCCCCAACAGAAAGGGGAAGGAATTCAAAAAGCGGTTAGGACATACATGATCTGACAAAAAGATGAAACATACATCAGCCAACATTAAAATAAATTATAAACAAACATTAGAACTCCTTTAGCCTTCAGGCTTTCGCACTGATGTGTTATCTCGTTTTCCTTTGAGTTAGTATTGGCACAAAGGTCACTAGGACAAATAGTTAGATCGCCATATATTCTAGTTGATGAAATTCCGGATCGCAAGTTTAAATCCAATGTCACGATCTGAAAGTATAAAAATGAATCATACACCTCTATTGGAGGTAACCTTCATTAGCTACATTTATGAACTACATGCGAGTAAGCTTTGAATACTGAGGTGCCAAATATAATTAATTAAGTATAACGCAAATAACAAGCTTCCATCCAATTTAAAACACATATCTATCTAGTGCTCATTTCTACTTTTTGTGCATATATACCATAAATTCAACTTTCCTACAGACGATATATAATAAATCAAGTATATACATTAATTAATGAAGATATACCTGTACAAACCGGTACAGGCCCGGAATTGACATGAGATCGGCGCCAAGAAGCCTCAGTCCAAAGTCAACATGAGGCTGGAAAAAAAAGGAGCTTATAGTTATTGCAAGACAATATCTTTAAAAAGAACACGATGCATAAGTATGAATGTGTGAGCAAATAATTACATACAAGCACCTACTGAAATTATAGTTAGTAAAATCAAATAGCTTCTCAGTGATCATGGAATACTAACAGAATTAATCTCCTTAATATTTGGCACATGGCAAAAGCTACGTTCAGTACATGAATGAAGGCAGCAGCCTTTCAATAAAACTTTTAAACTCCCAAAAATAAGACCAGTTATCCAGTACTTGGTGTTCTAAGTCCTACATATATTGACTTAAAAAATTTAATAGGAAAAAAAAAAGAAAAAAGAAACATCACCAACCTTCTCCATAAGAGAGACAAATATTTTCGCAAAACAAGGAAAGCTGGGAACAAGAGGCTTTAGGGTGATGCGGGGTTGAGCAAAGACCTGCAAATCCACAACCTGCAACATACAACCAACAATTTTTTTTACGTATTTTTTTTCATTGAAATTTATTAGACCTTTTCTATGGCCAATTGTCAAGTAGATTTATGATATTCTAAAACATTAAAATAGCCAACAACCTGAACTGTTGCCTTAAGTCCATATGCTCTCACAGCAACTTTGACATTAGGATTCCCTGCCCATTTCATGGAAGGCTCCATAATCAACTCCTTTTCATCAGTAAGATAGACCTTCATACCTGCCATGAAAGCTCGACAGCATTATTCCAAGCCAATGAAGTATTAGTTCAGGTAACACGCTTTGCCAACACAAGAAACCAATGCAAGTTATGCACCTTGTGCTAAAAAAATAAACATGAGAAAAAAATACAAACAAGAAAATTGAAGTTAGTGGTGTTGACCCCAGCCACCAGTAAGCCTTTACATAATGATAGGTGAAATATAATAATCAGACATACAAAAAGGATGAAATGCTATTTGGATAAAGCTACTTTTAAGAAAGCAAATGAGAACAAGAAAAACCCACAAACAAAATCTAACTGCATGCTGTATCAACTGACCGGCCATGGTACCTTGATAGAGATATCAATTCGACCAACATAACATATGGACTCAGACTTGCAGGCAGCACTTAGCGCACAGAAACATCTTAAAAATACTAGGAGATTGCTGACTCGTTTATCATTTACAACAAGAATCTCCTGTGCAAACTGATTCCTGGACAACTCCAAGCAAGGTCACTATTCTGACCATCCCAGTGACTTCAATATGAGATGAATAATAAGAAACACGATGACAGATAATTATAAAGTTTTCCTTATTCACTATTCTCATGAAAGTATAACTTTGCAGTTTGTAATCCATAATTCTTTTTCCCCTGCATACATTTAGCCAGCCCTTGCATAACAGTATACCTGTGTTCTCTACATCTTTTCCATTTGCCCCCTTCAGTAAAGTTCACCACATATATTTGCAAAAATTAGAATGTTCCTTGACCCTCAATACTTCAACAACCGCATGATAAGCTAAATAGAGTTCTGGTATAGCGTATAACATTTTCAGATGAATAGACTTTCATCAAACTGCAACAAATGTTTGCATATTTTAATGATTTGCATACGTTCTACCCAACCACTCCCTGCAATGCTGCTAATTACTTCCTTAAAATAGCAATTCAAGTAGCTTTAGAAACAGATATGACCTTCAGAAACTAACCGAAAAAATGAGGTCAATTTGCATCGCCAACAAAAGGAAATAGGGTACAACAATAGAGAGTTGCTTTTGCTAAGATAACACAGGAAGTTTTTATTCTCCACCCTCAAAAAGGATAATTACTATTGCCTCTAATATGTATTCATGTAATGACTTGTTTCGCAGCTGAAGCATGCATTGGTGGTTATCAAATTTATCAAATTTTCACCAAAATACCCACTAATATACCAAAAGCTTGCTAGAAGCACACAAGCTTTAAACCCAATCCTATAGTTGGAAGTGTATGCATTTTTTGTCTTTACCATGACATTTATCGACATATATGTCGCCTCAAAATATATTCTGCCTTGCACAGTTACACTCAAATTTTGCAACAGTAAAACAATTCAGCCACTGACCTTGAAAAGTAGGTGGCAGAGATCCTAGGGTTAAGGATTCGAATTCAAAAGATTCAATTTTATATTTGGATATTTGTTCGTCAATAATGGGAGTAGCTATGTTTTTGGCCGTCTTGCAAATCGCCTACAATAAGAAAAAATAATTGATGGATAGAATCAAAAAAAGATGAATGATAAACAAGGTAACCAATGGCACAGCATCCTGGATGAAATTCAATACCTTGTCGAGGTAAGGCCACATAACTTCAATAAACTTGTTGAGCCAGTCAATCTTTGTCGCAGAAGAGAAAGTAATGTAAACAAAAACATTAAACAACTATCCACAAAAATAAATGAATGCTTAAGTGTCTAGTAACCAAGTAACATAAATGACCAAACTTACACGATCATAGTCTGGATTCTTCACCCAAAAGGGTATTTCAGGAAGTAATCGCTGCAAACTTTTAGAATCTTGCTCAACCAACGGACGGATGACGGGATCCTGATAAAGTCTTAAGTCATAAATTTTTTCATATGTTGGCACAGATAAACTGCTGGATGAAGTTTGTTTAAGCGAGAGGATAATAAATTCAGCAATTTATCTTTAATTCTTCTCATAATTAGCCTAATTACAGTACCACATCATAAATTTGTAGCCTCTACCTTGTTTCAAGTATCTCTCACTCATCAAAAGAAACAAGTCAGGGAAACAAAATAATATTGCCTTGGATTTTACAGCAATACAGGAAATGCAATACTTGAAGTAGTACTATTAGCAATATCAATAGCCATTTGGGCCAATTTTATCAGTCATTCCAATTGCATAAAAGTAGATCCAAGACATTTCAGAGAAGCCACCAAGATCATTTACTAACATAGATAAATGCCAAATCATACAACGATTCTCATCCATCCTGCATCTCTTCACATGAATTTTGTCATCTCCTCACATGAATTTTGTCCTTAAAGCTACAAGACACCAATCAAGGACGAGAACTGTGGGTACGACGAAACCACACACACACACACACACACACACACACACACACACACACTGGTTCTAGCTAGTGGAATGTGAAATTATCCATCTAGTTTCCTTCCATAGTCTGTCTTAAATCTCATCCAACAAATTACTAACAGATATCTACTGCAACTTCCCATGAAAAAACAATATCATTTTCACAAGTCTGCAAGCAAAAAGTAGAAATGCATACACTTCATACAATATATATAATTTATACATATATATTCACAAATACACAAATTACTATGCATCAAACGAAAATTCATAAAAAGACTGTAGCATGTGTTGGAGGAAGAAGGGGGCACCTTAACATCGCTGGGCTGAAAATATATGAACAAGTAATACCCAATTACCAAACCACTAGAAATCCCAACTCCAAATCCACAGAACCCCAATATAGTACTGATAAAACCCATCTCCGAAAATTTTTCCTACAAAAATTCAAGCAACAGTTTCCGAAAATAGAATCAAAGTTCAAGCTCAACTACTAAAAACATCTACTATTTTTGAGTCTCCATCTATTCAATCAAGTTTCTTCCAGAAAGTCCATTCAAAATCAATACCTAGAAATTAGAATACATATTTATTTCTGCAAACGTAAAGGTGTAATAAATGACAATTAGTAAAAGACAAAAGTATCCTCGTGTCGGTACAAATGTGCGCGACTCTTTTGTATGTATTTCTGTGCCCTTTAATGTCATTTCATATCAGGTTGAGCTTTTTGCGGAATGTGTAAGAGAGGGGTCATGACCTTTTTTTTGCCCGAAGCAAGTTAATATGCTTTGATAATTTAATGTGTTGGGCCTGGCCCATTAAGGTGGCCCATTTGTTTGTTGTGATCTGATGCGATGTTGACATGGTGTTGAGTGATGAAGAGCTGACGTTTGGGCTTCATAATACCGTGATAATAATTAATACGAATTTGATTACCTACTTTTTGTCTTTTTCAGTCATCAAAGGTTCAAAATTGAAACTTAAATTTACTTTTTTTGTAAAATTTCATATCAATTTTTCAGTTGGGAAGATAATTTGTTAGATCGATTTACAAATTGGGTCATATTTAAATTGGTTTTAAAAAAATGAAAGCAACAAATTTTGAAAAATCATCATCATCATCATCAACTGCACTTTATCCCACTATGTGAGGTCGGTGGTGTGAAATTTATAGTGTCAATTAATTGTCTAAAATTAGTTAACACTACAAATTCACACAAAAAGCAAAGTGGCAAAGTTTTACGCCGGATGTCCTTCCTGACGCAACCAACAAATTTTGAAAAATATCAAACATTTTTTATGTTCATTCTCCTAACAAAGAATAATTACCCCTAAAAAACATTAATTTTATAAAAAAAAATATGGAGCTTTATATGATAAAATGGTTTTGGGTTGAGTTTTGGAGTTCTCTAGCAATGACTAGCATAACATATTTGAGAGTTTTGGAGTTTATTTTTTTATTAAAAAAAAAAAAAAGATCTTTCAAATAAGTTCAATGTTAAAATCAAGTAGATATAAAATGGCTCATTAGTAACAATGGTCAAATTTCCATTATCTCCACTTTAACTATAAATGGTTCGTAATCTACAGTGGTCAAATTTCCACTATTTCAATTATGGCCAGAAAATAATTAATAAAATCTAACTCAGTGATGGACAGAGTTTATAAAAATTTTAGATTGATCGAATTCATATTTTTTTAAATCGCAACAAATCAATGGTTGGAGATAAATAAAGATCCGTTTTTAGTCTTATATTCAACACTAGGACTTTTACTTTAGCCAACTAACACCTCACACTACAAACATTTATTCCAATATAATTTTTTGCCCAAACAAATTTAATTAACCAAATAAAAGGAACAAGTAATCAGATTCCAAAAATGTTTTATGCCATTCTATGATCATCTACACTTAGTGTGAAATAAAAATAGAGTAAAAATAAACTCTAAATTGATATAATATTCTAAAAAATTTCAAAACATCTCAAGTTTACAAGTTACAATTTGACATCAAAATAAAATAATCAAGCATCGCTCTTATTAGGACCGTCACATTTAACTTGGATAGCGAGTGTTTTTGCGATTTCGGGGCAAGAATCGTTCTTAGCATCAACGAGCTCTTCTCTTGCAAATGGAATTGTGCACGATGTCTTGCCCAAGCATAGCTGGTAAAATCCACAATTTGTTAAGTTAGGAAATTTGCAAGCAAGAAATATATGAACTTTCTTACACATTTAAATATAAGGGATAATTACAAAAAAAAAAAAATAATACTCATGAGATATAGGGTTATTACGAAATTATCCTGAATTTTGCACTTTGCTTACTAAACTTTGCTAATTTATCTTTTGCATGTCTAACTTTTGATTATTTTGCACTTAACTCCCCACAGAGAATTTGATATATAATTAGTTGACACATGTCAACTTTTTGTTGGTTTATGGGGTAATGTGCAACAAATCATATAGTTAAGGGGGTGGAATATATATTTTCAAAGTTCGGTTGGTAAAATGCATAAAATGCTATAGTTTGGAGGCCAAAGTGTAATTAACCCTTATAAAAAATATAGAGAAGTTTCAAAATTATAAAAATCCCCTTGAAGTTTAATTCCGCCTTGGATTTTTACCGTTGAATGACGAAATTTCCAATTTCATTAAATATTTTACAATTACATACTTCAGTTTTTCTAAGGTTACAAATGACCCCATTTTTTTAATATATTACAGTTACATCCCTCAATTTTTTTAATATTACAAATAGCTTTCGTCTGACTATTTGTAATATTTAGAAAAATTGAGGGACATAATTATAAAATATTTGATGATGCATCAAATTTTATCAGATTAATTAAGGAATAATTACAAAAACACCTCCAAGGTTTGGTCTAATTACAAAAAAATCTAGAGATGTTTCAAAATTAAAAAAAAAAAAACTCTCATGTTTGATTTTGTCTTAAATTTAAGTGGTTAATTGTAATATTCTACAAATATCAAGGTGATTTTTGAAATACTTTTTACTTATAAAGGGAAGATCTAAGTGGAACCAAATCTTAAATTTTTTTTTGTGTATTTTTCGAAAATTTCCGGGTTTTTTGTAATTAGCCCAAACCTCAGGGGTTTTTATGTAATTATCCCAAATAATAATTCGGGCGAAATGTAAAACGAAAACAAACCTCAATTGAATTTCAGTAATTTCGAAACTTCTCTATATTTTTTTTTATAATTACCCAAAACCACTAGAGCAATTTTTGTAATTATCCCTACTACATATACAAATACAAAACAGAAAGAGATGTCGGGTTTTACCTTCTCAACGACTTTATGTGCCTTGGTAGAATCGCATTCCCCAGCTTTGAATGATCCACAAGCGCCATCAACAATCCCGAAACTCACGAACTCAACTTTGTCGATCACCTTATTGTCGGGGCAAGTCAAATATGCTGCCTTAATCGGGTCTGTAATATTTCTGAACTGGTTATTTTTCCTCTCCCATGTCTTGATCTGAGGTGGATGGTACTCTGTTATTACACTACAAATCGTGTCTCTGTTCACTGTCAAGATTTCGATTTTCTCAACGTTGCCACCTGTCTCCTCGAACACAATCAATAGATTGTCTTTTGGCTTCAAGAATTCTCTTGGGATATGGTACCTGAAAATTCAAGTTAATTTAAAAACGAACCAAGCTACTGATCGATCGTTAAAAGCTCGGTTCTTTAATATAACGAACCAAGTTTAGATACTTTTTTTTCCGTTTGATAAGATGTAATATTTAGCTCGAGCTCGAGCTCAATTCGAAGAATAAAATATGTGTAAAAACTTAACGAACTACTCGAGCTCTATTCGTGTTAAATTTCGATTTGAGCTTGGTTCGATTATACGATTTATAATCGAACCAAGCTCAAACACAATTTTTGAAGTTCGGTTAAAATTTAATAAAAAAAACTCGAACAGTACTGTGTTCGACTCGAATAGACTTATTTACACCCCTATTAGGGAGGGAGTGTTTGCACACACTTCTGCTTTGTGGATAGAGATGCCAAATGAGTCGGTCTTGACATGCCGAGTCAAATAGAAAAATCGGGATGGCCAAAATTTCATTGGGCCATTGTTTCAGAAGCCCAAGTACGACCCATACCTTAAAACTACATGTAAAGTGCATTGGATCGTCATTTCGGACCGGGTCGACATTTCAGACCAAATAGACCTATGACTCTTTCCGGCTAATGAAATTGTAGTTCTGCCAAATTTTATCACAACAGACCGAGCTAGTTTTGACAACTAAACTATTGGAGGAAGTGATTTATTACCAAATAGTTGAGAACCAGAATTAGGTAATGTTTGCTAACATAAGTTGAAAACTGATTCAGAGATAATTTGTGTGCAAAAATCGAACCGGAAGCAAAATCAGAAATATAAAACACCATTCCATTGGCATTTATATTTTGAAAGTAGAAGGCGACAATTGCAAAAATACTCACTCTTCTTGGGTGGGGCTTCCAAGTGGTGAGAGGTAAGAAACCCAATATCGGCCAATGCTTTGACCGTTGACCCACACCATACCCTTTGCCATGCTTGTCATTCTAATAGCCACTGGGTTGTCACCTTCTGGTGCATCAAAATATGCCTGAAAAAACAATAAATTCACTTTAATTTAAAGGTAACAATATTTTTTCTCAATTAAATTTTTAAGTTTATATATATATTTAATTAATGTGTTGTTTTTTTATTTCTATAGTGATTATTTACCTTGTACCATGTAACTGGTGAAGGAGTTGAATTTAAGGCAACCCACTTGGCTTTCTTTGATCCTTCTTCAGTGAACAATTGCATCTTTTCGCCTGCTACTCCAACCTGCACATTTTATAAAACTATCAATAATTATGAAAAAAATTCAACTTTCATAAATAATAGGGATAATTACAAAAACACCCCTAAAGTTCGTGCTAATTACAGAAAAACCCTTAAGTTATATAGGAATTCCTAAGCCAAGAGTTAAGAATAACAAGTTTTCCATTACCTAAAATAAAATAATTGCTTAGAATAACAAAACAGATTATATTTGTCGCGAAGTGCAAAATCGTACGGATACGATCCTCGTTGTGTATATTGATTAATTGGATCGTTTCTTTGTGGATTCCTCCCCAGAGATATTTGGGAATTACAGAAAGAAAATAAACATTTCAAAAGTCCCCTTGCATTTATCAAAATATTACATTTATCCCCTTATATTTAAAACACAATCAAATCCAAGGGTTTTTTGTAATTTTCAAAAAACTCCTGGTTTTTTTTGTAATTAGCTCAAACCTTAGGGGGCTTTTAGTAGTTATCCCTAAATAATAAGTAATGTTTTTATACTCACAATTAAATAATTATTACCTGTTGGCCCCAATAGTTATGGGTAAGATCAAGAGTTCCAGACATCAATCCTTCAAGCGTGATAACTCTTGGTCCGGCAAATCTTTTCTCCATAAAGGCACCACTATTCTATATTTGGAAAAAATAAAATATTAATTTTCGATAAAAAAAAAATCTTAATACACTTGGATTAAAAAAAAAACACATTTAATTGAGGGAAAAAAAAGGGTTAAATTACCGGCAAACCAACAGTCATTGCCAATATTGATATTTCGTTATCACCCATCTTCAAATTGATAGGTTTCTTGAAAACATGGCTCTTTTCCACATTGCTTCCGTGCCCAAACCCTGGAATTTTACATACAGTTAACTAATTAATTCTTAGCAAAGAAATTAGGGATTGGTCGGTCGGAAATTGCCCGTCGAGTTTGAGAGCTAGGAAACTCTAGGGTGGGCCGAAACCGAAAATGGGTTGAGCTGAATAAAAAAATTCCAAAAAAATATTATAAATTATAACTAATTTTATTTTAAAAAATAAAATTTCTCACTAAATTATTTATAAAAAAAGGCTGAGCCGGGCCCTGGTTGGCCCAGCCTGATTACGTCATAAGCAAATAACATTTCAAAACCTCCCTTGACATTAGGTTTTCTCTTTTGTGATTTTGAAATATCCTTGGGTCTTTTTGTAATTAGCCCAAACATGAGGGGTGTTTTTGTAATTAATCCTTAATATTGATTGTTGTTTTTTTGTAGTAATTACTTACCTACGTATTCTCCATTGACGAATGCAAGCAAAGCATGGCCAAGACTTGCAATTTGAAGGACTGGGAGGATATCGGGACGCATTGGCAAGTCACGCCTGTCCAAGTTGATTCTACAAAATACAAATAAAGCATACATTTCAAAAGGTTAATTTTTTTAAATAAATGAAAATATATAAAAGAAAGGAAAAGGTGTTGATCACAAGTTCGATCGTAGCAAAGAAAAAAAAAATTAATTACACCAATTTTTATTTTAATTTATTCTTGGTATAATTACAAAAACACCCAAACTTAAGGTTTGATTCCGCTTACATTTTACTCCATCATAAGAAAACATTTCAAAAACACCCTTGACTTTATAAAAATATTACATTTACCACCTTATATTTTAAGACATAATCAAACATGGGGAGTTTTTTGTAATTTTGAAGCATCTCTGGTTTTTTTTTGGTAATTAGCCCAAACCTCAGGGGTGTTTTTGTAATTATCCCTTTATTCTTTTGAAAAATGCTGATTTTTTTTTTTTAGCAAAACTTGGAAAATACAATATACCTGGTGCTATACCAAGCATAATCAGAGGTATCTCTTGTGAACTGGTACAATTCCTTTGGAGACTTGCTCTTTATTTCTAAATCATGAGGGCTGGGAATGCTTTCTTTGAACATCTCCCATTTTGTGATTTTTGCTTTCTTTGAGACCACAAAATTTCTTGAACTATGCTGTGCAACAACCTATACATATATACATAATTAAGGACATATTAGTAAGACTAATTAGATGTCATGGTAACCTTTTAGGAATTTGTTTGCAAAAACTTCTGCTTCTCGAAAAAGTGATTTTAAGTATTTGTGAATGTTAGTGAATTTGCAGATAAAATAAGAAATTGATAGTGTTTTCGTGAAAAAAGTTGTAAAAGTACTTAATTTATTTATAAAAGTCAATACTGCCCAAATATATCAAATAGGAATTGTCTTTATATGATTTCCAATAGAAATCTAAAGCACACATCATTTTGCTTTTGAATTCTGGTTAAATAAAGTAGAATCGGAAGCAGGCATTTGTACACACTTTTTTTTTTATTTCCAGCTAAAAAAGTTGAGAATCAATTTTTTTAGTAATTGCAAACACTCCCCTAGTCCCCCAAATCTAGTTTTTTTTACAGATTTGTAAAATACACATCTCCTTATTTTGGGATTCTGATTAAATAAAGTAGAATCGGAAACAAAGTTGACATTTATAAATAATTTTGTTTGTTTCCAGCCAAAATAGCTGTGAATCACGTTTTTTTAGTAATTGCAAACACTCCCTTAGTCCCGCAAATCTAGTTTTTTTCACAGATTTGAAAAATCCTTGTTTTTAAAAAAAAAAAAAAAAAAATAATTACATTATAGTTATAAACATAGATGGGAAGGAGTAAAAAAGATTAATTACCGTTTGAGTGTTGTAAACTACAGTTTTACAGTCAGGGAGAATGCTGATGGATTTAGGTGGTAGGTAATAATCCACACCCCTAAAGTTAATAGTGGCAGGTTCCCTTGTATTGTTGTTGGTCAAAAATGCACCACAAATGTTACTTCCTGCTTTCTCATAAGTTGTGATCTGTAAAATAAACACATACATATTTGTTAATGACCAATGTGAAATTAATTTTATATCGTTTTAATTAGGGATAATTACAAGAAAACCCCTGAGGTTTGGGCTAATCACCAAAAAGACTCAGAGATGTTTCAAAATTACAAAAAAGAGTATTTCAAATTTGATTTTGTCTTAAATTCAGGGGGTAACTGTAATATTTTAATAAATCTCAAGGGGTTTTTTGAAATACTTTTTGCTTATGAAGTCGAAAATGATGACTGGAATTAGAACTCAAGGTTTTTTTTTGCAATTTTAAAAATTTCTGTTTTTTTTTTTTGTAATTAGCGCAAACCTCATCCCATTAATTAATTAGAAGGTGAATTTTTGTAATTTTAATTTTCTTAAGGGATAATTACAAAATACCCCACGAGGTTCGGCTAATTACAAGAAAACCCAAATTTGAAAATTGCAAAAACCACTTTGAGGTTTGATTCCGCCTTCAATTTTCAAAAAGATATTTCACCCACCCCGCCTAAATTTATAAAAATAATATAGTTACCCCCTATATTTTAAACATAAATCAAACTCGAGAGATTTTTTTTGTAACTTTGAAACACGTGTGGGTTTTTCTGTAATTAGCCCAAACCTCAGGGGTATTCTTGTAATATTCCCTATTCTTAATTACCTCTAAATCCTGACTAATCTTTTGCACAATTGGAGCTCCCCAAAGCAATGGTTTTTTGATCAACCTCAAAGCCCTATGCAAGTCTTTCAAGTGTCCGAATTTAGGTTCCCTCTTCAAACCTGAAAAACAAACATTAATAATATTCACAAAACATTAATTTACTATTTTCAATTCAATTGATGATAAAAAAAAAATTTGTGAAATTTAATTTGATACCATATTCATCAAGTGGAGCTTCATCATAGTAACGAGTTGTCACGAAAGATGAACTTGTTCTGCCAAAATTGGTTCCTCCATGGAACTGCCGAAAAAAAAATTAAAATCTCATCAATAATTAATGTTTTCATGTCCAAACAAGAACAATAAATTATGAGATAATTACCAAAAAAACCCTGATGTTTGGATTAATTACAAAAAAAACCCAGAGATTTTTGAAAATTACAACAAAACTCCCTTAAAGTTTGATTCTGCTTACATCTTTCCCCTTCATAAGCAAAAAAATATTTCAAAAAACTAACTTGATATTTGTAGAAATATTACAGTTAACCCTTTAAGACAAAATCAAATATGAGGGGGCTTTTTTGTAATTTTGAAACATCTCCATATTTTTTTGTAACTAGCCCAAACCTTGGGGGTGTTTTTGTAGTTATCCCATAAATTATTGGCTAAGAAAGTAATATCAGAAGATATTAGGGATAATTCCAAAAACACCTATGAGGTTTGGGCTAATTACAAAAAAAAAAACTAGAGATAATTTCAAATTTACAAAAACAAAAACTCAAGTTTGATTATGTTCTAAATTTAGGGGGGTAATTGTACTATTTTTATAAATGTCGAGGGGTTTTAAATATTTTCTTTTTTTTTTTATGAAGGGGGAAAATGTAAGACACATAAAAACCTTTTTTGTAATTAGCCGAAATCTCAGGGGTGCTTTTGTAATTATCCCAATAAATGAATTAGCATACCATGTAATAGTTGTTGAGGGTACCATTCCTTGCAAAGAAACGAGCAACAGCAAATGCTATATCTTCTGCAGCACGCTGAGATGGAGAGTCACCAAATACTCTATATCTGTAAACCAAATTATTTTATTTCAATATTTCCATTTAATCATAAATTAACCATGGATGGCAATAATAGGGAAAAAATTACTATATGGCATAAAATCTAATTATGGTTAAATTTGGGGCCTCTTTTTACTTACTGTGCTGTCCAATTTTCAGTCCAAAGAGAAGGCTTGTCAGGACCATTTGGACCAGGGAAAGTGTCTCCACATTGTCTTCCATTGCAAGTACTAATCTGATCATAAGAAAAAAAAATACATAAATTGAATAACATTAAGGGATAATTACAAAAAATACCCATGAGGTTCAATTAATTACAAAAAACTTGATTTTGTTTCGTTTTTACAAATTGCACCCTCAGGAAAATGTATATATAGTTTTGAAAGATAATTGAATTTGTTTGTAATCAGACTTGTTTCGTTTTTACAAATCGCACCCTCAAGAAAGAGTATTTATAGTTTTGAAAGATAATTAGATTTGTTTGTAATCAGACTAAACACCACGCCTAGTTTTTGTAATTATTTTAAAAAAAAGGATAATTATTTTTAAAAAAGGATAATTACAAAAACACCCCTAATGTTTGGGTTAATTACAAAAAAGCTCAGACATGTTTCAGAATTACAAAAAATCCCTTCAAATTTCGTTTTGTCTTAAATTTAAGGGAGGTAACTGTAATATTTTTGTAAATGTCGGGGGATTTTTTGAAATATTTTAAAAAATCGCCGGGAAAAATATAAAACCTCAAAGTTTTTTGTAATTTTTATAAAACTTTGGGTTATTTTGTAATTAGCCCAAACCTTAGGGGTGTTTTTGTAATTATCCATAAAAAACCATAAGGTTCAGGCTAATTACAAAAAACCCATAGATTTTTGAAAACTGCAAAAAAAAACATTGAGGTTTGATTTCGTCTAACATTTTTCCACTTCATAAGCAAAAAAATTACAAAAAACCCACGGTATTTATAGAAATACTACAATTATCCCCTTAAATTTAAGACATAATCTTAACTGAGGGAGCTTTTTATAATTTTAAAACATCTATGGGTCTTTTGTAATTAGTCCAAACCTCAGGGGGTCTTTTGTAATTATCCAAAAAATGAAAATAAAAGCAAAACTTACTACTGTAGGAGGGGCATCCTTTTGCTTGCACATGACCCAAGGTACACCGTTATATAGCCCAACAGCCATATCTGCTGCCCATTTCACATAATCTTTACCAGCTTCCTTGTATGCAAGTTGGACATTGTTGTACTCATTTTCGATCTGCAGTATGAATAAATGGAAAAAAAAAAATCATATACAAATTTATGTATAAATTATAATAGGGGAACAATTTTTTTCTTAATAATAATTATAAAAAAACAGACATATATACCTGGGCCATGATAATGGGACCTCCTTGGTCTGCAAAGAGTTTTTCTTTCTTTACCAAGTTTATAACCATCTCGGAATATTTTTTCATATGGTACTGCATTATATCATTTTATAACATTATAAGTTTCTTAATGAAGAAAAAAAATTAAATAAAAAGGCAAAAATGCAAAATTGGTTAAGGTGTCAAAATTGGTCTTGTTCGTTTTTAAAATTTTAAGTTATAAAATTGCTCAGTTTCAGTCATATTTGCTGTGATGCTCCATAACCAATAGAAATTGACACTTTGACTCGCACATGATCTCCTAATATTGGAACTTTTTGATTTTCGGCTATTTTTGGGTGACATGGCTAAAGTTAATCCACATCATCAACAGTTAAATTTTAGAATTAATGTGGATCAATGTTTGTCGTGTCACCCAAAAGTAGCCGGAAATCATAAAATCCCCAATTTTAGGGATCACGTGCGACTCACGTGTCAATTTCATGTTGTTTTGCAACATTACAGCGACGATAGGGGTTGAGATATCCTATTCCACTTTCCCTATTTCACTCCCTATTCCATATGTTGGATGAAAGACACGTGTACAGTTGTGACATCACGTGACATCATCTTGCACATGTGTATTTCATCCAATACAATGGAATAAGAGTAGAATAGGAAAAATGGAACAGGAGATCTCATCCCCGACGATAGGGCTAAAACTGAGCAATTTTAGAACCTACAAAACCAAATTACAAATTTAACAACGAATATAACCAATTTTGACACCACTCCCTTAAATTACGGGACCAATTTTGCAAATTTGTGTAAAGAAAAGGGCCATATGAATATGTTGTTGAATTAGATAGTTACCTTGAAAGGTTCATTAGATGAACGGAATGTGATGTTTGGAACCTCTTTTAACCAGTATGGAAATCCTCTGCTCAAATTTATTATAAAAACAGAGTAAAAAAACAATAAGAGATGGTTAAAAAAAGAAAAACACCCTCCAAAAGTAAGTTTAGAAATAATAATAATAATAATAATAATAATAATAATAATAATAATAATAATAATAAGATTTACCCCAAATTCCATTCAGCCTCAATGTAAGGTCCAATCCTGAGGGTTACCCACATGCCATTATCGCCAATCATTTTGATGAATTTCACCAAGTCATAATTGCCTTCAAAATTGAACTGCACCAATTACAACAAACAATTATCATGCAAATCTAACAATTTTGAAATATTTTCACCATGCAAAAAATATTTAAAAAATGGAAAATAAATTTACCTGTCCTTGAACAGGCTCGTGAATATTCCAGAACACATAAGTTTGTATCACGTTTAAGCCACCTTGTTTAGCTTGTTTAATGAGATCAGGCCACATCTGGCAACCAACACCATAATTAAAAAAAAAAAAAAATGAAAAATCATGATTTCTTGAAAAATAAGATCAAGAGAGTGTTTGGCATAGCTTTTAGTATAATTAGCTCCTACATCTTATAAGACAATGATAGATCTTATTTTGAAAATAAGGTGTTAAGGTATTTGGATAAAAAAAAAATGATACAACTTTTAAAATATTGGTAATAACAATTTTGAAACAAAAAATGGATAATTACAAAAAAAAAAAAAAAAAAAAAAAAACTCGAGGTTCGGTTTGAATACAAAAAACCCAGAAGTTTTTGAAAATCGCAAAAATTCCTTTGGGTTTGATCCATATTACTTTTTCCCTCTTCGTAAAAAAAAATTCAAAACCCCCTTAATATTTATAAAAATATTACAGTTATCTCTTTAAAGTTAAGACATAACCAAACCAAATGTTATTTTCCTTTTTTGTAATTTTGAAACATCTCTGTATTTTTCCGTAATCAACCCAAACTCAGGGGTATTTTTGTAATTACCCCACTAAAATAATCAAAACTAAAAAATGTTGTTAAAATAAGATATTCCCATTTTTAAAAAAACAGATAATAAGCTCGTAACATCTTATTTTCGACAACAATAAAATCTTTTTTTTTAAGTTTACCAAATATTTTCAGAGAACTTATAAATTCAGCCAAACTCGATTTTCTAAAAAAAATCCACAAAACGCTTACAGAAGGAGTGCTCCGTGGATAATGAATGGAACCAGAGAAAAGTAATTCTCTGGTTCCATTAATAATAAGTGATCTCCCATCGTACGTTACAACCGGTTGATCCTTCTTTTTTTTGCCATAAGCACTTGCTATTGCCAGCGCCAATATGACTAACACCAGAAATCTGCTAACTTGCGCCATTTTTTCTCCTTATGCAAACACAATTTTTATTTTTCCCTCTATCCTCTGTAGGTGGAGGAGGAGGCAAAAAGGAGGTGTGTGTCTTAATTAAGAATCCATGCACATACAAATTTGTTAAAAGGGGGACACAATACTAATATAAGGCATAAGAGTTGTTCTCGGATTACGTGTGTTTTTTTGAGTGTGTTTTGGTTTTGTGGAATGTGGGCCTTTGATTTTTGGGGGTCTATTTTTGGAATTTTTGTAATGTGTGGTGTGTGACTATGGTTTGAATTTAGGTCAAGTGCTAATATGTTGGGAGGTTGGTTTCTTGGACAAGAGTCAAATAAGGGTTAAGGGTTATGACTTTTTTTTGGAAGAATGTTAGGCATGTGAATTATGGTCAATGATGAGCCTATAGTTAGTGAATGGGATATTCTATTCTAAAATGATTGTTACGTGAATTAAAACTATAATATTAATGTTTCCTAAAAAAAAAAACTATAATATTAATGGTGAAGTATAAATCAATCATAAGTTATGTGTTTATAATATGATAGTTTTTATTCACGTGACAAACATTTTGAGACGAGAGACGAAAATGAAATAGAAACTAGAGATGGAGGACCACCAAAGTAATTTAGCAATAATGTACATATTTTTTTTTGCTTCACACTAAAATATTTTAAAATTGTGGAGTGTATCAAGGGCGGAGGGAAAGGGGGCAACCTGGGCCCCGACTTCACCCCCTCCATTTTATTAAAAAAAATTATTTTAAGTATAATTCATATGATTTTCGTGTATCAGCTCACCCCACTTTTATGTATCGGCCAACTAGAAAAATAAAATTCCTGGCTGCGCCCTTGGAGTGTATCACTACAGGAAAAAAAATAGTTTGCCTATAGAAAAATTTGTAGGTAAGCATTGATTAAGACAACTATAAGTGTATGTAAGGTTGTTGTAGGTAAAATTATTGGAAGTAAATATTTACCAAAAAACCTAAAAGTGTTGGTAATTATCTACAATATTTGTGTTGGTAAATTTATAATTTCTTTGGTATAATTTGGGAATAATAATTTTTTTTTTCTTTATGTTGTGGGTAACTTTAAAATTTAATATCAAAATGATTTATGTCCGTAATAACTATTGGTAAACTGAAATTTTCTTGTAGTGTATATTAACACATTATTATTATGTGATCGTAAGTTATTGTGCATCTTTTAAAATTAAGAAAAATAATATAATTTGGTGGTAAAATGTATAAAAATGGTTTCATTTTTTTTAAATGAGGGGATAATTATGTTTTGTATTTTACAAAAGGGTATATGATAAAGGAATATTAGTAAAAGGAAACAAAATCAATTTAACCCATAAGAAAATAAAGCCAAATATCTCAACCTCAGAAAATTAATTGAATTGAATCCTCTTTCACTAATTCCCTCCAAAAATTCGAAGTCTCCCTCCAAACAAAACCCTAGTTCTATTACACTTTGATTTTCTTCTCAAAGCACACAAAAACCATACGACGTTAACTCAGTATTCACCGAAGGAAAATGTCGAAATCGAATCACCAGGACGACCTCGATCTTCTCCTCTCCCTTGAGGATCGCGTTCTTGAAACCCCGCCAGCTTCTCCTTCAGGTACCTCCACTCCTCAGCACAGAAAACTGTGTTTACACTCAAATTTTGACTGAAACAGGAAATGTTGTCGAATTAATTTTGTGCGTTTTCTATACCTAAGCTAAACATTGGTTTTGCGTTGTGTATATGGTCTAGTATTGATATGTAGGGGTGTAAACAAGTCGAGTCGAGCCGACCATGGTATTGTTCAAGTTTGTTTAAATTTTAATCGAATTTTAAAACATTGTGTTTGAGCTTGGTTTGATTATTAATCAAATCAAGCTTGAACGAACTCTAGTCGAGCCGACCACGAATCGAGCTCGAGTAGCTTGATATTTTTACATGTATTTTATTCTTTTTTTATTAATCGAGTCGAGTTCGACGCGAGCTTTATATCTTATCTGAAGTAAAAATGTGTTAAGCTTGATTTGTTATGTTAATGAATCAACCTTAAATGAGCTTTTAATGATTGATATGTATTAAGTATGTGCATTCATGTACTTAACATATCTCGAGGTTTTATGAATGGGTTTTGTCAAAGTGACTGAAATTTCTAGCTAGCTAATAGTCGTTCTGAATGCATAATCTATTTTTGAAAATGGGATGGTGAAAGCGTTGTAATGAATTTGGTGTATGTATGGATTCATATACAGGATATTTATCAGATGATGGGATGCCAAAGCAAACAGGGCATGTGGACATGTCTGTTTTTCGAGATGCAGTACAAGATTGCCTTGATTATGATCACAAAAATGTGAAGAAATCTCAGAAAACGAATCAGGGCAAGAGTTCTAATGATGTTGAGGTTGAAAAGTTTTCAGGGCTTCGGATCAAGTAGGTTTGCCCTTTATCTTGATGTTCACCCAAAATTTGTTGATAACATACTTTTCAAAGGAATGAGTTTATCAATTTGTTATTCGAGTGTATATCATATTTTTTCTCTTCAATTGTGTTTTCCTGATTGAGTTTTGCCGTAGTAATGTGAAGCATTGTGGGCAGGGGCGGAGCTAGACATGTAAATTTGGAGGGGTTAAGTAATTTTGGGGGGGCTAAATCAGTAAAAAATAATACAGGTTAAATGCCCCTGATTGTGGGCTGTGTGGTCGAAGATGAGGTTAAATGCTTTATGTAGTGTTTGTTGTGTTGTTGAAAGTACACGGAGGTAGACAAGGTTACTACATGAACCTCTATTTTACTACATGTTAAGATTTCCTTCAAGCTCTCTAACTTCCCTACTGTAATCTGGTATGATGATCCGAGATTGGTATAATATAAGGGGGTATTGGTTTTGCATGGATTTTTTTAGTGAATTTATATTGGTGTTTCTAGATTACACAAATTATAGATTGCTTCTAATAAATTAATGAGTGGACTTGTAATATTCTCTTAATGTTTATTTGTTCTATTGGTGTTTATTTTCTCTATTCAGGAATCAACTGGTATCACGCATTGATTTGAGCAACCATTTATCAGACATTAGATTTGTTCGGCTGCCCACAATAAAGTATGTTGCTTTGAATGTGAAATTATCATTCTTGTGTAGTTGCCTCAACATAAATTGATTGATGGTGCTTTTTCCGCATTTTAGGAATTTGCTAATTGGAGACACTCTATCTGGATGTTGGGCCACTATTGGAGTTTTAACAGAAAAGGGGGCTCCAAGGACTAGTTCTATAGGAAAGACTTTTACAATTTGGAAAGTAGGATGCTTAGATGATAGTAGTATTTCTCTTTTCTTGTTTGGCGATGCTTATCAGAAGACATGCGAAGAAAAGATCGGGAGCATCTTCGCACTGTTCAATTGCAGCGTCCGCAAAGATAACTCAGTATGAGTTTTCATGCTTATTTGGTGGTTGTTTTCATAAAAAAAATTCCAGATTTCTAATTTTTTTTACAAATTTATTTCAGGGAAAAGGGTTTTCTTTGAGTGTCTATACTGCCAAACACATCCTAAAGCTGGGTACTTCAGCGGATTTTGGAGTTTGTCAGGCAAAAGGAAAGGATGGAGTGGGTTGCACAACAGTCATCAACAAGTATGCCAGACTATCTGCTTTTCATATAATGTTAATGAAGTAGCCTATCTTGTGCTACAGCAGTTTCAATTGAAATTGAAATTGAAGAAGTATTTCCATTGCTGATGTTCCCATTTTCTAAAATTTCACATTCGACTATCAAACAAAGATGGTTTTTTTCTAAGTTCCTGCACATTGTTGCTTTGATTTGTAGAAACTTTCATGTGGTTGTCATTATTCAACCTAATTTTTTTGCTAATGTAAATTGAAAATATGATGTCTTGTTTTGATTCTTTTGATTTTATTGTTGACTATCAAATCGAGAAATGATAATTTTCCCAAGTTCCAACATATTTTAATTTGCTTTGGAGAAACAATTTGTTCATTTAGTCATATTTTTATACTAATTTAAAGTGTATGGGTGTGGCTTAAAACTAAAATTCCATCAGCAAGACTTGTACTAGCTAAAGTACACAAACTTTGGAACATGATCATCTTATATAGCTTGGTTTTTCTTTTTGTGCGTGTGTTGTATTTGGTAATTCCTATAGCATTTTCAGCAGGATAACTCGTTTCAAATTACTAATACATTTTCTTTTCCATCTGCAGACGTCGTACAAAATATTGCGACTACCATAAGGTACAGCTCATATGTGGCAATCAACATGCCTTAATCCTTTCCTGATTAACACACTTAATAACATTAACTCATTGTTTTCACATTTTATTTAAAGAATACATCAAAGAAATATACCTCTACAAGGGCAGAGTTCAACGGAGGGTAGGTGCTTATAGTCCCTGTTTGAGGAATGGTAAATTTTCCCGTTCATTCAGTTCTTGTAATATGACTATTGAACTTCATCTGTCAGGAATTTAAGTACAGGTTTCAGAAACCATCTCAAGTCAGAAGGCATATATGTGGTTAAACCTACAGATGCCAGAATGAACCTAACAAAGTCCAATCGGCCCATGAAATTATTGTCCGTGGAAGGATTAAAGAAGGCATTAAGGTCTGTTATGAATTAACTCAAGTTTGCCAGTGCATTACTGTATGCTTAATTGCTTATATAGTCGGCACCCTTTTCCGGTGAAAAGATTTTAGGTTCTTCATCATGTTATTTTCTGACTTCCTCGATTAAGAATATAAGTTTATAGGCGAGCTTCAACTTATGGCAGCAATTTAAAACAATGTCTTTTTTCTTTTTGGTTTTCTATTTTTCTTTTGTTCCATGGTTTTGCAATTGCTAACTCTGGAGTCTCAACTTATGTGCATACAGCAACGCAGACAAAGTCACAACAAATGTACACTCACAAGGAATACGGTTTTTGAATCACATTACAGGTACTGTGTTTGCTCATGTACTAATTAGTGATCTTTTAATTTCCTGTTAACTGGTACATGTATTTAAACTACAGGGAAAATGGGTCCTAAAGTGACAAATAAAACAGCTAGTCTTCCACATCAGCAAATGAGTAGAACTGATAACAGGTGGTAGAAAATGGTTTTGTTCTTATTTATTAGGGATAATTACATAAAACCCGCTGAGGTTCGGGCTAATTACAAAAAAACCCAAAGTTTCTTGAAAATTGCAAAAGACTGACTTACATCTTCCCCCTTGACAAGCAAAACATTTCAACAAACCCCTTGATATTTGTAGAAATATTATAGTTATCCCCTTAAATTTAAGGCAAAATAAAACCTGAGGGGGCTTTTTGTAATTTTGAAACATCTTTGGGTTTTTTTGTAATAGGCTTGGGGGTGTTTCTGTAATTATCCCTATTTATTATTTCTAAATTTCCTTTTTTTTGTGTTCTCCTGCTGAAAATTTGTTGTGTCGGGTTGCCCAGGTCCAGACCAAGTCAAGAACCAGATGCCAAAAAATTGAAAAAAGATCACACAAAGGCCCCAACAAAAGATACAAAGGAGAATGGTGTAAAGATGATTGAGTTAGATTGGGCTAGTTCAGATGATGAAATTTGAGGTCTGATTTTCTTATTCTAGACTCTACATTTTGATGTATCACAGAAAAACTACCGAAAATTTTGTAAATTAATATAGTCAAATTTTGGCTAGTAGATTAAGGGCCAGGTAGCAGTGTTATTGAATTGCTCATGATTGAAATTTTTGGATGCTTCATGAGTGGGAGATGTATTTCATCCACTTGCTTGGCCCAAGCCCTTTACAATTATTTATTTCTATTTAGTATCCTAAAGCTATGCTATTCTGCTGTGTTTGGCAAGTGAAAAATTTGGCATTTTGCATATTACTTTTTGGAAATAATTACAAATACTATCCCTGGATTAGACTAATTACAAAAAAACTCCAATTATCTTTCCAAATTACGAATACCCCTTTAAAATTTGAAGTGTTACACATGCTCTTGAGGTTTGTACTTATCTAACAAATTCCTTTTGAGGGTGTTGTAGTTAGTAAACTAGAAACATATGTCAAAAGGTTTGTAATTTTGAAAGATAACTGGATTTTTTTTTTTGGTAATTAGGCTAAACCTCGTGTGATTTTTGTAATTATCCCTGCTTTTTAATACCCCTGTTTTGCAATTATATAGAACTTCAAAGAACCCAATGGTTTTTGTGAAAATATATTAACATTTGGATCAGAAGTTGATTTGTATTATAGAACAACAAGTTCGTTGATTTCATTTGAATACATTCATGATTTCATTCATGGATTCGTGTTTTAGCATCAAATAATTCTTTTCAAGTATTTATATTGTGAATTCGTAGTTTTAATGTTTTATGCATAAAGAAACATATGCGTCTATTTCTTTCGGCTCATGAATTTGGATGTGCATCAAGAATTTACTCTTATGGTATGCTATAGCCTCAAGGACAATATTGCGCTACTAAAACCTTTGTTTAATTACTTAATTCGAAATGATTGGGGACTGGGTCTGGCATCTAAAAAGAAAAATAAAAAAATATGAAAGAAAATTGCAGTCAGTAATTACGTATTTAGGTTGGGTTGATTAACATGAAAGCAAAATTCCAGTTCAGTCTCCACTATAACAACTGATTGATTAAGAGTGTTGTGATTTTGTCTTGTCATGCACTTGTATATATGAACCTAAATTCTGTTATGCTACTTATTTTCTTTCATTTCAATTTGAAAGTATAAATGATTGAATTATATTTGCAATGATTATTTTAAAATATATCATACTTCCTCTACAAGCGTACTTGATCAAATACTCAAATTAAACCCGGCTGACAGGATTGTTTGATCCGGCAATCTCAATAGCTGGTCAATAATAGTGAAGCCTAACAAATTTGCGAGCAGGTAGCCTATCCAGTGGGTTATACCGGATCAATCATACATACCCACACATTCATATGAGTGTGTGTTAATCCAACAGTATAGAAACTATTTGGGTAGCTACCCAAGTGGGTAGCATCGAATTACTCCAAATTTGCGGAGATCGACTTCTACAAAATCAAATTTTATCGTTTTAAGGGAAAAAAACATGCCAAAAGAAAAAATAATAAACACATTTCTGATACTAAGAACGTGTTCCATTTATAAAGCTTTTGTTCATCTCAAAATTTTACATGAATATTAATTAATTAAAAAGGTATTCCGCAGTAATTGTCAAAAAAATAAAACTAAAACTAAATTCACTCAAATATCTTACTCTCACTCTAGACTGTACAGTGTACACTTCCCTCCAGCAGACGAGCTGCATATTATCTCTTATCTCAGTCTGCGTCTGAATTTTCAGGGACAGTGAAAGCAGCTGTTGGGTTAGGTGTTGCATGATTATTCACGCATACGCAATTTGTATCCCAATTTGGGGTTTAATTATTGAAATTAGGGTTTTTATTTACGTACTTTTGAAGTTTTCTTATTCTTATTTAATGTCCTTCCTGATTTGTGTCCCTAAGTGACTTTACCTAGCATTGTTGATAATTTGAAGTAAGATAGGTGAGATAAATAGTTCACCGGCTGTAGAGGTGTCGCCGGCGACGAGATGAGCGTGTCCAGGTTCATCAAGTGCGTCACCGTCGGCGACGGGGCCGTGGGTAAAACTTGCTTGCTTATTTCCTATACCAGCAACACATTTCCCACTGTAAGGTTTTCATTTCCTTTCCTCTTTTTTTTTTTGGATTGTTGTGTTCTTTTTTGCCTGTTATTTTAGTGCTGAGTTACTTTTGTTGACGAAATAAGTAAACAAGGAAGAAAAATTGAGGGTTCTGATTGGATGAGTTAATGTTGTTACTATGAGACCACAGTGCTGAGCAGCTGAAGTAGATTTGACAATTAGAAATACACATATTCAAAAGTGATTTTTCATCAAATCAAATTATGTGAGTTCAATTTTAAGGATCCTTACTCACTTTAGTGTTTTACTTCTACGCATTGTTATGTAAATGAGGATATATGTTATCGTGCCTGTGATTCTAAAGATGGGTGGATTTTCTTGGTCTAATTGCCCGCATTGATGAAAATCTTAATATTTTATCTTTCATTTTGGCATGGGGGCTTTGGGTGGATGGATTATGCAGGTATCAAGGAACTAGTAGTGAATTAGCTCATTTTTCTGTTTTGGAGAGATCATTAGTAAGGAAAGTGCGCAATGAAGTACAAATTGGGAAAGAAAATGAAATATTTGGCAGTTTTTTTATTTAGTTCATATGTTGGAGTGGATGATGTACCTGAGGTGTTCCTCGGTTATTAGCTAAGTTCATAAGTGCTGAAGAAATCACCTAAAATCTGTGATCGTGCTGGTTTATATTCATTGTACTAATAATTTAATGTTTATATGTTAAGACTCTTATAAGGTTTGGCTTTTCCATTTGTTTCTATTTTGCTTCTCTTTGTCAAGTTGAAAACTTTGTTTTCATTGCGTTTTATTTTGCTTTTTTTTTTTTGTGCAGTATTATTCAAATTTGGTAAGTGTGATTCTAACTGAACCTTTTTTTTATAAACTCTTATGCTGTATCATCAATAGGATTATGTCCCAACTGTATTCGACAATTTTAGTGCCAATATCGTGGTTGATGGGAGCACTGTTAATCTAGGATTATGGGATACTGCAGGTAAATTAGTCGTTTTGAGTTGGGATCTACTTTGATTTATTTTCAAACTAATTTACTTAAAAGTCTTGTCATCCTGGCAGGCCAGGAGGATTACAATAGACTAAGGCCGTTAAGCTATCGTGGGGCTGATGTCTTTATACTTGCATTCTCTCTTATTAGCAAAGCTAGTTATGAGAATATCCCCAAGAAGGTCAGCCTTCCTTTGCCATTCTCGGTTGGATCTGCCCCTTTATTTTTCTGAATTCTCACCTTTCATTGGCAGCAAACGAACAGTTTCTGATATCCTTTTCGTTTTCTGATTGTAATATTCTACTTATCCAACGAAGGGCTGATGGGAGTTTCACGTCCTAATGCCCATTGCCCACCCCAATATGCTTCGTTTTTTTTCTGGTAAAAATTGAGAACTGTGTGTTTGCTAAAAGTTTTTTTGCATGTTTTCTTTTGATGCTCAGTGGATTCCTGAATTGAGGCATTATGCTCCCGGAGTCCCAATAATTCTTGTCGGAACAAAGCTTGGTCAGGATTTCTCCGCATCTTTCTCCTTGACGCTGTACTTCTGATTTTATTCCGTCTTTTTGTCTGAGATGTTGATATTGCATATTACTTAGTTACTTACTGCCATTTGACTATTCTGCACAATTACATCAACGATATAAAATGCTATTGCTTTGGTTAAAGTCACTCATGCTGCTTGTTACCATAAACAGTGTGCTACGCATTGGGGAGACATGTTTTCGGAGAATTGATGTCATGTGCCTGATTGATTCTAAGAAAAACTCGGAAGACAAAAAAATTCTCATTCAAAAATCGGAAAACATAAAATTTTTCCGAGTTTTTTCTTAGAATCAATCAGGCACATGCCTAAAAATGTCATGTGCCTGATTGATTCGAAGAAAATTTATGCCGTTCACCCCTTTTACTTCATCCTCTTATTATCCAAATCTGTCTATTTTTTGTGGTTCAGTTCAAATAACTACATTTTATTTCCTTCCAGATCTCCGAGAGGATAAACATTTTTTTCTAGATCACCCTGGAGCAGTGCCCATCTCAACTGCACAGGTATCATTTTCTTATGTTCGGTTAAAACCTCTATATGTGCCATGTAAATTTTGATAAAGAGGACTTAGATATTGCTCGTTATTTTGAAATATTTATGGGCCATGGACCATTTATTTTTAAAGGGAGAGGAGCTGAAGAAGATGATTGAGCAGCTGCTTATGTCGAATGTAGTGCAAAAACGCAACAGGTGACAAATTTTACTTGAAATTATACATTATATATAGGGATAATTACAAAACTACCCCTGAGGTTTGGGCTAATTACAAAAAATACCCACAGATTTTTGAATGTTACAAAATATGCTCTGAGGTTTGATTTGTATTGCACTTACCCCTTCATAAGCAAAAATATTTCAAACACACCCCTTACATTTGTAATATCATTGCAATTACCCCCTTACATTTAACTAGGGGTGGCAAATCGTGTAATCGTGTCGTGTTCACGATAACGACACGGCACGATAAGGTCAAACACGAACACGAACACGAAAATTTTCGTGTCGACACGACATGATTTGACACGATAAGTCAAAAACAAAAAAAATTGATTTATACGTTAATACACGATATTACACGATACAAACATACAAAATATTAGGCTATGGTGTCACTAATAGGTAAATGTGTCATTATCATGTTCTTATTGTGTCACTATTGTGTCGCTATCATGTTTACCCGAACACGACACGCAATTTTCGTGTCCTTATCGTGTCGACGTGAAAAGGACACGAACACGATAAGGCTAAACACTAACCCGTTATTTTGGTGTCGTGTTAAGATAATGTCACCCTACATTTAACACAAAATCAAACCTCAAGTTTTTTTTTTTTGTAATTTTCAAACATCTCCGTTTTTTTTTTTTTTTTTTTTTTGTAATTAACCCAAATCACAAGGGTAGTTTTTATAATTATCCCTTATATATATCTTTTGTCTTCATTGCAAGACCTTTAGAACGTCCATTGTTGAGACTTATTTTCTCTTGTTCTCCTTCCAAATGTTGCAGAATGTGAAGGCTGTATTTGATGCAGCTATTAAGGTTGTTCTGCAGCCACCTAAGCAAAAGAAGAAAAAGAAGAGAAAGGGTCAAAAAACTTGCACTATTTTGTGATTATAAATTCTTCTTGTGTGTATACACAAAGTTTCTGGTTATAGACTTGCATTAATATTCTAGAAACTGATGATTGTGTTAATATATCTCCTGATGTTTTATAATCTTAAATTTTATTATCTGATTGGACTTTATGTTTGAATTGGACTTTCGGAATATCATTTAATTTGTATCTCCAATCTTCGTGTTATGGGTGGCTAATCAAAATCAGGTGATTGACTTTCATTTTTTTTTTTTTTTTTTTATTTTAAGTTGTTTTGGTAGTAAACAAAGCATATGACGATTATGCTTATATTTGCACCCGTTAGTTGTAATAATTCTAACAATGTGTGGACCTAGTCTGACTCCAGGTACATCCCGTAATTTATCTGGTGGCAGTTTGCAGGTGCCGGACTGCTATCACGGTATTTGTCAGGCGTAATTTTGGAACCCGGTTATCAAAAAAGAAAAACAATGCAGATTTCGATTGACTTGAAAGATTGTAGACACGTGTTAAACTTATCCTACAAACCGTCGGTGAATTTCTCTGTTATTACTTGGTTGATTTGTGGTGGAAAAAGACATGTGACCAAATAAAGTAGTGATGGCGATGTATATCGTCACTTCACAGTGCCATTTTGTTGTTTTTTGTTACTAAGTTTGAATTGAATTGTTTTTAAAAACCAACTTATTTCAATTTTATTAAATCATATCGGATTTAAAACTGCAATTTTAAGCGATTTATAAATCACAACTGATATATATTTTTGAAAATTTGTATCTTCAAATTTTAAAATAGCTTGTTGATATTCTGAAAAATCATAGTTTTAGTTTTGAATGTGGAGCCAAACTTTGTTACATGCTGAAAATTCTTGACTAAGAAAAGTCAGTTTTTTTGACCTTATGTAATTTTTTGCATTTTGTTTACCATTATCATAAAATTGGTACCGTATTTTTGACCCCTGCCCTTAGCGAGCGACGACCAATAGTAACCTAATTTAGGAATCATCTTAACAAATTTACACGTCATTTGAAATTTGATGTTTGAGTTGTTGTAATAGCTTTAAACTCAAAAACAATTTTATAAATTCTATACTCTCCACTATGGGTATAAACGAGTAGTGTCGACCAACATTAGTAATATTCAAGTTTGTTTGAATTTTAATCGAGTTTCAAAAATTGTGTTTGAGTTTGGTTTGATTATTTATCGAATCGAGTTCGAGTAGCTTGATATTTTTCCACATAACTTATTATTTTTCTATTAATCGAGTCAAGCTCGAGCTGAGCTTTTATCTAATGGAACGAATACATGTGCTCAAACTTTGTTCGTACCGAGCTCAAACGAACTTTTAACGATCGATCTCGAATCAAGTATCAAATAACTTGGTTCGTTTTTCAATCCTACTCTCCACATTCCGTTTTAGATTATTTAAATTTAATTCATCATGAATAAATACATTCGTTTGTACGTCGCAGCTATAGCCACAAGATTTTTTTTCTAATAAGTTGGGATAGCTGATTAGTTAATACATTAGTCATTTATTTAAGAATATTGAAAGTTGGTATAGATCAATTTTTTCTTTAAGTATATATCCTGAAAAGAGAAGAATGATGGGAATCGAACCTTTAATCTATCGTTTATACTTGAAAATTTTAACTAGTGGAACACTATCCGATCCCACTTTTCACGTTATTTTATATACTATGATTCCCATAGAAAAGAGTGGAACAAAATCCACTGGTAGGATGTCGAATATCTCTGCTTTATATTCTCAACCACAATTTAGTTAATCCTTTTTCACAAAAATCCTTCCCCATTCAATTCCACATATATAAAATGATATCAATTGTGGGCCCAGTCCTCCCAATAGCCCAACCCAACTTGCGTACCACAACAAAAGTTGACCCAAAAACTACAAAGTCCACACACATACAAATCAGTGGCATTTTCGTCTTCTCACCTAGAAAAAGACAAATTCCCTTTTGGTCATTTTCTTACTTTTCCCCAACATAACATAAACGTCGTTAGTGTACCGTTAAAGCAACTGTCTACCCGCAATAGCCGGTTGAGAGTTCTCCGCCCCCTTTTGTCGGTCGTTATCTTGTGACCGGATATTATGGGTTCCCCCAAATTCATGTCCCAAAAAATAATAAAAAAATAAATAAATAAAAAATTCTTGGTGTGCTCAGATTAAATAATGGAGTTTGTCACTCACCGACGATTTTTCCATGCAAACCTTTCTCCTTTTGGCTTCTCTGAAAACTATTCAAATAAAATCCATCTTATTAAGTAAGAATTTTTTATTACTGTCCAATCTTAGCAGCCCCCACCTTTGAATTTTAAAATTGTTTGTTAGTTGAAATTAGGTTTTTGCTTATGATCTTCGTTGGCGGCATTTCTTTGATTTTAAATGTTTGATGGCTTTGAATGGCAGAAAATATTCAATAACTTTAGGTAGGTTTCTGTTGTCGGGTCGTCCTTTTTTTTTTTTTGTTTTGGTGTATTTTTTTAATATAAATATATTTTTTGGTGTAACAGGGTTTTTCTTTACAGGGATGCTTTTGAACTGGAGGTTTGGATTTTCTGATTGGTTTTCTCTAAATCAGAATAATTTAAATAATGGAGGGCAGGTACCAATTCGAAAACTCAAAACCCCTTTTCTTAAGGAGCAATACAGTTTTACTCTGGCGGCTGGAGTATGTTACATTCAAAGGGGAACATAAATTATTCAATGTTTCTTGCATAGATTTTGATATGAGTCAGCATTTATAGAAAGAGCCTTATGAATGTTATATTAGGGTTCATCAATCAAGAAAATTAAGTGGGAATTAATATGACAGTTGAGGGATTAAATTTGGGTAGGAAAAAAGTGATTGTGGGAATAAGATTGGATGCCCATGCTAAGGAGTTGTTGGATTGGGCACTTGTGAAAGTAGCTGATTCTGGAGATAGTGTTGTGGCTATTCATGTTTGCAGAAATTCTGGTAATTTTAATCACTTCTATACATGGAGCTATTTTTTTTTAGTGAAAAATGTGAACTCTTATGTGAGTTATTTGTTGTAGATTGCATTTCAAAAGAGAAAATATTGTTGGATGGTTACTTGGAAGACTATGAAGGTTTATGCAACAAAAAGCAGGTTAATTTCTACTGTGAGCTTTTAGCATGATTGTTATGGTAGTGATAATTGTTTAAGAATGAAGATTAATGTTGTTTTTATTGCCTTTTTTTTGTTCTGTTGCTTTTGGGTGTGGGGATTTATGTGTTCAGGTTGCACTTAGTGCTGAAGTAATGAAAGGAAATTCAATCAGAAAAATTATGGTGAGAGAGGCAAAAAACCATAGTGCATCTGCTGTTATTGTGGGGATAGCTAAGCATAGTAGCTTGAGGTAAGCAGAGTTAGTGCACAAATATCTGTTTTAGTTTCTGTGTATGTAAGGGAGCGTTTGCAAACTCTTCAAAAGTGATTCTCAGCTTCTCGGTGTAACAAAATAGTATTTGCAAACTCTAAAAAAGGTGATTCTTAGCTTCGAAGTTGAAAAAAAATAGTATTTGCAAACTCTAAAAAAGTGATTCTCAGCTTCTAGGTGGAAAAATCAGTGTTTGCAAACTCTAAAAAGCAGTGTTTTCATAAGTTTTAATAGCATTTCTTTTTAGGGGAATGTTTGCAAACTCATAAAAAAGTGATTCTCAGCTTCTCAGTGGAAAAACTAGTATTTGCAAACTCGAAAAAAAGTGATTCTCAGCTCCTCGGTGGAAAAACAGTGTTTGCAAACTCGAACAAAAAAAGTGATTCTCAGCTTCTAGGTGGAAAAAATAATGTTTCTTAAGTTTTGATAGCATTTCATTTTAGGGGATGGACTTCAGTTGCTAAGTATTGTGCAAAGAAACTGCCTCCAACTACTGAAGTTATGTCGATTTATAATGGGAAGGTTATTTTCAGCAGGTGTTCCAAAATCCTATTAGAAGGTTGGTATTTTTTTTAGTTATACGCTGTAATTTAAATTTATTTGTCTCGAAAGAACACTTATTTTTTTTTTAAATGTTTTAAATGATGATAGGCCCTTGTTTAGATCCAAAACCGAGTTTTTATACAAACGATAACTTCTCATTCAAGGATAATCATTCCGAGTTTGGAGAATCGGAGATATCAGAAATGAGCAGATTCAGTTTTGATGCAAAAGACAGTAACATAATTGAGGATGTTGTAATAAGCCCTGTCCGAAGAAAAAAACGAGGTTCTCTAAGTTCGATTTCACTTCCTGCAGAGGATTTTACAAAGCAGAGGCCTGGTTGGCCTCTGCTTCAGACAGCCAGTTCAATAAATCAAGTAACCATGGAAGCAAGAAATATGTCGGTAGTACAGTGGGTAATGACGTTGCCACATAGGTCGTTGTCTGATATATCTGAATCTAATTCTCCTACATTTTATAAAACTGAGCTGCCGAAAGATTTGGAAATTATACTCGTGAGAAATTCGGTTCGCTGCAAAATATTCAACTATGATGTTCTGAAAATGTCCACTTCTGAGTTCTCCTCAGGTTATTATCCCAAACATTTTTACCTATCTATTTTACTTTTACCTTTATCGGTTATTTAATCCCACTTAATATCTTCGATTGATATAGGAAATCTTATTGGAAAAGGAGGCTGTAATTCTGTATACAAGGGGATTCTTCCCGAAGGCAAACCAGTTGCAGTAAAGATTTTGGGATCGTCAAAAGAAGCCTGGAAAGATTTTATTGAGGAGGTTGACATAATGACCACATTGAAGCACAAAAGAATCGCACCTTTGCTTGGGATTTGCGTAGAAGATAACGATCTAATGTTTGTATATGATTTTATGTCAAAAGGGAATTTGGAAGAGAATTTACATGGTATAGGTTGCATGAATTTGAGAAATTTTCTCTTAATTTATAGGGATAATTACAAAAACATCCCTGAGGTTTGGGTTAATTACAAAAAAACCCAGACATGTTTCAAAATTACAAAAAACCCCTTCAGGTTTCGTTTTGTCTTAAATATAAGAGGTAACTGTAGTATTTTTGCAAATATTAGGTGGTTTTTTGAAATATTTTCGAAAATCACCGGAAAAAATGTAAGACGTATCAAACTTCAAGGGTTATTTGTAATTTACAAAGAACTTTTGTCATTAGCTCAAACCTTAGGGGTGTTTTTGTAATTATCCCTAATTTATAATGACTAAAAAATATCGTCTTATATAGAGTTGATTGTTGAAGCAGGTAACAGTAAGGAAAACTCTGTATTGCCATGGGAAGCAAGGTTTCGAATAGCTGTTGGGATTGCTGAAGCACTAAATTACTTGCATAATGTATGTCCAAGGCCTGTTATTCATAGAGACATCAAGTCTTCAAATATTCTCCTAACTGATGAACTAGAACCACAGGTAATAACACATCAGAATCAACTGTCCTAAAATTATTCGTCCGTACATCATAAGCGTGGTTAATATTTTTTCGTTAATTTCATCGACAGTTATGTGACTTTGGATTGGCGATATGGGGACCTACAACGGCGTCTTTTGTGATGGATAGTGATGTAGTAGGAACATTTGGCTATCTTGCTCCCGAGTATTTTATGTACGGTAAAATCAGCGACAAGATTGATGTATATGCATTCGGTGTAGTTCTACTAGAATTGCTATCGGGGAGGAAACCTATTGGTTTAGAGACTGATAATGGTCAAGAAAGCTTAGTCATGTGGGTAAGAACACATATATATCTAACTAAAACTTTTACTTTCTTGTAAAAAAACCTTAAAGGTTTGGGCTAATTACAAAAAAACCCAAAGGTTTATGATAATTACAAAAAAAACCTTGAGGTTTGATTACATCTTATATTTTCTCCCTTCATAAGCAAAAGCATATCAAAACCCCCCTGATATTTATAAAAATACTACAGTTACCCCCTTAAATTTAACACATAATCAAACGTGATTGGTTTTTTGTAATTTTGAAACATTTCTGGGTTTTTTTTTATGTAATTAGCCCAAACCTCAGGGGTGTTTTTGTAATTACCCCTAAGGTTTATGAAAAATTAACAAGAAGTTGTTTTTGTATTTAGGCAAAACCTAGACTAGAAAGCAGGGATTTTAAGAGTATATTGGATCCAAATTTGGATGGAAATATTGATGAGGACCAAATGCAAAGAATGGCTCTAGCTGCAGCTTCTTGTCTGACTCAAGCATCGAGGCTTCGTCCCAAAATGTGCCAGGTAATGAAGATTGTCTGAAGTTGAACTTGATCAAATCATCATCTTTCCTACACTAATTAAGGGTTAATTACAAAAAATACCCGTAAGGCTCAGTCTAATTGTTAAAGAACCTAGCTATCTTTCACAAACACCCCATTTGTTTATGTTTTATAAATTACACCCTGAGGAGTATTTGTTAAGTAAATCTTAAGGGGGTGCTTATAATTTTGAAAGATAACTGGATTTTTTTGTAATTATGCTAAATATTAAGATTAATTTTTATGGATAATTAGAAAAAACACCCTGAGGTTTGGACTAATTACAAAAAAACTGAGACATGTTTCAAAATTACCAAAAAGTCCCTCAAAATTATATTTTTAGAAAAATTAAATGCCACATCAGCCAACACGTAAATTTTACCTGCAATAGCAAGTCATAGGGCCAAAAATCTGATTTTTTTCCCATTTAAAGGACTAAATTCAAAGTCAGAAGAAAAATAGGACCAAATCTCCAAGTACGTCCACTTAGAGGACTTAAAAAACAATTTTGCCCATTTCGAAATGCTTTTTGTTTATGAAGGGGAAAATATAAAACGGAGTCAAACCTCAAGGCATTTTTTGGAATTCTCAAAAATTACTAATCTTTTTTTTGTAATTAGCCCGAACCTATATTTTATTTTTTTGCCATCATCCCTTATTTTTATAATTTACCCATTAGGCATGGTACTGAGGTTATCTTTTTTTCCCCCTTATTGTTTGTACTTCAGATACTTAATATACTTAATGGTGAGGAATATGTGGATGGAGCAAAACCAAAATGTGGGGACTATGATGATGATCTAGTAAATGAGGATGAATACTATGATGATGAAGTTTATCCAGATTCAAGTGCTGAATCCCATCTAAGCCTTGCTTTCCTCGATGTAACCGAAAATTCGACATCGTTTGGCAGCAGTGATCAAAGCAGTCCTTTTTCTGTTGAAGAGTATTTAAAGAAGAGATGGAGTAGATCATCAAGTATAGATTAGTTTTTGCAAAGGCTGTGGGTTTTTTTTTTCTTGTACAGTTGAGCAGAAAAGGAAAGCCCTGCCTGCACCCAAGAATTGAGGTGATTTGCAGATGTAATCAAATGAGGGATTTTTTTGTTGGTGGTAATTTATGGGGGGAATAATGAATTCCCAATTTAAATGGGCATTTTGTATGCATTGAAAAGGGTTATGCAGAAATCATAAAATGTTGGGAAGATGAATTGAGTGAAATTGTGCCTTAGGGTGTGATTTTGGTGAATAAATCAGATGTATTTCGGTTCGGGCCGCTTCGTCTCGAGCCTAGGTATTTCGGTTCGTGTCTTGTAAAAGAGTGAACATTAGGCTAGTCGGGATGACCCCCACCTAAGGTCTTTCGATGCCAAAGTCAGGTGCAGGTGTAAAGTTGCTAATAAATTGAAAAGCGAGGTGACTAGTAATAAATGAGATACCTGTAGCAAAGAGAATTGTCGGGTATTTATAGGTTTTGACTTTATAGGTCGTACGAGGTCGTACCACGTGTCAAGCTCGCCTTCGTCCACCCGGCAAGATCCAACAAAACTAACTGTTTCGAGTCTTGGCGCGACCCGAGTCGATACTTCGGGTTGGATCGTGACCCAAATACGGATATCACGGATCCTAGCCCATTTTAGCTATTTTGCTTATAAGCGGGGGCATTTGGATATTTTTTTTTTTTTTTTTTTTTTTTTTTTGATGACGGGGAACCCATGTATGATAATTTTGGCCTCATGTATATCAGAGTGTAACATTATTTGGTGCAGCTATATTTTAAGAGATAAGATTCAATGTCTAAGACTCTAAGTGCCAATTGATTGTTTTAAGATTTATTTGAATGTGCTAAGGATGAGGATATAAATATGGAACTTTTGAAACATAAATAACAAAACTATTTAAACAAAAAATGAAAAAAAAAAAAAAATTCAGGTAAATTGGATTATTGGAAAGGGACGTAGAGATTGTGGGATTTTTCACTAGCATGATTATTGTAGGGGTGTGTACAGGACTTGGAGATCACCGAACCCGAACCGATATCCGAACCAAAAAATACCCGAACCAAAAATATTCGTTGAATTTTTAACTTTCTCCGAACCGAACCGTCCCGCAAAGTTACATGGTATGATTCTGGAGATTTTTCAAATATTTGTACTGAGAACCGTACTGAACCGATATATCTGAAACTAGAACCGATTTTAAAATAATTTATATATATACATATATAATATTTTATCTTATTTATATTTGATATTGAATTAACTAAACATTCCTTTGAAATTCAATACTTATACTACTAAAAATTATCAAATTAAAAATTTGGCATATATTATCAATATATCAAATGAATAATTGAATATGGCAAAAACTTGCGTGAGACGGTCTCCGTGAGACGGAGCCCTTACACAAAGTTTTAAAGGTTTTTTTCAGATTTTATTTTTCTTAGGGTTTATATTTGTTTTTTAGGGTTTATTTTGTTTCTTGGGTTTATTTTTAATTGATTTGGGTTTTTAGGATTTTTAGTTTTTTTTAGGGTTTATTTTTTATTTTTTGGGTTTATTTTTGTTTTTCGGTTTTATTCTTAATGGTTCATGTTTTTAGGGTTTATTTTTGTTTCTTAATGGTTCATTATTATTTTTAAATTTATTTTCATGGTTCATGTTCTCAAGACGGAGCCCTTAGGAGGTCCGTCTCACGGATTTAGATCCGTGAGACCGTCTCACAAGAGACTTGCTCAATATGTATATATATTTAATTCACTAATAGTTACCTCATATTAGTTTATTTAAATGAACCAATAAATAAAATTATAAAATCATATTTGATTTGTAGAAAATATTTAAATTGATAATATTTTACTTATTAAGGATCATAACTAGACTCATCCTCTAATCAAGAAAATTAATTGAATTAAGATTAGTTAAATGATTAGTACATTGCACATAAACTATAGTAATTGTCTAACAAATAAATTAAGACATTGAGACTATAGATTTTTGTTTCATATTAGTTTATCAAAGTTATTAGTCAATTATAATTTTCCTAAGTCAAGAGCCCATGGAAATGTGCCAAGATTATAGAATATTATTGTGTAATAGAGGCTACTAAATTTGTCATTCGTTGAAATTCTACACTTTTACTACTATTACGAATAACATAATATCTTAAACATGTTATGTTAAAATCCAAAAAGAAAAATCAATATTTTTACCTATAAATTAGATAAAAACGATTTAAAAGTTAAATTGATATTAAACTAATATGTAGTATATATAGTCCATATCATGAAAGAATGATTTATAATTACAATATTAAAAATTTAGCACTTAAATATGAATTAAAGAAATATTATGTATAAGTTAAATATAAAATATTAAATAGTTAAACTCGTATAGTACTAATAGTTTTAATATGTATTATTGAAATTGCACTAAAAAAGATTGAAAGTATAACCGTTTAATGAATTTTACACTAGTTTTTCTTTTCACCTTTTTTGTGTGTTTTATTTGTCAAATATTTGAATCTCCATTTCTCCGAACCGTCCCGAACCGTTCCGTACCGTCCCATTAGAACCGGATCTCCATACCGAACCGTACCGAACTTTCGGGACGGAGATTTTTTTTCATGGTTCGGTTATGGAGATTTAATTTTATGATCTCCGAACTTTGGGACGGTTCTAGAGATTTCTAAATCTCCGTACCGAACCGGACCGTGCACACCCCTAGATTATTGTGAGTTGTGATTTTGGGAAAAGTCACTGGGCCATATTTCTTTGGGCCGAAGGTTGGGTTTTATTGGGCTCAACATATAAATACAGTAATTGGGCCATTCAGATTGAAACTAATCATGAGCCTGGGCTGTGGTGGATAGCAGAGAAGGGACAAAAGTGTAATTAGAAACTATCATTTGGAAAAAGCCAAATAATTAGTCGAACTGATGTGATAGTCAAAATATTTTAATATGAGAATTGGCTACATCATTCTTGTTGCGTCTACCGATATACTCGCTAATTCTTCAAGTGCTAAACTTTAAAATATTGAAATAACTTGTTAAATAATAGCAACATAAGGATAACTTATTCTAAATCACAAACAAACAAAAGTATAACTTGTTATGTTGTGCATTTAAGCTTACTTTTCCATAAACTCTGAATATTTCAAATTAATACTGAGAAGACCTTTATATAGTAGTAAGGTATAAAGCTTTTTTTTTTTTTCTGTTTAATTGAAAAACTGAAAATTCATATTTTTTCTTAAATATATTGATAGAATAAGAACGTAATTTTTTTTATACAAGTTTTCATTCATTGTGCTTTGTTGTGTGTGATGGGGTCTCTTGTTTCACTTTTTCGTGTTCCACTCCTTATTTCATATATTGGATGAAAGACATGCGTACGATTGTGACATTATCATGTACACGCGTTATTCATCCAATACAATGAAATAGGAAATGAAACAGAGCAGTGGAATAGAAAATCTCTACCTTGTTGTCTACCCGGGGAGCTTTCATCGCTTCGGTAGCTTCCCTTCAACTTCTATTTATAACGAAAAGCATATTTCTTTTTTTTTAATTTTCTTGTTCTATTGTTATACCTACAAAAAAAATCATTTGGCGTAGAATTGGATTCAACCAAAATAATTAATTGAGATAAAAAAGATCAAAAAAGAAAAAAAAAACAAGAAAATCCAAGTGCACACCACTACTCCTCCACCAAATTATAAATTATTCTACATACTAAGATTAAGATAGTTCATAGCAAAAAATATATATATGTATATAGGGGAGGTTAAAATGAGACCACATATTATAGTGAGACAATGTTGACTCATCTCAACCCTCCTTTAGTTATATCAATGGTTAAGATAAATAGGGGTTATAATTACATTAAATATTTAATTAAATCAAAATAAGGGTATAGTAGTCAAATTACCCAGTGGGGGACCATCTAAATATGGAATCGATTATTAGGAGAGAAAAATCACGTGGGGAGAGAAAATCGCGAGAAAATCGTCTTTGAGAGAGAAAAATCACGCATGTGTTCTGCCATGCAGTATGATGTACATTTATCATATATTTGATGTAAATTTAACACTATTTTGTTGTATGTTTAACATAATTCTACTGTAAATTAAAATGGTCAAACAAAAACATGTGTGGACCGTGAATTAAGGAATCAGTCATAGAGAGAGAGAGAGAGAGAGAGAGAGAGAGAGAGAGAGAGAGAGAGAGAGAGAGAAAAAAATCATGATCATTATTGTGTTGTATATTTAACATATATTTACTGTATATTTAACATTATTATGTTGTATATTTAACATATTTGTATTGCATATTACAATTGTCAAACAAAAATATAAGTATACAACAAAACACGTATAAGTGTACAACAAAACACATATAAGTATACAACAACATAAATACATACATAAAAAAGTTAACTACTTATACAGCAAAACACATCTAAGTATAAATCGAAAAACATATAAGTGTACATTAATCCTAACTGTCTGCTCGTAGGCCCAAGTTTCTCCACGTCAACATCATCTTCTTCACCAATCTTTCAATCATGTCCTTTATTCTGAAACCCCAACAATATTTTGCACCTGTAGAACCATCATCCGTATCTCCATCTTCATCATAAGAATCATCATGCTCCTCATCTTCTTATTAAAAAAGCAAATACCCTTTATCCCCAAATCCGTCATCTTCTTCGTTTACAACTCTATTTCTCCAAAACCCAAATCCAATTAAGTTCACTAGTTTCATTACTAGTTTTCCAAACTCCAGCTAGTATTAAATTGTTAATATATTCTCCCTGCCACATTAATTAATTAATAAAAATTAATTTCTGCCCATCATAATTAACCAAAGTTCCTTGAAAATCAATACATGAACCCAGGATCACCAAGACCAAGCGCATCATCATAATCGGTTGGCTCGAACAATTCCAATAATTGTTAACAAACCCCGACCATATTAGCCATCCCATAAGCCGACTCCTCGGCCCAGAACCCGTCATTTCCTAAGCTCAAAAAAGCTCACAATTTTGTTCAGCGAGACAAAGTGTTAATTCTTTGCGGAGCCGCATCTTCCCTGCAATTCACTTGCTGCTCCATGGAAGGGGAAATTGAGGAGCTGTCGGTTGGGGATATGAAATTACCAAAATTAAATGATATTAAGTAATTATACAATTACAATATTGCCCTTTTCAGATTTAAAATAAATCAAAAATATTTATTAAATTGGGTAAATCTCAACCATCCAAAATTACAGATTTGTGGCAAGAATTAGTCCTCACTGTCTCACTCTAATTATCTGGTCTCATTTGATCCAATCCCTATGTATAAATATATATTTTCCGAAAACCACAATTTTCAAGACCAAGTAATCAAAACCATCAAATATGAATAAACAAATAAAGTCAAAACTTTATCCATTATGTTTAAGCTACATTTGTCTTTCTTAACATTTGGCAAATAAAAAAGATTTTGATGAATCCATTATAATTAGTGTTCTATATATTTCAATTGATTTAACTTGAAAATATAAAAAAAAATTGTAAAATATTCAATTTTAATCAAGAAAAATGAAATAATTTTTATCTAAAAATCCTTTTATTTCCGAGAGAAAAAAAATGCATTTTTAATTATTATTGGCTTTCTTTTCATAAAGGACACTTTTTTCTTTCATCTGTTGGAATTTCAGAAATCAGAACTAATGGCCCCTGTGCCTCGCCCCGTTTCTTTCCGCCATTAAATTATCGCCATTTGTGTCTTCTGTAAAACTCTCTTTTCAGCCTTTCCTAGGGTTTCTTCTCTCCCTTATAAGTCCCCCCACCACCCTCATTGCCACCCAATTTCTGCGTTCTGCCGCTCGCTTTTGGTGTCCAAGATTCAATTCTGGTAATATTTTTGCTCCATGGATTTAATCAATTGATTGTGATTTTTCCTTTTTTTACTTTTTTTCTTTTTCCAGTTTGTTCTCTCTTTTTTTGGGTCTATCAATTTTCAAATTTGTCAACTCTGTTTGTATCCGCGCATGTTTGTAGCTGTGTGATCGTATCCAGACTTCTTTTGCGAATTATACTTTTTTACTCTTTTTTGGGGTTTCTGTTGTTACTTGTAAGTGGGATGATTGGGGTTGAAATTAAAGTCTGTTTTAAGTTTTCCTGGATTATGATTTTTTGGCGTGGATTATGCTTTGAAATCTTTGGCCATATGATTTTGTCTGGTTTCTAGGGTTTTATTACCTTTTCTATTATAGAGAAACCGTTTTGCTTTTGATTACGTTGTTGGATATTATTGCATAATAAATATTTCACTACGAGACTATAGCTGATTGTCTTGACTTTGTCTAATTCTTTTTCTGATAGGAACTTTGCCCTGCTTTTCCAATACGTAGTGGACATTCCTAAATGAGATTTTACATTGTGAAATTCAATCAGAACATCTGAAATAAACGCTGTGTGGTTTCTATTTGCCGTAAATTTAGCTTAGTGCTTTTATTCAAGCTACATATTTGTCAAAATGGATGATGGCGAACTTGATTTCCCGAGCGAACAAATGCTGTCGTGCTTGGACATGACTAATGCTCAGAGCAGTTGCTCGTTTGACATAGACGAGTTTCTTGGTCGGACACAAGCCTGCAATGATGCTCTTGGGCGAACAGAGGCATACACTGATGTTCTTGGTCGAACACAGGCCTGTACCCATGCCCATGCTTGCAACCCATCTGGCCCTGATAAATCCCACACACACACTTGTATTCATGTCCATACCCAAATTATGCCCTCCCCTAGCGAAGGCCAGGATCCCAGTGATGACACAGCTGAGTCAGTAGAGAAAAAATCTAAGAAAAGGCCTCTGGGTAATCGTGAAGCTGTCCGAAAGTATAGGGAAAAGAAGAAGGCTAGGGCCGCATCTTTGGAGGATGAAGTTATTAGATTGAGGACTTTGAATCAGCAGTTAATGAAGAGGCTGCAAGGTCAGGCTTTGTTGGAGGCCGAGATTGCTAGGCTGAAGTGTTTGCTCGTGGATATTAGGGGGAGGATTGAAGGAGAAATTGGCTCTTTTCCTTACCAGAAGCCGAACAAGATTGGAGATGTCTATCAACAAAGTATTGCTAACCCTAACCTTCCCGGTACTTATGTGATGAATCCCTGTAATATGCAACGTAGTGAGCAGCTTTACTGCCTTCACCATGGATCAGAAACTGCAGTAAGTGATCAAGGCCTCGTGGATTGTGGATTTGACAATCTTCAGTGTTTGGGGAACCAAAATTCTGACCAGAAGGAGCTCGCGGATCGTGGAATTCGCGATAATGTTCTTTCTAATGTGAATACCTCCGGCAACAGTAAGAGAAAAGGTAACCTTTTTTATGTTTCTTACTTTTTACCTTATCTTATGATGGACATGTCAATATAACCTCTGTAGTGGAAGATATGACTGCTTTGTCTTGTTGCTTTACTAATTGAGGACCATTTTGCTTAAATTGTCCATGTTTACACATTAAAAGTGGTGGTTGAGTACTCATTTCCTTCTCGCGACGAAGTTGTAACTCTTTTCCTTCTTATGTCTGTTTGTTTGCTTATCTTGTAGTCATATAAATGTTGTTGGTGTATCTGGAGAATTCGGTCATGCTTCTTAGATGAAGGGTGTGTATCTGGCGTGATGTCTCTCTCTCGTTCTTGTAGTGTAATCTCTGATATGTTGTTCCCTTTCTGTAATTTGATCATTTTACTATGGATATACATACATATATGCAGCACAGATACACATTAACAAACATACATGTTAATACACTAAGGGGAAACACGTAACTTGACAAATGATCTTAAAAACAACTTAATTGTGTTCTTTATGAATCAAAAGCATGTCATGCTAAGATTTAATTTTGTTCCTTATGTGTCAAAAGCATGTCGTGCTAAGATTTTACATCTTTCTTAGAAGGTGTTCAACTGATCTTATTCTAAGATATTCTTTGAGCTTATAAGATATTAGATCTTATTTAAAAAAAAAATTATTAAAGTGATTGGATAAGAAGATGCATTTTTAAGATGTTAGTAATGGCAATTTTGTGATTAAAATCCTCTAAATTAAACGTGTTTGTTAAAATAAGATCTTATTTTGAAAATAAATATTCATAGGCTTATTTTTCTTTTTAGAAGTTTATAAGCTCTCAATCAACTTTTTTGTTTTAATAATCTTTCAAATTCGTTTAAAAACAACTTACTATACACGTTTTAGGTCTTATACGCTTAAATAGCTTATAAGATGTTTTGAAAAGTTTTCAAGTTTAGCTAAACACCCTCTTAATAGTGGTTGCCCAAGTTTATGTTAGGTATCTGATTAGATAGTGTGTGGTATTCATATGTGTTGATTTGTAAACTTGATGTTATTTCATGTCTTGTCGCAGGGTCACGTTCTGCAATTGCTAGTTAAAGTGCATGTCCGATGGAGGCATCTTAGTATTGAGAATGAGCTGACGCCATTTTCATTTTCGTCCTTCATCTTTGAGATTAGCCCTAGCATCTCTTATTAATAAGCTAGCTCTTTAGTTGGGGTTTGGTTGGATTTCATGTATAGTAGTCTTCAATTACAATGCATTGTAAATTGGGACGCCCGGAGCATAGCTAACAGAACTTGAGGAAAGAGGAGACTTTCGAGTTTTTGGTTTAGCGAAGCTATATTAGGTCTTTGTCAGACTCCTCGAGTCACAAGGGACCAGATATTTGTTGTTTCGTTTGATGTGTTTTGACTGTAATCTTATTAGTAGCTCTTTTTTCTTTCAGACCTCGTTTCTTGAGTTTGAGAATAATGAGATGTTTTGAATGTTAATTTACCATTGGCCATGAGCAGGTTTTTTCTTTCCATGATGCATAGTTGTCAAAGGCGCGCCTCAGGCGCAGAGGATAGCACCTGGTAGCCTCTCAGGCGAGGCACTTTAATGAGGCGAGCGCTCAGGCTCTCAGGTGCAGAGGTGCGCCTTCCTGTTGAGGCGCGCCTTGTTCAAGTCTAGGGTATATTTAGGGTTTGCTGCTTAAAAGTGGGCCTAAAGTGGCTTTTTAAATTGTGTTTTGAAATGGGCTTTGTATTAATTAGGTTTTCCTAGGGTTTCTTAAGTCATCTGCTCAAGTGAGGAAAAAAAGGTCAAATATCAGAAAAAAAGGCTTTGTATTTTTTTTGTGCCTCAAGAAGGCGTGTGCCTTATTTTGCGCCTTGCGCCTCAGCCTCCGAGAGCCCTTGCGCCTTTGACAACTATGCCATGATGAACATAATCATGTGTGATAGATTGATTGGCAGTTGTTGATCTGGTTTTGAGGTTTTCAACTTTGTGAAGTGTTATATTTTGTTTCTGCTTTTACATTATCAAACTGTTAACTTTGCTGCAGAGTGAATTCAATGTGTCTGAATTGTGTGTCAAAATTGGTTGAATTGTGCCAAATTGCCAATCATGAAGACGATTGAATTATGGCATAGTTAAAAAAGTGCCATGTGTAAATGTCATATAACAAACTTAATAAACGAAAATATATTAGAAAGTGAATTCTCAAGTTTTATTGATTTTCGTGTAAAATACGAAAATATATTTGGTTTGTTATTTGAATTTCTGTTATGCTATTTGTTTGGAAATAGAAATGCGTTTGGTTATAATTTTTTAAGTGTATTTTTGGATATAGAGTTACGTAATTGTAATGAAAGATTATTTAGTTGTAGTCTTGAAGTGTGCTTTCACATAGATTTTCGTGATTGTGGTGAAAAATTGTTAGATTATGGTTCCACAATCTTATTTCCGTGCAAAAAGTGAGAACTAAAAATCACTTTATTTACACTAAGAACTTCTCTTAACAAATATAAATCTATTTTTGGGAGTAGTTGAAAAATGAGGAACGGACGGTGAAAACACATCCATACAAGACAACGAAAATACTATTACAAACCAATTGTCTAAGCGAAAGGGTCCTACGCCCCTCTATTACATCAAATGAAATAAATTATCAGTTAATAGAGCATAAACAAATTTTACGGCTGGATCAACAGACTAAGTCTAGGCATTACTCCGTCACTTGGTCTTCTTCGTTAACGTCTTCATAATATGGTGGATCAACAACTGACCATTGAAAAAGTGGGAGTGAGACAAAAATTCTCAGTGGCCGATTGTGTGTAATTTTGTTTATGTTAATCTCCAAGGCAGGGTGGCAGTAACTGTAAAGAGTAGTGGAGTTAACTATTTCATGCATGTGACTTACTACATTAACTCGACAATCCTTTATTCTATAATTTAAGATTGATTTGATGGGCTGCACAGAAATTTGAGTGAAGGACGACGACGGAATAATTTTCCCAAATGAATGACCTATGGCAAAAAACGATTTCACGAATTTAGATCCGTGAGACGAAATTCTTACACAAAGTTTTAAAGATTTTTTTTTTTCAGATTTTTTTTTTCTTAGAGTTTATATTTATTTTTTTAGGGTTTATTTTGTTTCTTGGGTTTTATTTTTAATTGATTTGGGTTTTTAGGATTTTTAGTTTTTTTAGGGTTTATTTTTATTTTTAGGGTTTATTATTCATGGTTCATGTTTTTAGGGTTTATTTTTTGTTTCTTCATGGTTCATTATTATTTTTAAATTTATTTTTATGGTTCATATTCTCAAGACGGAGCCCTTAGGAGGTCCGTCTCACAGATTTAGATCCGTGAGACCATCTCACAAGAGACTTGCTCATGGCCTATTTTGGCCATCCATGCGCATTATTAGCTTACAGAGTTGGACTTTGATTCCCCCATTCACGGCTTTTTTTCTCCGCCTCTCATAGTTTTTCAATCATTACCTTTAGGCTTTCTTAAGAAGTGGAACTGTCAAAACCTAAAAGCACCATAGTATTATTCTCCACTTCACAAAGGAAGCATCTAACATGGGCTCCAATGGTCTGTAATTATTTCTTTTGGTTGGCAAAGCAACCTGCATGTCAAAACATCAAATACATCAAAAGATTTCTGATAAGATCAATCGAATAAATTTGGAAAGGTTGACAAGAAAGTTCATGAATGCAAATTAGGTTATTCATTTATTAGTACCTGAATTAGAGGCATTTTGGTGGTTTGATATATCACATTTACGATTGACCAACCCAATACATGGACTTCATAGATTTGATATCTTGCTACATATATCAACTTGAAACCATTTTAGTTTGGGCTTTTTTCGTTCTTTCAATTTGAAATAAGTTCTAATTTATCAAATCCATGAAGTCTGGATACTGAATTGATCAACCGTAAATGTGAGGTACCAAACCGACAATGTCTACTTCTGGTACTAAAAAAATCAATAATCCTAAACATTAAGCTAATGAGAGGTGAGAAAAGAGGAGAGAATAGAAAAAAGATTGCATATCATTATGTAACTTCATGCATAAGTGAATAATAAAATTCAAACAAGTTTGCACGATTTCAAGTCATCAACATTTCAAAACACCCTTAAAGCAAGAAGGTTTGTTATCCTACAACTAATATCAAGCAACTATGAACAATCGGCGGTTTGGTTGTCATCCTCATCGCGATAGATGCTCTCAGCCATTTGCCAAACCTGTACTGTGTTGTCCTCTGCTACACTCGAAATGACCCATGCCTCATTTTTGTTCCACGAAAAGTCGGATATCTTTGCTTTGTGACCACCATGAGAGAAGAGGAGCTCAGGAGGACCATCTTCAGCTTCCCCTTCTAACTGCTCATCTCCAACCCTAAAAAGCATGACCAGGAATAATGTAGTCCTCCTTAGTACCATTATTTACAAAAAGACCCCAAAATAGGTACTGTATAGCAAAAATACCTGTTAAGGTCCCAAACCATCAACCTTCTGTCATCAGCAGAAGACGCCAAGATAGTTTCGTGGTTTGGATCCCATTCAACTTGGAATACCTCTTCCCTGTGTATGAAAGGAACATAGCAGTCAATATTCGATACTTTGGAAAGATATATTTGTGCTACCTATGAGAAAAGCAGTGTGGTTCATTGATCAAAAGCTTTTTAGTAATTTGGTAACTCGCATTCATGCGAAAACCGTTCCAACTGGTTAATCATCAAAAAGGAAATTAGGATCACCAGTTACGAGATACAAGCACCCAGTTAGAAGTTCTTAGAACCGAAATACCCTATACGTATTGTTTACTATTATACTGTGAAGATCATGCTCACATTAACTTCTGCTTGGTAAGCTCTTGATTATTCTCTTCTCCTTTTGTTGAGGTGTTGAGTTAGAATGAGATTGTCAAATGATGCAACACTTGTTCCAGAAATTCATCATTAGTAACCATTTATATCAGGAGACTACTAAATTCTTGTATTGGCATCATGGACTAAAACGGAGTTGGCCATTATTAAAGACCCATTTTTAGGCATAGATTTCGTGTTCCACTTTGTATTCCGCTTTTTTGGATGAATAACACGTCTTTTAACATAAACATGTGGTGCAGATCAGTTAATATATCAACACATGTCACTTACCTAAATAATGGAATAGAAAGTGAAATCGGAAAATACAATAGGGGACCCAAGATCATTTCTTGGGGGTTCCATTCAAACATTTTTAGAAGAGGAACAAATTCGAAGTGGTTTTCAGTTAATTGTCCTCAGAGATGAACAATTATATTATTAGGAAGTGGTTATTTAGAGATTGAATCACAAAGAAAGGACTTACATATGACTGCTAAGAGCATGCAATGGAGAACTCAAGTTCCGCATATCGAACAGACCAACTGTAGTATCAGAGGATGCAGTAGCCAAGACATACTCATTAAATGGGTTGAAGGATAAATAGTTCACCTGTTTGAGAGAGATGAGACATGTTATGAGACGTAATAAATGACAATATGAACATGAACAGCAGGAATATATAAGGCATCAAGGATCTGAAAGATAAGTTTCATTGATAAAAGGCAGAGATCATGTATTCATCTATTATAAATAGAAAACTGGAAGTGTATGAAAAAATAATTTAGCGACATTAATATATGAGAAAACATTTTGGCAACATTAATATAAGCATCAGTGATTAAGAATCTAAAACATAGTGATGCTCATGCAAAGAAATACAGCAGAAAAGTCCTTCACCTCTTTCTCATGTATAACAACAGAGTGTTGGAACTTGTTTGTGCGCAAGTCCCAAATCATTAGTTTGCAATCATCTCCTACAGAGCCAAACAAGTGTTCGTTCTTTAAATGCCATGATACATCCTCAACCACATTCTCATGGCCCTAAAGCAACAGTCATAATGTAGGAAGTTAACAGACCATGTCGCAACATCAACACATAAGCTCTTGCTATCAACAGAAATAGCTCTGAGATTATAAGCACAGGAATATGCTATAGAAAGGTACATAGATGATAAGTTACCTCATAAATATAGTTTGCTTCAAGCACTTTCTCTTGAGGCATAGCAGAAACATCCCACAAACAAATTTTGCAATCATTTGAACCACTCAAAAGATATCCTTCTTTCATTGTGCTCCACGACAAACCATATCCTTCTTTCTCATGGCCCCTCAATCTCAAGTCTGGATCACAAGAAGCATGGTTGGCATCTAGCTGCTTATTAGAGTCAAATACATATACTTCAGAACCATTGGTCTTTGCAGCAATTATCGCCTGGTTTTGTAGCATACACCGAGCTCTATTCACTTCTCCATCAACTTGAATTTTCTGGACTATCTCTACCTGCATATAAGCAACATGTTTCAGAGTCAACAGCTTATCATGAGTATTGTATTCTTAGTTAAACCAGGTCTTCTAGGAATCTACGACCATGCAATGAATAGTAAGTCTACATACAGATAACAACCTCAGATGCATTGCGGTGAAAATAACAAAATACATGGTAAAGATGACTCTGGAAGAGTAATTGTTATGTTATTCACCATTAACATCATGGATAAAACTATCAAGGGATCTGCTCTAATTTGAGTCACCATTAACATTTTCTCGTGATTCAGATATTACTTAAAATTTTCCTCACATCAAGAACACCACACCACGTAACTACTCTAAATATTTGAGCACAAATAAAAGACAGACCCGTTGTGGTGAGCATAACCCTGTATTTGTATATCAAAACGTTCATATACTAATCTTTTGTATTGACTTCCTTGTTATACTTGAGCCGGTTCCGAGATTTCAAGGGAAATGATGTTTACAAGGAGTGTTAAGGTTGGTTTCCGCAGTTTACACTCATATCATGCTGCCTAAATTGTACTTCCATTTCTATCATTGCACATTTTCATGGAGTCAAATGCAGAGGAGGCATACACATGCTAGACAATCACAACCTAAATGCCTAAACACAATTTCAGAATAATCTCAGACGCAAGTGATTCTAACACAGTATTGGATATGCGTTCAATCTTTGTACACGCCTCAGGTCAGGTACATCATATCTTAAGCACATTATCTTTTATATTTCAATGTCATTTAGTGCCTTGGCATAGAACGGAAAACCAATACAGCATATATACTATCTAAAGCCCAAATCTACGCAAACCCCTGCACCAAGTTCTAACACAAAGAGCAAGCCCCTAAATAAAAAAAAATAACAATTTCTACTCAGTATACTTTTCATACATATGCTGCTAATCTGCTTACACATAAAACTTGCATTTAAATAGTAAACACACTATAACCTTTCATTAGGTACTTTGCTCAAACAGTTGGTGCTCACACATGGAAACACATAATTCACAAATAATGCACAAACAGCACCCAATAAAATTGAAATAGAAATCAGTAATTGACTACCTTAGGGATGATGGAGTTATCGAGGTCGACTACGATTGCGGAGGAGGGGTCGCGGGGGAGGTACGCGTCCGCAACCATGAGAAAGTTGGGGTTATCATCAGACGTGTGGGTCCCCAGGATCAATTTGTGGACGGCAAGGTCACCGCCGTCGGATGAGGGCGGCAACGGAAGCCACTGGACGGTGAGAGACGGCCACTCAAGGGAGTGGCAGATCACGAGGTCGTACAGCAATGGCGTGTTCTTCTTCCACACTGAAAACTCCTCCTCCACCACCTCTTCCATTTCTCTCTCTCTCACTCTCTCTCTCTCTCTCTCTCTCTCTCTCTCTCTCTCTGATGCGCACACAAAATGAACACGCAGTATAGGTATTTCTCCACGCACAGCTGCCTGAGAAGCTTATAAGAGGGACTTTTCCCGCCAAATGTGAAATCCGAGGGAAGATTTCTGGTGGCGGGGTCGGCCTGTTTGGGGTAGGGCTTTTATAGTTGGGCTTTTCCGCCTGACGAGAGTCTAGTCAATATAGGTTTATAACATTTCATGGGCCTAATGTTAAAGCCCAACTATGATCTAAACACGAGGCCTGGTTAGAGATTTAGAATCTAGTCCCAGTATGAAAGAATTCAAATAAGAAAACCTCAACCATTTTTCTTTTGAATATAATTTCAATAAATTCAAATAAAATTGGATTTAAGATTCATGTGCATAATTGTTATTAATAAAGTAAAAATGCTACACTTGAATTATTATGTAAACAAACAACAAAATTTTCAATTTTATATACAATTATATGCATGGATGCTTTTCCAACTAGACAAATGTTCTTCCCAAACGCGACGAGATCATTTCTATTTCATTGAATGAAAGACTTGTATACAAGATGATGTCACAATTATACATGTGTCTTTCGTCCGATATATGGAATAGAAAAGTTCATCCAAAAATAGAGTGCTTCAGTTGTAATAAAGAGTGCAATGTTAGACGTGATAACGTAAAAACTAGGAACATTTGCAAAACAATGTCATCATCGAGATATTTTATTGCCTCTAATTCTTGGGCACTAAAGGAGAGAAAAATAACATGAACCCACCCACCAAAGAGAAGAATCTTCAAGTAATACCAAAAGAAGAATTAAATTTAATCAAGAAAAAAAAATACAAACATAAAATATTAGGTATTTCTTAAGTAAGAAGTTATAGTAGTATAATAATCCCAACCCACCTTACACGTCTACACCATATTGTCTTATAACATACTTTTGCAGAAGATCAATAATACCTTTTCGTTACTTTTGAAAGATACTGTTTTATAATTTTAAAGGACATCTACACTAAATATTTTCAAAGTGATTCCTACTTCCGGCTTTCATGCCACACTTTAGCCAATTGTACCATTTGTTCAATAAAAACCCAACTAATTTTTGGTAAGCACGTCTTAGACGTCTAAGTGACAATTACAGAGGGAAAAAAAAAAAGAACTCTGAGGTCGGGCTATTTACAAATAATCCCAGAGGTTTTAAAAAATACAAAAAACCACCAAGAATTTTAATTTTGTCTCAGATTTTCTACCTTTATAAGTAAATTTTTCTTTCAAAAGCTTCCCATCTTTTATAAGAAATGTTACAGTTACCATATTAAATTTAAGACAAAATCAAACATTCAGTATTTTTTTTTGCAATTTTAAAAACCTTTAGTTTTTTTCCTCAAAAAAAAAAAAAAAAACCCACCAAGAATTTTAATTTTGTCTCAGATTTTCTACCTTTATAAGTAAATTTTTCTTTCAAAAGCTTCCCATCTTTTATAAGAAATGTTACAGTTACCACATTAAATTTAAGACAAAATCAAACATTCAGTATTTTTTTTGCAATTTTAAAAACCTTTAGTTTTTTTCCTCAAAAAAAAAACTTCTTTCTGATTAGTCTGAACTTGGATTTTTGTCATTATCCCAGTATCTAATTAGGAAAAACGAAAAAAACTATTAGAAATTCGATTCGAGATCGATCGGTAAAAGCTTGTTTGAGCTCGGTTGGTTAACATAACGAACCAAGGTTGAACACATTTTTTTCATTCGATAAGATGTAAATCTCGGCTCGAACTCGACTAACAAAAGAAGAATAAAATATGTAAAAATATCAAGCTATTCGAGCTTGACTCGTATTCGGCTCGCCAAAAGCTCGTTCGAACTTAATTCGATAAATAATCAAACAAGCTCAAACACAATTTTTGAAACTCGATTAAAATTCAAACAAACTTGAACAATACGATGTTCGGCTAGACTCGTTCGCACCCCTACATCTAATAACACTTAAACGCACTAATTACCAAAATGGTGCTGTCCAACCAAAGTTTCCATTCACTCAACTTTAGCCTGTCTTCAACCAAACACATAAAGCAACATAGTGAATAAATAAAGGTAACGTCCATTGCTTTTGCATGATGATTGCGTACTTGACTTTAAAGAAAAAAATATCACATACCCATATCTTCTAACATCACAAGATATTCATTACATATACAACCATATTGAAAATACAAAATCACACTTGAACAAACCACTAGACCTAGCAAAACACTTAAAATCTGCATAAAATATCTCACAACCACATTTATAGTAAGCTAATAACCACCTAAAACTTTGCTTAACAAATATCATCATGCTAAAATTATTACATGACAACACATGCCGTTGGATTTTCATCACTGAAAGCCGTAGTGTACCGAACTTCGGTCGAGCTCGCCCGTGCGAGATGCGAAACCTGAGGGTCCTGCGAATATCGGACATAACCGGCCGGGGCTCTCTTATCGTAGGTACCAGCCGCGTAAGGGTGCTCGACAACATCGTACGGGATATAAGGCCAGATCTCGGCCTTTTTTCCCGTGCGGTGAGCCACACGCGCCACCACCTTCTCGGGTTCGACGTAACCGACAACGGTTAGTTTGTTTTGTTTCGGCGTCACCTCCACGGAAGTCACCCCTCTCATTCCTTCAACAGATCTTCGCACCTTCCTCTCACATCCTTCGCAGTCTATTTTAATTTTGATCTCCACCGTCTGATTAATAGAAAATCACGAGAATTTCAGTAAGGCAAAAAGCAAAATGTGTTAATCAGCTGACAGAATAAAGATCTTTTAATACATGCAGTATCGAATTTTGTTGTGATTCAAATATTGTCCTGGAATATTCTTCAATGCTTCCACTTTTCACTTTTGTTGGTATAATTAAGGAAAGCGAAAACTGGTGCGAGAGTTTAAGAGATCGATAATTTGCTAAAAGTTGCTGCAACAAGTGGTTAAGTTGCAAAAGCAGCTTAATTTCTCTTCTTGAACAAAACTAAGATATACATGGGGAGTGTGTGCAAACTCTAAAAGAAATTGATTCTAAGCTGTTTTTTTCCACCTAGAAGCTGAGAATCACTTTTTTTAGGATTTGCAAACACTCCCATAGCTCCTAGCAAAGTTACTGAGTACAACAATTCAACCTATCCAGAAGTAAATAGATTTCATCTAAAGAACTTATGGTTGTCTCTGTTCTTCGCTTATACTTGCTTAAAATGTTTCAAGTGAATGTTTTCAAGCATAGCTGCTGCAACTTCTACAGATTTATAACATAATGCAAAGGTGAATCCAATCCCATTTAATTTAATTAGAAAAACTATTTGATTTAAATTACGGGACAAGGTAAAAAATAAAAATCCTAATCCAAAAAACTACCAAGAACTAGATGACAAAAAAGTGAGGCCGCACCACGCGGTGAGTTGTCAGGTGAAAGGTCTAAAGCTGTCACAATTTTGAGGCCTCAACATTTTATTTAATTCCAGATCTGAACTCAGATCTTCTTCTGCTTCACTAACATAAACACTATTATAATACAGAACGTTTTGATTACAGCTAATTAAACCACAGAATGCACACATATAGACACGCACACAAAAAAAATTATCAATGTTCATAAAAAAAACAAGAAGATAAACAGATCAACAGTCAGTTAACGAGACGTATAAGCAAAACCACCACAATCCAGATTTACTTCCTTATACCAAAAAACACACACACATCCACATCTGTGTGTGTGCGTTGGAAAGAGAAAAACAGACCTGGAGTTGTTTGCGTCTCTTGAGCTTGGAATGGCCACCTGAGCAATCAAACATGTTCGATAGATGATCCAAAGCGCCCATTTCTAAACGATTTTCTTCTCTTTTCTTTAACTATCAGCTGCAAAAACTAAACAGAGTAGGTATAAGAATGATTGGAGCAGAGAAATATCCAATTTGAGCTGATATTTTTTTACTTCTGCCAACTGTTTGACAAAATGACGGACACCTGTTTGTTTTTTTTGGCTTAGATTGGGACCGAGTGAGCTATGTTTATAGAAGCAGCTAACACTGCAGCACATTTTTTTTAATTTAAAATCCACCGTTGGATGACAAGGTCTGGAATTGAAGGATGGGCGCCACGTGGTGTCTTGGTATAGGGAGGATGTTGGAAATTGGATACCTCTGCACCGACCCGAGTTTTTGACAGGCTAAAAGATAAGAGAGTGAAGGTTCCTGACAGGGTTCGGATCCAGTGGGACCCGCTTCACTTTCGGGGGGCCCACTTGATAGCTTTTTCCCATCACCCATTTTTTTCTTTTATTTTTAGTATTAATATAGATGTGGTTTTTTTTAGTCATTCTCAACAAACCAAGATGTTTTTTAGTCATTTTTTCCAAATACATCTTTTTAGCCATTTTGGGGTGTAAAATGACATTCATACCCTTCTAGCATGTTTGTCTGATATTTGGGTTATTTCTCTCAATGTGTGATATATAATCGGGTATCTTTGAATCCTCGAATTCGAGTCAATGTGACTCGAATTCGAGTCACAGTAACTCGAACATGACTCGAAAAAAATAATTTTTTTTTTCAAAAATAGAGTCACACATGACTCGAATTCGAGTTACTGTGAACAGTAACTCGAATTCGAGTCATGTGACTCGATTTTTTAAAAAAAATTAATTTTTTTTTGTTTTCGAGTCACACATGACTCGAATTCGAATCATAGTGACTCGATTTTTTTTTTAAATTTTTTTTATGACTCGATTTCGAGTTACTGTGACTCGAATTCGAGTTACATTATACCCAGTTATTTGTTTTTTCCAAAAAAAATTTAATTCACATAACTTTTTCGTTTTAAATCCGTTTTGCATGTATAATATATCAAATTAATCATCTTTTCGATATCTATAATTCAACACCCATATTGCATATTTAAAAATGAAAACTACAGGTTTGATTTCTTAAAAAAAGAGTAAAAAGATACATAGAGAAATAACCCAAATATCAAACTAACTTGCTAGAAGGGTATGAATGTCATTTTACACCATAAAATAGCTTAAAAAAATGTCTACAAAACATGGCCATTTTTAATTTTTATATTTTCTAAATGACTATTTTGTAGTATTACCACTTTAATATAACCTTAGGTTCATGGACCAATACACTTGGGTAGATTTAAAGCCCATAATGCCTCAACTGAGTGTTTATGTCGGCCCATCTTCACGAAAAAGCCGGTCGCGTAGGGCCCCTTTTTCTTCTCTCAATCATATTTTTTTTTCTTTTTCAAACATAGTAGACTAGTTGGTTTATAAATGACACCCACATGTCACGGCCCTGGTTATTTCGGCCGCGGCGCCCTGGACCATCTTAAGTTAGTCTATCCTTCGCGCTCTGCCCAAGATTCATCAGAAATGCGGTTTTATTATCCGACCAATTTAGGTAGAAATGGTGAATTTTCTTCTTCACCATCAAGTCCAAAACTAACGACATACTCTCCGAATTTAACTGGGTAGACCTGCCTGAACATCCAAAAAGCCATATGCATATAACCACACACTAGTCGACTGAAGTCATGTATACAATCGTTCACATTACAATACAACAGTAGTCGTAGTGAAACACACACCAATGTGACAGGGCGTGGGCCAAAACTAAATAATGGGGACAGTCCTTATCTTTTTTTTTTTTTATTTACTTTTTTTGACTATTTAATTTTTAATTTTTAAATTTTAATTAATAAAGACTATATGTGGGTACCATATATCATTTCATTGCGGATCTTAATTGCAAGTAAATTCTCAGGATTGCAGGCCCAAAATGAGAGGTCTGTGAAGCTAAACTACATTGAGCACATGTGAAGCCGACTTATAAAAGGCCCACTATGCTACAAAACCCTTTGTAGAGTTTGTCGGTTCTAAGTTTTAATGGGCTGTGGCCCAATTCATATAATAATAATAATAATAATAATAATAATAATATAAAATAAAATACTTTCATACAATTAATGCATATATGTTTAAGCAACATGAATTTGATCCAAAAGTAGGGATATAATTTTTATTTTAATATATATTTTGTAAACATATATTATAATATAATTTTCACGTATTCTTACATTATATAAATATTTGTAAATTGATTATAATAAATAATATTTTATAAATATATATTTTTTTAATTTTTTTCAATTTTATAATTTAATTTAAAACAGGACAAAATGAGTCGATCCACTTCGTCCCGTTCTATGCACGGGCTGCCCCGTCCCATTATCGTCTCTATCCAAAAGTGGGGGAAAACAAGACGTTCGAACTTCTTGGTTAATTAAATAAGTGAAATTAATTAATAAGAACTTCATTAAGATGTCGGTAATACACCCCGTCTCTTTCCTATGCACATCAGCTCGTCCAATACATATAGAGCAACCCCATTGGACTTGAAAAAAATAAGAAATCAAAAGAAAAAAAAATCACTTATTGCTTCTTCAGATTTGAAGAAACAGAAAAGCCAAATATTATTTATGAGTAAATAACAAATCAAATGTGTGTATAGATATGTGAAGTATTGATTCGCCTCTGTGCATGGATCACGGGCGTGACAAATTTCTAAAATTCAATAGTCAAAGTTGCATCGAGTGCCATTTAATTTTTTTTTTTCCAATTTTCAATAAAGAAGAGAGAAACAATCATAAATTAAGATGTACCTTACTTCCATTTCACATGGTACGTGAAATCAGCTGCCAAATGTAGGGATCTTTCAGTGTCTAGACAAACACATATTATAATTTTTTATTTTTTGGGGTAATGTTATTAGGGTTATTATATATTAAATAGTTTAACGCTCCAATAACATAGGCTTTTGGATGAAAAGTTATTTAACATGACATCAGAATTAGACCAAACAAAGAGGTCATGAGTTCGAATTTCACTGCTACCCATAAAAATATTTTATGTGCAAAGTTTCATAAATAATTGAACTTAAATTTTTAGATAAAATAGTTATCGACTAAGTTATATGAAATAAATGTGAAGATGGGTTGTGCTCACTAATACACCTATGTCATGTCAAACTTTAGTACAAATATTTAAAATGAATCATATTAATTGAGTACGTGAGTGGACTCGGGTTTATAAGTAAAAGTCATGTCTCTTTTTTTTTTTTTCCAAAATTTGCATTTTTCAGAACAAAATCATCAAAAGCGGATAATATCAACTAGGTAAATGCTAGTCACCCATATAGAATCGCAATCGAGATATAGTTTTTCATCGTATACTCCTATTAATTGTGTATGTATCAGTGTACAAACATGATTACGTCAACATATACACATGTCACATACTGATACTATTAAAATAGAAGATGAAACACTAAATTGAATAAAAGATCTCAGTATAATCTAACCAATATTTTTATGGTGTGTCCATTGGTTGATACTGTGAAAATAAAGATAAGAAAATTAATAAGCCGCTTATATCATTTAGGAAGATATTTTCAAGCTAACCATATGTAATTATGTACTATACTATTACTAAAGTGGGTGGTATAGCTTTTTTTTCTGAAGGAACAAAAAAAAAAAGAATTTCAATTACTTTAGATATTATATTTTGATGTACGTTCCACTATAGTTAATGGAACGTCTACCAATGACTTTAAACCATCAAAGATGTCCACATTGTATGCAATGCCCATCTATAATTTTAAATGCTGAACTAATCCCTTTATGTTAATAAATTCCATAGGAAGATCCAATTTAGGTGAAGACTGAGTTAAATCTTTAATTAACAGTTCCAATGAACAAATGCTAAATTTCAGTAACAAGAGTATTAATTATATGATCTGATCATGTGAAAACTTAGGGTGGCAAAAATTAATATTTGGAAATATGAGATCAATATCCTCATTCGATGCTTATTGAATGAATTTACAACTTTTCATCAAGTGGATCCAATTGAGTATGTTAATCAACGGCGTAGCCAGAAAATTTTTTAGGCTGGCCGATACACAAAATTATGGTGGACCAGATAAAAAACCATATAGATATTAACTAAAGAAATTAAAAAATACATAGTAAAAAAAATTGGGGGGAGGGAGGGTCAAGTTGGCCCCCTCTGCCTCTGTCATTGATGCTAATACATATTTACTCTATCGACAGATCTTAAAATAAACCGATCAAAAAAAAAAATCCTAAAATAATTTTGTATAATTTGATAATTTTTTTCAGGCTAATACATATTTACTGGCTCTGAGATGGACTTTTTAACAATAGATCTTAAAATAATTTTGTCTTGATAATATTATTTTGCCAAATAAGAGATAGAGGCAAGATGGAAAAAATAATGTGGCTATTATTTGAAATAATCTACCACGGTTCTTGAATTATTCTTTCGACATGTATGTTTTAATTATGGCGTTTCACATCTTATTGCAATAATATTATCAAGTGATATTGATATATTAATTACTATTAAATAAACAAAATTTAGAATAAATGATCTGAACTTCGTTTTTTGGAATCATTCAAAAGTAGTCACCCATAAGAACGTGAACTGTTGCCCAGGAAACAAACATTATTATTAACAACAGATCGATGCAACCAATACACTTTAAAAGGGGGAGATATTAGTTGGCACGATATCGAAATTCAAATTCTCATTCACATATTATAAGAGTTTATTAAATTGTGGGTCAATGAATAATAAGATTTAGATATAAAAAAAGGGATAATTACAAAAACACCCCTAAGGTTTGGGTTAAATACAAAAAAACCAAGACATGTTTCAAAATTACAAAAAGCCCCTTCAGGTTTCGTATTGTCTTAAATTTAAGAGGGGTAACTATAATATTTTTGTAAATGTCAGGGTTTTTTTGAAATATTTTTGAAAATCACCGGGAAAAATGTAAGTCGGAATCATACCTCAATGTTTTTTTTTGTAATTTTCAAAGAACTCTGATTTTTTTGTAATTAGCCCAAACCTTAGAGGTGTTTTTGTAATTATCCTAAAAATAATTCTATTAGAAGTGTACAGATATAGACGTATTTCATATTAAATTTATGGAATAGTTACATAAAAGCCCCTGAGGTTTGGGCTGGTTACAAAAAAATCCAAAAATATTTCAAAATTACAAAATACTCAATCAGATTTGATTGTCTTAAATATAAGGGGGTAACTGTAATATTATTATAATGTCAGAGAGAGTTTTGAAATATTTTTTGCTTGTAAGGAGAGAAAATGTAAGACAATCAAACTTCAATGGGGGTTTTGTAATTTCTAAAAATCTATGGTTTTTTTTGTAATTAGTCAAAACCTCAGGGGGTATTTTGTAATTTATATGTAATATATGATATACTGTGGAGATAGAATTTGGGACCATTGAATTTTGGGTAGAGAAATTACTACAGCAACTGCAGAAACCAAAATTATTGGTGCAGTTGATGAATGCATCCACCCACAATGATGGAGCTGCTCATTCACAGCAATGTCTTTTTTTTTTTTTTTTACTCTTTGATCCCCCTTTTTTGGGTGTTACAATTATGCGAAAATAATAGCAAAGAAATTTTCAAATGTTATTTTTTTTCTTGGAAATATAATAATTGTATACTGCAGCTATAGGTATCAAATGGGTCGGGCCGGACCGGTACCGGCCCTCTGGGCCAAAAGAAAAAACCGGGCATGACCAATCGACCCAAACAGTACTTGGGCCATTTTTTGGAGCCCAACGCGCAGTTTTTCGGGCCTAATGGGAAGGGCCCGTTTTGGGAGTACGGTCTGGGCCAAAAACTCAGACTCATTTCGGGCCTCTAAAATTAGAGCCGAGTATGGTACTTTTACCGGGCCGGCATGAAATTGTCAGCTCTAACTGCAGCCACATTTTTAAAGGTTAATTATATGCTACCCAACTGAGTAGAATCCAAGTCCATTGCGTTGATTCTTTAAAAAAAGTTGCACGTGTCATAGTTAGACACACGTCAAAATCAGATGGCCAAGACTTGGGTTCTATCCAATTGGGTAGCATCGAACAAGCCATTTTAAAGCATGTTTCTTCAAGAAATAGAAGGATATATGTTTGATGGTATGTGAGTAATGTGACAATTGAATCATCAATTTTTCCTAAGAAAACGCCAGAATTCTTTGAATTCTTGCATCGATAATTTAAAGATTTATTATAAAGTATTAAAGTTTACAGTACTTGAATTAGTATTGTCATGATATATGAAAATATATATGCGGTCAAATTCACACATTAATGCTGTACATGGCACTAGTAATAAGTGAGTTCGTGACAGTGGAAAATCACGAAAAAACTGCCAAATAATAATTCTTCATATTTAATGTTAGAGAAGGGCTAGCGTGGTCCATCTAATATTTAGATTTTACGGGAACAAAAATACATCAAAGTGGTCCGCTGGTCTCATTATTCCAATTTTAATTTTTATTACATACCACATATAAATATCATATACATATAATTAATTAATTTCAAATGTAACTGTTAAAACAATACAAGAAAAATATGTAGGTAAATGTTAAAATAACTGTAAAGCGTAGATAAAATTGTTTTAGGTAAATATTTACCAGCAAAATCTAAAATTATTGGTAAATACATATAGTATTCATGTCGGTAAATTTGAAAAATATTGGTGTTTTGTCGGTAATTGGTCGGTATAGTTTGGAGAAAATAAATATTTTTTATTATGTAGATATTCTGTAAGTAACCATAAAATTTAGTGAATAAATCATTTATGTCGGTAAATTGTATTTTTATTGTAGTGATATCATGCATATGTGATATTCGATTAAAAAATTGTAATTGAATATCCAAACCGTCTTAAATTAAATTGGTTCATAATAATAAGGGATAATTACAAAAACACCCTTGAGATTTGGGCTAATAACAATGAAACCAAGATATGTTTCAAAATTACTAAAAATCTCATCAGAGTTGATTACGTGTTAATTTTAAGGGAATAATTGTAGTATTTTAATAAATATCATATGTTTTTTTATATATATTTTACTTATGAAGGGGAGAAATGTAAGATGTAATCAAACCTTAAGGTTCACTACAAGAAAAAACCAATTTACCTATAGAAAAATCTGTAGGTAAAATATTTATCTATAGAATCTAAAACTGTTGGTATTTACCTACAGAAAATCTGTCGGTAATTTGTCGTTATAATTTGGGGCAAAATGATATTTTTTATTTTGTAGTTATTCTGTAGGTAATTGCAGAAATTTAGTGACAAAATCATTTCTGTTGGTAAATTCTGTCAGTAAACTGGAATTTTCTTGTAGTGTTTTTTGTGTAATTGTCACAAACCTTTGTTTTTTTTGTTTTTTTTGTAATTAGCCCAACCCTTATGGTTTTCTTTTTTTCTTTTTGTAATTATCCCTAATAATAATAATAATAGTTTCATGAAACATTTGCAACTTATATTCATTAATTGCAATAGTAAATAAGCCTCCAAGTTAAATGTATGATTTTGAATTGGACATTATTCGAACTATATCTCAAATTTTTGTTTCTTTTTTCTATTTTTAGATAGTTTTTTCATTTAATACTATGTTAATCAAAATTTATTTTATATTAGGTGTCCTGTGTGGTGAGGTATGGCGACGCATGTGGCTATAAAAGGGTTATTGAGGCAACCGATGATGGAAGTGTATGTAAACGAGGAAAGAAACATATGTGATGAGATCGAACAAGGTTAATTTCCCCTTCATCTTAAGTTGTTTTTTGTGTGCAAGAAACTGATTTTTTTGGTAATGTCTCTGAATATATCACATTCACTAGACATTATTGATTATGGGCCTAGGTCCTACAAATGTGTGTGTTCTTGAAATTATTTGTATTTAATTATCATGTGATGTGAACAATTATATAATTATACAAAAATAATTTTCAAGTAACAATTGCAATCAGTTGAGGTCAGACTAGAACATTTCAATAATATATAGCTATTTTTTTTTTTGACATCATGTATAACTTTCTCAACACGTAATAGTTGAAAAATTACAAATATTGAAATATCTAAAGTCTAATCGAAAGACATAATAATGTAAACGTTTCAAATGATATGTGCCATTGCTTAGGCAGTTTGGCCGAGCTATCTCCTGGATATTTGTTTAGGGATAATTACACCTCCAAAGGTTTTGGCTAATTATAGAAAAATTCAGATATATATCAAAAGTACAAAAGCCCTCTTATGGTTGATTATGTCTTAAAGTTAAGAGCGTAACTATAATATTTCTATAAAAATCATGATGATTTTTGAAATATTTTTTTCATATAAATTAAGAGGGAAATATAAGACGGAATTAAACGTCAAGGGGTTTTTTACAATTTTCAAAAGCCGCTGATTGTTTTTTTTTTTTTTGTAATTAGACTGAACCTTGGACATTTTTCTTGTTTTGTAATTATCCCTATTCTTAAGGATGCATTTGAATTGAAGGGATGATTTGCATAATGGATTTCAAATGACCATACATAAATTAAACCAAAGACTCGATAAATAACTCAAAACAAGATATCAAGGATTTGAAATCCACGGTTTTATGTGATTATCGAAACAAGCTCGATGAATCTCTTGTTATGAATTTAAAATTCTTAACTCTAAATTCATCAATTCAAATAAAGTCTAAAATTATTTTAGTAAACACGCATGATGAACTAGTAAATATATATATATAACTATATATATATGTAATTCATATATAATTATATACTGTATTTTACTAAGGAATTATAAGATAATTAAATTAGCATAAAAAATAATAAAATCATGGGCATTTATTTATTCAAGGTTGGCAAAATAGACGTATACCACAAAGGAAATTAAAAGAAATTTCCTTGATTTTTGACAGGTACAAGATGAATTGCCATGTAATGGTAGGAAAATGTGATTTTCAATCGATAATCACGTGCCTCCTCAACCTTTTCTCAATTAAGATTGAAAGAAAAAGATGTCCACGAGGGCGAGTTGTCCATTCACAATTAATAAAATGGGTACAATTTTTACCATGTTAAGAAACTACAATATTTAATAAGTAGATTAATTATGGTAAACGAGTCGAGTTGAGTCGAACATAGTCAATGGCGTAGCCAGGACAGTATAATAGATTGGGACCGGTACACGAAAATGAGGTGGGCCAAATAGAAAAATCATGAAAAAGCATATAAATTTCAACTAATATATATTTGTTTTTAAAAAAATTGCCTAGTAATAAAAATATATATTTCCTAAAAGAGGGGGGCCCGGGGCCCGGGTTGGCCCCCCCCCTTGGCTACGCCACTGAACATAATTTTGTTCAAGTTTGTTTGTATTTTAATCGAGCTTCAAAAATTATATTTGAGCTTGGTTGGAATATTAATCGAATCGAGCTCGAAAGAACTTTAGTCGAGCCGAACCCGAGTTAAGCTCGAGTAACTTGATTTTTTACACATATTTTATTATTTTCTTACTAATCGAGCCGAACTTTACATCTTATTGAACGAAAAAACATGTTCAAGCTTGGTTCGTTATCGTAACGAATCGAGGTCAAACGAACATTTAACGATCGATCTCGAATCGAGTATCGAGTAGTTTGGTCTGTTTTTCAGCCCTAATTATGGAATTCAGATTTGACAAATTAATGGTTTTCTTTTTCTCTTTTTGTCTTTCTTAGGCAATCCATAAGTTAACTTATTACTTTATTATTCATAATATTCAGAACTTTGCACTTGTCCCTTATGCATAGATTGCGGGGTTAAATTGCAATCTTTCCTTAACCATTAATAAAGTACGTAATAAGATCATGTTCATGTCATTGACGAAATCGAATTTGTTAATTTATTTCGAATTAATAAGTTAATAATGATGAATTAGTTAGACGCACCAACTAATGGCTTATGGCCACCAAATAAGAAGCGAAAAAGCGGAAAACAAATCCACTAAAAGTCCAATATTACACAGTGTCGTGTTTATCATAAGATAAGATTATGATGAAAATAACAATAACTAAAAAACAATTTCATGTATGAGATAAACTTTGATTATCATATTATATTTGATTTAAAGTGTGAAATGAAAATTCAAAGAGGGCAATTTGTGTATGACCACTCTGGAGATAGTGCCTTACAAACATTACAAAGTCCAAAAAAATTTTGATCAATAAATTTAACAAAGATACAAAATAAATTAAATATATATACATATAAATTTTTTATTTTTTTAACTGAAGTGGCAAAGTGTAAATCACTCAAAGTTTATATGGCAAAGTAGCAATCGCACAATGTTTGTATAGTAAAGTGCAATAACATTAGTGTAATTTGAGTCAAATGACAATTTTGCCCCCACGTGCATGGCACATAACAAAATTCCGGTAGAATATTCCGCCGCCGACGGTGAGTTTCAGGAGGCTACGTGCAAAAATCGTGAACTTCAGGAGGTAAAGTATCCAAAAAAAAAGTCTAGGTGGAAAATTCGAAAAACTCGAATAGTTCGGAGGGCAAACTTTTTTTTCCTCATAAAAGAATTATGTATACATATTTGTATATTTGTATAGGTTACGTTCACAGTAACTATCTACTGTTACATTGATGAATCTCTAAATACATTGAAGTAATTTATAAACTTCTTGAGAAAACTCTAAAAGAAATTTCCTTTAGCCATAATTTTTGAAACTTTGTCAAATATCTCATTAAATTTCTACAATGTTTTAAAAGATAATTACAAAAAATTAGTCTTAAAAGTTTAGTCTAATTTTAAAAATATGATTTTTTTTAATTTGGTAAAGTCTCATGCATGATAGTTATTGTAACTTATATTTCTCCAAATTATGATTTTGTTTCATTCAATATCTTCGGGTTTTTTTTTTTTGGAATAATGATGAATTTGGTATAAGCTAAGTAAATTGAAAATGATTGAAAGACCGTTGTTCCCAAAAAAAATTCAAAGCCACACAAATTAATATAGGAGATACATGCATAAGATCTTTTGTTGCCATTGTTTTTGCCGGCCCTCTTAAAGTCACAAGTCATGAATCATGTCACACAAATCACAATATATGCTGCAAAATGTTGAAAAGTCTCCTCTTCTTAAACTTTGATATATAATTTTTTCTTCAATTTTAATTTTTTTTTATTTGGGTCTTAAAATGGTTGTTCATCCATCGGTTCTTCAAACATAGGACGCAAAAGCAAAATGTTGACTACATGTAAACGGTTTTCTCTAAATTGCACCACATAAAAAGCTTTACAATTTCAATGGTGTATGTTCTTGAAACATGCGATTATATGATCATGGGTCAATTGTAAGTCTATTTTTATAGTAGTTGTATTTGTTTGATCATACTTAGTCTATTTGTGATTACTTAGTCGTTACATATTATTGTGATTAGAACTAACAACGGGTCGGGGCGGCGGTCAGCCCGACCCAAGCTCATCAAGCTTTTCGAAAATTTCGGGACGGGCGGGCGGCCCACAAAAATACATGGCCAGTTCATATCGAAAATATATTTTGTATATGAAATTATCGGACCAGGACAAAAAGACAGGCCCATCCCGACCCATAGTCCGGTCGATCCGGGCCAAATAGGCCCAAACTTTTTCAGGCCCCTAATATCAAAGCCCAACTCAGTCCTAAGTGCGGGCCGGGCTGTGAATTGATAGCTCTAATTGTGATCATAGTCTATATTATACAAAATACATTTAAATTTCAAATATTTTATTTTTTTTATTGACTCGTCTTATTTTCATTGACCAAAAAGTAGTGATTTTGGATGATGGAAATTGAGATGTCAAATTTTAAATTACCCCACTACAAACCCTAAGTATTGTGGAAAGGTAAAATTCTCTTAGTGGTAATGGTACAAAATAGTCATTGAGAAAATATAAAGATTAAAAATAGCTATGTTTTGTAGACACATTTTTTTTAGCCATTTTGGGGTGTAAAATGACATCCATACATTTCTAGCATGTTTGTTTGATATTTTGATTATTTCTCTATCTTTCACTTATCTTTATGTATCTTCTTACTCTTTTTTTTTTTTTCAAACTTTTTTTAAGAAATCGAACCTGTATTTTTCATTTTTAAATATGCAATATGGGTGTTGAATTATAGATAACGAAAAGATGATTAATTTGATATATTTATTATACATGCAAAACGATTTAAAACGAAAAAGTTATGTAAAATTCAAAGTTTTTTGGAAAAAAAAAACTGAGTTATAATGCGTGATAGAACTGGATGCTATAACTCGAATTCGATTAACTGTGACTCGAATTTGAGTCACAGGGATGTGTGTTTTTGTGCAGTTAACTTGGCTCAAGGGCAAATTGGGTTTTTTACACTCTAAAATGGCTAAAAAAAATGTGTTTGAAAAAAATGACTAAAAAACATTTTGGTTTATTAGAAATGACTAAAATAAACCGACTGATTCCCTTTAGTGGCGATCTCATGTCACAAACTCTGTTAGTTAAATACGGGACGGGAAAAGTTCGTTATTTAGTACGTACGAGTATATTATGAATATTTTTTGAAAGTTACAGCAAAAAGATCGGCAAAAAGATCGGCAAAAAATACGGAAATATTTAAAATACGGAACCATTGACGTACGGGTTTAATACGAATATAAAATAATTATTCGGGAGTAATAATACGGCTTATTTTAACAGTATATTTACATAGATTGTAATTCATACTTATGTTTAGATTATATTAAAATTAATTTTAGGTACTTTATTAATTTACTTTAAATTATTAATATACTTATTTATAATTAATATTATTATTTATTATTTTCTAATATTGTAATTATACTTATAAATAATTTTTTAATGATTTTTTATTTATTTAAATATTATAAAAATATTAAAATGAAGTTTTATTCGCCAAGTATTATACGGATAACAATAATACGAGTATTAAATATTTTATTTGAAAAATACGGAGTATTTAACGCCGCTCTTAATCAGATGCGGAGGGAAATATTTTTCAATTATTCGTATATACGTGTATTATACGGATATGATACGCGAATTAACTAACAGAGGTCACAAACATTAAAAGTTGGTGGAGAAAAATCAATACTAATCTATAGCAAGAAAATGTAACCTATGTCTAGAATTTTGAAAATTTAGATTAAAAAAATCATTTTAAATATTTTTAATTTTATAATACTATATTGAAAATATTTTTATTTTTACTATTTTTTTTATGTCATAGCCTTTTCTTTTTTTTTTTGATAAGTTTTATGTCATAGCCTTAGGATTAGGAGAAGAGGTTTGGAATCCTATTCTCCATCCTTTACAAAAATGACAAAAAACTGACAAATCCCTGATGCCATCTCTTTTCTATTATTTCTCCGCAAAATTATATTAATAATTAATAAAAGCCGAAAGTGATGCGTTATTCACACACACGCACAAACACGCTTTTATAGCCTCAAACCTCACAAAATGCACCCCACTTGGAATTGAATTTCTACCACCTTTGAAAAATCTCTGGCCCCCATAGTTTAAGTTTAGTCACAAAATCTGCATGTGTACGCCCTTTTCTCAGCACCCACCTTTATTGCATCACAAGAATAGAGAGTGCGGGAGAGAAATAGAATAAATAATAAATAATAATAGTAATAATAACGAAATAAATAAATGGGTTAATTGCACTTTACCCTCCAAACTATATCGTTTTTTTGCACGTTGCCTTGAATTTTGAAAATATATGTTTTGAAGCTGAACTATATGACTCGTTGCACTATACCCTAGAACCAGTGGCGTAGGCACATGAGGACCAGTGCGGTCGACGGACCGCACGTCGACCGCACTGGATTTTGGAATTGCTTTATTAAATTTGGTTGACCGCACTAGATTTTTGAATTGCTTTATTAAATTTGGGTTGGACGGCATTGGACTCGGAGTAGCCATGTTAAATTTGGGTTGGACCACTGAAAATCCAGCCTGTAAAAAAATTGAGAATTTAAAAGGCCAAAAAGATTTGGAGAGTATGAGAATTGAAAACCGGCAAAGAATTGCTAAATGCACGACCTTTAAATTTACCTTATTTATTTTGTATTTTTAAAATTTTGGCTCGATAATCGCTCAATCGAAACAAACTTTTTTGACCGCACTGGGTAACATTTCTGGCTACACCCATACCTAGAACCAATTAAAAATTGACACGTGTCAACTCATTATATACATAAGTGCATAATGTTCAAAGTTAGGCATGCAAATGAGAGATTTCCAAAACTTAGTAGGCAAAATACAAAAATCACAATAATGTGACGGCCAAAATAAAATTATCCCTAAATAAATATATAAAAATGGGAAAAGGGTAGAAAATCTAGAATCCTAGGCCTCCACCTCCCTCTTTTACCTTTTTCATATTTTCCAATTACTTCAATTCAATTGAGATTATCTAAATAATAAGTTAACAACCCCTATAAAATTTTGTCAATATAAATACACAAGACACCCCCACCATCTTTGTTTTCTACAATGTGTCCCCCTAAAGCATTAGCCTACCTCAAACCAAAAAAAATAAAAACCAATATATATGTGTGTGTCATAGGTATTGCCAAACATAATACATAAATATTTTTTACTAGTGTAGATTAGAGGGGGTCTCAAAGTCTATTCTATTATTTCTCCATCACTCAAGAAAGAAAGAACAAATCAAACTTCTTGTTTTTCAACCGAACCCCACTTTGTTTGGTTCATCTTTCGCTGTGTTTGTGTTGGGAAAAAAGTTGGAATAAGGTCCTTAGGAAAAGGGATTTTGTTTTTGGTTTGTTGCCAAAAAAAAATCATATATATTTATTTATATAGTTATCAAATGGCAATTCAAGCAAAGATGTATTTTGGGGGTTGTCAAGATTTGTTGATGGACAATGCTTATGGATTAAATAATCATCTCTGTCAAAAGCCCCAACAAGAACAACCATTGATGCAGAGAGTACCACCGTTTCTCCCAAAGAACAACAATATGGATGGTGATGATCAGTTCTCTTTGGCATTTTCACAAACAGTTTCTGCGCATATTGAAAATCAGAGAACCGAAATCGATCTGTTCATCAATTCACAGGTGGGTTTTTCTTTTCCTTTTTCGTTTTTGATTTTGATTTTGATTTTGCTGAACCCATTTCGTTTTTCGATTTATTTCTGAATTTTTTCTGATTTTTTTTTTTGAAACAGAATGAGAAATTGAGAATGGCGTTACAAGAACAACGAAAACATCAAATATATTCATTCATGAAGAAATACGAATCGAAGTATCAATTCCTAATCAAACAGAAACAAGAAGAAATCGAAAAAGCAGCAAAGAGAACCATGGAGCTCCAAGATTTCCTCAGAAGAATCGAAATCGAGAACCAGACATGGCAGAGAGTCGCGAAAGAAAACGAAGCGATGGTTGGATCATTAAACAGCACGATCCAACGGCTGAGAGAAACCGCTGCCAATGACGCAGCTGGAGATTCTGGGTCTTGCTGCTTAGGAGAAGAGGAAAAAAATTTGGAGCAAAAAACGAGGAAGATGATGATGGTTTGCAGGTTCTGTAATTCTAGAAATTCGTGTGTAATTATGCTGCCTTGCAGGCATCTCTGTTCATGCAGGGTTTGTGACGGTTTTCTTGATTCGTGCCCTGTTTGTAAAATGGTGAAGAAAGCCAGTATAGAGGCGTTGATTTGATGGGTTTTTTTTTTTTTCTTTGATTGGCTTTTTTTTTTAGGCCATTGATGGTGATGATGAAGATATAAGAATGTTAACCAGCAAATATTTGCAGGCTCTGTTTTTTGATTTATGGTTTTTTTGTTTGAATGATTGAATGGTAAAGAAATCTAACATAATTTTAATATATATGTATGTGTATGCCTTTTTTGAGCATTCTTAATTGAATATTTTCATTTTATCTATCACTGGATAATTGCAGAAGATGAATCATTTTTGCAAAGATTTTGAGGCTTTTATTCATTTCTATGTTAAAGAGAGTTTTTTTTTTTTTTCTCTTTCTGCATTGGTTTACGTTTTTCTTCTTCTTCTTTCATTATTATTTTATTATTATTTATTTTTTAGGGAAAATGCAAGATTAATCTTGCTGTTGCGTTGCATCCTTGCATGGGTTGCAATATTAGCTATGTAACTTTTTAAAATTAGTCCTATGTGTTTTGCTTCCTTTGCAATTTTGGCCTATTAAGTTCTAAATTTGTCCAATTATAGTCCTGTAAATTTTAAGATTGTCCACATTTAGTCTTTAGAGCTACTTTAATATTCTACTTATTCCCAAAATATAATGGATAGGCAAAATATTCAATTTTTTAATATCAACTAAAAAATGGTAATAAAGTCTATGTTTTATTTATTTATGAATAGAATCTATTTATCAAAAGGATGAACTCCAAGCTTGAGGGATCCCTTTGCCCCTACTGTAGAGCTTCGTGGATGAGGTAAATCGCAGAATATTCCTCAATAACGTAGGGTCATGCATTGTTTTAGACTGAGTCATCACAAAAGAAATTTTTCTCCAACCTGTTACCAGGTGGATTTGAACCTCCACGTTGCGGGTGTTAGTGAAGCGGACATCACATCACGCAAGTCATTTACCAGTTGAGTTATGCCCCACGAGCGACTAGAATCTAGTTATCACTAAAAATGATGAACCTCAACCCTGAGGGCCCACTACCGTTGCCCTAGAACTTTGTTGAGGAGGTGAATCACATGATTTGCCTCAACAAGTTAGATCGCGGGACTTGCTTCAACAAGTCAGGGTCCTGAGTTGTCATAGGTTGAATCACCACATAAGAAATCATCATCTACCCTGTTAGCAGGAGATTCGAACCTCCACGTTGCGAGTGTCAACAAGCAGACAACATGTTACTCAGGGTCCTTTACCGATTGATTTATGACTGGGGGCACTAGAATCTATTTATCATATATACTATATATTGCTAATGAGAAAAAAAAATTATGAATCTGAATCAAAATTCGAGATACGAGTTCCACATGTATTATTTTCAATTATAAAAATATAAAAATACATACAAGTTCGGTGAAATTTGTTATTTGACTAATAATATTGAAATTACCAAAAACTAAAAAGTATAAGACTAAAATTGTCAAATTATAAACATTACATGTTTAAAATTTTTGTTGAGATGCAAAAATATCATAGGACTAAAATGACAACTTCAAAAATCACAGTGCTAATATTGCAACACTCTTTAAAATACATGACCAATTTTGCAATTTCCACATTACTTTTATTTGTTGGGGTGCATGTTGTGATGTGTCCTTTTTTCCAGAAGATAGGATTTGGAATATTGACATTGTTATCATCACATAAAATCATAAATGGCGTGAATGAGTAAGAATCCATTCTTTTGCAAAGATGTTGAGCCTTTTCTTATTCCCTGTTTGGCTGTTTCTAGAGTGGTACATAGTGCTTGCGTAGATGCATTAATTATTTCTCTGTCCTTTTTTGCTTTTTTACCTGTTATTTTCCCTTATAAATCCATGAAAGTGAAATATTTTTTTACCCTGAATAGTGTGAATGTACATGATTCATTCAGTTTTCTAATTCTTTCCCATTTGCCATTTTTATGTACATCATCCATCAATTTTTTTTTTTTTGACCCATTTTTAAGACATCAAAATGTTTAATTATTTTCCCTTTTTATGGTTAAAGTTTATCCCCATACCACTTCTCTTCTTTTGATAAACCCTATTCAACTGAAACATGAATTAGAGGCTACAGAATAGGGACATCTTTTTTCTTTCCAAGAATTACTGTTTTTTTTCTTTTTTTTTTACCATTGTCGGATATTTTTAATTTACTGTGGTAGATTGATTTGATTATTCATATCAGATTTATTTTTTTAATTTTTACTTTTTCTTGTTCTGTTTCATTGCCTGTTAATAGTACATAATGACATGATGCTGATGTTACAGTAAATTATGCATCCAAAGACTGCAGATGAGTAGAAATTTCATCAGTTGGGGCTTGGGGCAGAAAATTAAATAAAAAATAAAAGCTTTGCTATTTTCTCCATTCACATTTTAAGCCATTATTATGTAGGAAACATCCCCCATGGGAAAAATGCAAAATTATTTGGTCCTCCAATCGCGAATTTTTAATAGTTATAAGACTACATTTGCAAAAATTTAAACCGTGTAAGACTATTTTTGCAACACCTCAATAGTTATCGAACTAGTTTTTTAATTTTTCGAAAGAATAGGTCCAACTCAGCATCGTTTCTCCTTAAAAAGGAGCCACGTGAGCAACACATGCATGATTTTGGTCAGAAATTCAATCTACAATGGAAAAAAAAAGTCCTTATCCGTGATTTTTTTTAGTTATCGGATGCAATTTGCAATATTTAAAATCATATTGGACCAATTTGGCAATTTTTTATAATTTCATCTTTTATGGTTTTAACAGATTTGTTTCTGTTTTCTATTAATAAAAATATTTTTATTGTCCAAAAAAAAAAATCAGATAGGACCAATTTTGCATTTTTCTCAATCCCTCGTTTGTAAAAGCAAATTTGGATTAAAGGTTTGTTTGGCAGCGAAAGGACTCCAAACGTTGTGGCTGTACCTAGGGGTGTTCAATTAACCGATTTTTTTTCGGTTAACCGTTAACCGAATCAATTCGGTTAATTCGGTCGGTAACCGAATTATTTCGGTTTAGTGAATGGTAAAGGTTTTGAAGAATTTCGGTTATCGGTTAATTCAGTTCGAAAATTCGAAATTAACCGATTTAACCGAAATATTATATTAAACATGTATTTTATATATAATTATAATTATATATAATAGATATCATATATATTTATTTATTTATATCATATATTATACATAAAAAATTATATTTTTATTTTAAATAAATTTTTGTGAATTATATTTATTTATTTATATCATATATAATATATAAAAAATATATTTTTTGTATTTTAAAGAAATTTCGGTTAATTCGGTTAACCGACCGAATTAACCGAAATATAATTCGGTTCGGTTAAGTCGATAAATATAATTTCGGTTCGATTAATGGTTTTACCAATTAGCAAATTCGGTTAATTCGATTTTTAACATTTCGGTTAATGGTTAACCGAATTAACCGAATGAACAACCCTAGCTGTACCTAATGGACTTTTGGGCTTTCCCTATGGACCAAAAATTGTTGGATTTATACACTCAATTATTCTCCAATTATATAGTTCCATTTCACTTTTCACAAATATTAAGAAAATATTAGAAATTATAAAAATGCAAAATATTTATTTGATTTAACTTTATTTAATGAATAATGTAAATTTCAAAATACATATTGAATAGAGTTATAATAGCAGGAATGAAAAAAATACTATTAAATATATAAAGTGTGCTATATATTTGGGACATCCCAAAAAGAAATATTGTACTATATATTTGGGACAGATGAAAAGTATATATATATCTCCTAATTTATTCATTAAGCATAAACAACTTACCATTGACATACTACTTATGTGTGAGTTAGAATTTCTTTGTCACACCCTTATTATTTATATGCCTTGTAATTCAATGAAAATTGAGCCCTTTTAATTTTGCCTTGTATTGGACGGATTGATTGTGGCCTACAAGGTGCTGGTGCATTGTTTCTGACGTTGACTTAAAGACAATCTATTTATCTTCCTTTTAATTACTTGTATTCTTGGGGAACTTAAATCTCAATAAGTACACCTTTGAACCCCCCTTTCGGTTAGTCCAACATTATTGTGGACAAAATGTTAGCAAAAGTTTTATTCCCCAACTACAAGAAGAAAAGGATAATAAGTACTACACGTTCGTCGATTCCTAGGTGTCACTAGTTATTACACCATTGAAAGTCCAAAATTGATGTTTTTTATTTTTTTTAAAGACGAATTTAAGAGTTTGAGGGTGGTCAATCAACTTAAATATCACAATCGCCTCTTCATTGCATCAACAAAGCAACTAATTCACCATTGATCTTGTAGCCTACTTGATTATAGATGAAATAATCATTGGCCTCTCCATGAGAGATTAAGGGTTCGAACCCCGTGTCTATTTCGGTGGAACAATTATTGTCGAGGGTTTCAAATAGCAGTGTGGGAGACTGTAATAATGTAACTCGGTAGGAACCTGCGACTGAATAGAGGGGAGCTAGTCCAGCATGGAACAATCACCTCGGGAACGACTCATTGTGTGTGATAATTGGGGATATTAGGGACTTGAGAGTCATTGTGCATTCTCGTGGTTTACATTGAGAAGTTACTGAGAAGCCCATTGTGCATTCTCGCGATTTACATGAGGCAGTTTCTGAGGAGTCGAGATTGTTTTCCCGGTGACTCGTCATGTGGAACACGCGGTAGTTGATGATATTAGGGACCTGAGAGTCATTGTGCATTCTCGCAATTTATATGGGGCAGTTCCTGAGGAGTCGGGTTGTTTCCCTGATGACTAGTCATGTGGGAACACACGATAGTTAAGGATATTAGGGACCTGTGAGCCATTGTGCATTGTCGTAATTTACATGTGGTAGTTCCTGAGGGGATGAGACTGTTTTCCCGATGAGTAGTCATGTGAGAACGTGAAATCTCGGTTATAGAAAATAAAGCAACTAATTCATATTCGATTTTACTTTACGGAAAAAAATAACTTAATATTGTGAAAGTTGAATTTCGGCCCAACAAAATTCTAAAAATATTTAACTTGGATTTAAGTCGAAAATGTTCATTGTTCCCTAGGAGTCCAACCTTTCAATGGACAAGAGCCCGTTCATGCCGTACATGTAATAACAAGACCAAATCTCCTTCAAGTCTTGGGCTTTGATCATAAAGTTTTAGGGCGAACTTAATGATATCAGCTTATTATATCTTCAGCATTCTATTGGGCCTTAGTCCATCCCAACTCAAGCTACAAACCTCTGCCCATTCCACCAATCCCAACACTCTGTTTCCAATTCATCTGCAATGGTGGAGTTGGGAGACCCTAATAGGATAGACCGAAACACTAAAAATAGGGTGGATCAAATAAACCATCCAAGAAAAATATATTAATTTTCTTTTTAAGAAGGGTGGGCCAGGACCTAAGTTTGGCTCATTCCTGGATCCGCCAGTGTCCATGTGTAAATATTTTTCATGTCAACTAAGGGTGGCAATGAGTGATACGATAAGATGGCATGACACGAACACGACACGATTACAAACACGATTATAGAGATAAAAGGCACGATAAAGCACGACACGATAATACGATAGGAACACGAAATTTAAAATTATTTTAAAATTGTAATTATTGTTATATTAAAGATCAAATAAAATAGATAACACGAAAAAACGATAGTGTGACACGAACACGACACAATAACATGATTTGTCACCCCTAATGTCAACCTACTGATACCGGCCCGAGGTTTGAGTTGCGTTGGATTGGGTTGTAATATTTTAGGCCCGAAAAAATTCGAACTTTTTTGGCCCGATTGGCCCATGGAATGGGTTTAGCCCGGGCCAACTATTTTAGTGTACAAAATGTATACATGAGTTGGGTTGGGCCATGCATTTTTGTGATCCAACCCGACCCGACCCGAAAATTTTCAAAAGCCTGATGGGTTGGGCCTGGCCAACCCGACCCATTGTCAGCTCTACCTACTGATAAGAAATTAAGGTCTTGTATTGTTATGTTTCCACGACGTATTTTCAATTTTTGGTTTCAGATTTTTTTTAAGAATTTATTGGTTTTTGTGTGAAAATTGAGCCATGACAAACTTGTCATCTTTAAAGAAAATCAGTATATCTCAAGTAGAAAGAAAGGGAAAAATATATTTTTACCCAACCAAACTATGGTAATTTTTATATTTTATATATCACAAAAACTATTTTTTATATGAACCATTCAAACTTTGTGGGATTTGCAATTTACCCACTTAAACTCATCGCGTGGCGGAATATTCCGTCAAGCTTCCCTCACGTGCAAAAGTTTTGCGAAAGATGTTACCTATATAAACTTTGCATAATATTGTACTTTACCAATTGAGAATAAAAATATAAATAGATGTGTATTTATTTTGAATTTTTTTGGGGTTTTACACATACACAATTTTCCTTTTAAAAATTAAAATGGGCCTAATCCTCCCAATAAAAGAAGTTAAAAAGACAGAAAAATAAAACAAAAGGTAAAGTAGTTAAAAAGAAACAAAAACAAAAGAAAGATGGCAAAAGCTTGCGTGAGACGGTCTCACGGATTTAGATCCGTGAGACGGTCTCACGGATTTAGATCCGTGAGACAGAGCCTTTACACAAAATTTTAAATATATTTTTTTTAGATTTTATTTTTCTTAGGGTTTATATTTGTTTTTTTAGGGTTTATTTTGTTTCTTGGGTTTATTTTTAATTGATTTGGGTTTTTAGGATTTTTAGTTTTTTTTTAGGGTTTATTTTTTATTTTTGGGTTTATTTTTGTTTTTCGGGTTTATTCTTCATTGGTTCATGTTTTTAGGGTTTATTTTTGTTTCTTCATGGTTCATTATTATTTTTAAATTTATTTTCATTGTTCGTATTCTCAAGATTTTGGAGAGGCTCTTGGGAGGTCCGTCTCACGGATTTAGATTCGTGAGACCGTCTCATAAGAGACTTGCTCAAGAAAGATAGAAAAAAGAGTTGGAAGATAGAGACATGCAGTTAAAACTGTCAACCCAAGTTGGTAGGAGTATATCCACTCACCTCCTCTTCTTCACCTGCCAAATCCTCTGCCCCTAAATTACAGGAAAATTAGGGTTTAGGGGGTACAAATTTGGGGAAAAATGGAGAGGCTAATCTATTCTAATTCAGTCCCTTCCAAACTCCACTACAATTTCCCAATTCCTCCCCGAGCTGACTCGCACCGGAGACTCGCCCCATCTTCTTTTTCTTCTTCGACGTCGTCGGTTCCATTGCTTGCACGCGCGGAGTCCCGCAGAGTCAAACCGCTCTATTGCAATCTCCATGACCCGTATTTCGTATCCACCGAACCAATTGATGATTGCCCCGATGAGAATTTGTCTTTTTCCGGGGAGTCGGCAAATGGGTCGACGAACCCTAGCAACGATTTTTTGAAATTGATTGCTCAGAAATTTTGTCAGCAGCGAAAGGTACTAAATGCTGTGGATTTCTTGTTGTATTATATTGTTTATGTTGTGTGATTCTTTGAATTCTGTTTCTCTATCAATATTAGTTGTGTGGATATGTTTCCAAGAGGTACAGAATGGGCTTTTTGGTTTATTATGTTAGTGAAGAAATTGTTTTGTATGTGATTTTTTGTTTGTCTGTCTTTTTTCGTAGAAAGATGTACAGTGAACTACAATGTATAACTTTTTCCCCCTTGATGCTTTATTTATTTCATCCCTGAACCGGAAGCTATCTATTTTGTTAGAAATACAATATTTTTGTTTTCATCCTTTTCGCCTAAGGGTATCCATAATGGTTGTTTTCTGAGATAACATCTATGTTTTTGTTTGGTCAGAAAGAGTTGAGCAAATGTAGCATATCGGATTTAATGTCTAAACGGCTAATATCATGCAGAGTTCATTTCCAGTTACTTATGTAAAACACAAACAAAGTCATGTCGAAATTTAGGAGAACTATCAATCAGTGTATAATGCACCTTGCTATATATTCCCATTTCAAACTTACGTTTGATAAAGGGGGTTCACCTTAGCTCCCTACCAATAAAAACCCGATATGACTCATACGAGTGATAAAGGAAGCCTGGTGAGGTGATCGTTGTTAACTGTTTTTCCTCATTGTCAAAATCTGATTATCTACATCATATTTTCCCATATTTGAGATTACTTTTAATTAATTTCTTGTGAATGAAACAAATATGTTGAAATTAAAAATAAGGATAATTACAAAAAAAACCTTGAGTTTCGGGCTAATTACCAAAAAAGCCAAGGTTTTTGAAAATTGCAGAAAACCCCTTGAGGTTTGATTTCATCTTACATTTTGATACAGATCGTTTTGCACAGGGGCAGAAAGCGAAAAAGCACTGATTAGTTTGTTTATTAGTTTATTATTTTAATAGAATTTATGTACCCAGTTAATTATCCCCAACGTTGTTCTCTTTAGTTGTTCAATTTATTAGAGTTATTATTTTATAGGTTAGGTTATTTATCAGAGTTACTATTTTATAGGTAAGGGTTACTTGCTTTTGGTTGTTTATTGTATGGGCTTAGGCCTGTATATTGGGTAGTATTTAAATAAAGTAATTGCAATAGAATAGGACACTTTTGGAGATATCATTATTGGCGGCTGTAAGCTGGGACGGAAGTAATTTCCGTAGGAACTCTGTTCTTTTGGTTATTCTATTTCACGTATTGTTTTCTTTAGCTTTTCTGAATTATCTATAATGTTGACTCTTATCACATTTATCCTTTCATAAGCAAAACACATTTCAAAATTCCCCTTGGCATCTATAAAAATACTACAATTACCTCCTTAAATTTAAGATAGAATCATACGTGAAGGGTCCTTTTGTACTTTTGAAACATCTATGTTTTTTTTTTTTTTTTGTAATTAGCCCAAACCTGATGGGTGTTTTTGTAATTATCCCTTAAAAATATTGCCTCCAAAATCTGGCAAATTTGCATCCAATTCTATCTGCAAATTCCTGGTCTTGTATGGTTATGTTTCCATTGTCCATATTTCAGGTACTTAATGTTGGAAAAGTGCTATTAATATCAGCAATCTTTTTAACCTCACTCCATCCAGCCATTGTGCGACCAGCTTTCGCCAGTTTCCCAAGTGCAGCCAAAGCAGGGAATAATTTCCTTCAGAGTGAGTTACTTACAAGTGCGTGGACCGGCTTCTTTGCAGGTTGCTTACACACACTATCAGGCCCCGATCATCTCGCTGCATTAGCTCCACTTTCAATCGGACGCACAAGAATGGAAAGTGCTGCCGTTGGAGCCCTATGGGGATGTGGCCATGATGCTGGCCAAGTTATATTCGGCTTAGTCTTTTTACTCTTAAAGGATCGGCTTCACATTGAGGTCATCAGAACGTGGGGAACAAGAGTCGTCGGATTAACTTTGCTTGTAATTGGTGCAATGGGAATTAGAGAAGCTTCAGAGGTCCCCGCTCCGTGTGATGCTAGCGGGTATGAAAATCTTGCCGGACCATCAATTGCGAAGAAGAAAATCGGATTTGCTACTTTTGCAACGGGGATTGTTCATGGGTTGCAGCCTGATGCTTTGATGATGATCTTGCCTGCGCTAGCTTTGCCTTCTCGGTTGGCTGGTGCTGCGTTTCTGTTGATGTTCTTGGTTGGGACGGTGATTGCTATGGGGAGTTATACCGTGTTTATTGGATCGTGTAGCGAGGCGCTCAAGGATAGAGTCCCTAGAATAACTGAGAAGCTCACTTGGGCATCTTCGCTTATTGCGATTGCGTTAGGGCTTGCTATTCTGATTAGTCAGTTTTTTTGGGTTTAGTTTGTATTGATTTTGTTTGGAGTTGTATTCGTTTGTCTTGTTTTTTTTTGGGGAGTAGAAGATTTTGAGAGCAATTGTTTTGGTTAATTGAGAACTAAGTTCATCCATGTAGCTTTTAGGCTTTATGTATATCCGATATGAATGAAATTTGGATATTCTATGTTCATCTCTTCTGCCTCAAAAAAGTGTTGGTTCACTTGAGAAAAGATGACTCTAAGGTTGCTAGAAGGACGAAGTTAAGGATTTCAAACATGATAACAAATTTTTTAAGTTTGTTTTTGTCAAATTCATTTTCGCACAAGTCAGTTTTATGTCGAACATTATCAGACTAGAAATTAACTTTCAATCTAAAAAAATGGCCTAAATGTTGACCCTTATCATCAAAGACTTAAATATGACAAAACACATTAGGCTAGTATTCTTGTCAACATACGAAGACAAAATACAAATACATAGTTTGAAGTGTGTTTTCCACGATACTGAGGTATGCTAATATACTTATGTGTTTGTTCATAGTAATACAAATCAGAAAAACATATGTCAAACAACATAGGAAACAATAGATATGGCAATTAGGTCAAGTCGGGCCATCCCAATACTGGTCTGCCAGGCCCGAAATTCATTTGGACCAATTTTTCATGGTCCAATTTGACACATATAGTGTATTTTGCTTCGAGACAGTCGAATTGATCAGGTCATTAGGCCTATTAAACCAGGGCAAATGGGCCCTACCTTTTCCGGACCCCTAAATTTAGGACCCAACCTGACTTTATCAACGAGCCAACCAACCAAGCCAGTGGGCTGAACCCAAATTTAGCTCTAGGAAGCAACTAACTGAGGACGTGTCTATACGATTAGAGATTATATAGTTGTAATTTTTATTTTCAGTGTAACATGATTTCTGTTCTTTTTTTTTTTTTGTATTATAGGTTTTATATTACATGTAGATTGTATATCTAATGTATGTATTCAATCTATATAATCGAACCGAACACACTCTTGCATCGCACGGGTTAAAAACCAGTTAGTTTAAAATGCGAGGTACTAGTAAAGCAAATTAATTTCCCACTCTGTCCTATTTTGAAAATCGCTTTGAGAACAAAACCAAGAGAAGTCGCGTCGACATTACTAACACGCCATTGCATAGACCGCCCCAACCCCCTCAATAAATACCGACTCCGCATTAATTTATTCCTCACTTTTGACTCCTTTTCGCAATTCTATCGCTCTTTTCCATTTTCTCTTAGGTTTTGGGTTTTCGGAAATCTTTGAATCAAAAATCGATGTCGGGCGCCAAAACGATCGTCGTGAAGAGCTCGGACGGCGAGACGTTTGAGCTGGATGAGGCGGTTGCTGTGGAATCGCAGACTATTAAGCACCTGATCGAGGATAACTGCGCGGACACCAGCATCCCGTTGCCCAACGTCACTTCGAAGATCCTGGCCAAGGTGATTGAATACTGCAATCGCCACGTGGCCGCAGCAGCTAAGGCCTCCGCCGACGTCACGGCAGCCGACAAGGTCGCCGAAGACGATTTGAAGGCGTTTGATGCCGAGTTCGTGAAGGTTGATCAGGGCATGCTGTTTGACCTGATCTTGGTAATTCCGATCCCTCTATGTTCAGTTTGACTGTTTTGCCCCTAGGTTTTGTTGTTTTTGGCATTTTTGCCGGAGTCTTCGGTTATTAAATATTTTTGTCTCTGGATTTTGTTTCATTTACAGTTTTGGTAGTGTAGCTGTTAACTGTAGATTTTTTCATTATGTTCGTTTGCGTATTGGATTTTTTCTAACTTTGAATTTAACTATCTTTCGTGGGTTTCTTGTTTTGCATGTGGCCTTTTGCTTCTTTATTTCGTTCGAAATTGATGATGTGCCTTAAATTTAGTTTTCAAATGTTTTGTTTACTTTTACAGAGTCGTGGTTTGTTGATTTGATAACGATTCACGTGAGCGTGGTTTGTTTAAGTGTTTTTAAGTATTGTTATTGTTGTTATTCACATTTTTCATTAGCAGATTCACTCATGGTGCTGTGATGGATTTGTTGATTATTATCCCTGGGATGCTTGTTTAGTCTGAGATTGGATTATAGTAGGAAATTTGTTCCGCTTGAAGATTATGAATGTACAAAATCACGTGGCCTGAAGTTTTTACGGTTTTCTCGACTCCCTTTGAGATCAATCTCTGCACTCAACCATCAGTTTGAGTAGAGAGTATATTTGCAATTACATATCAGTGTCAAAAGAATTTTGATACACTGCTATCTTTGTGTTTGCTCCTGGATTAACTTGCCGTGTCATTTACATGTTCATTTTTGTTTTGTTTGCGATAATTTGTGTCCGATTGTGTTTTTCTCATTTTTTTCAGGCTGCAAACTACTTAGACATCAAGAGCCTGCTCGACCTCACATGCCAAACGGTAGCAGAGATGATCAAGGGGAAGACACCAGAGGAGATTCGCAAGACTTTCAACATAAAGAACGACTTTAATCCAGACGAGGAAGAGGAGGTTCGCAGGGAGAATGCATGGGCATTTGAGTGATAATGCCTGCTTAATGTTTATATATGCTCTGATAGTTCTGCAATATTCCTAGTAGTTGTCTTTTACCGAATGTCATCTGTAAATAACTTGGTATTTTGTTCTGCTTATGACACATTTCCTTTGATTTAACTCTCGTTCACCAGAATCGAACCTTAATTATTTACATGTTTATCACATTTGCCAAGGTTCATTTGGATGATTTTATTAATTCTAAGTTAGTTCATTGTTTACCCCTTGGAGGCTGCTGTGTTCCTTTTATATTTTCATGGAAATATGAAACTGTGGTAATGTTGTGCTTGTTATTAGAGCTGTCAATTTTGGCCTGGCCGGGTGAGCTGGCCCGATCGGCCCGGTAAAGTGCCCGGACTTGGGTACACTTTCTAGGCCCGAAATGAGCCGATTTTTTTTTAATCCTGGCCCGTTAGGCCCAAAAAACGGGCCTGGTCTGGCCTGATTATTTGCTTTGGCCCGCCGCCCCGCCCCATTTGACATCTCTACTTGTTATGTGCTGATATTTTGGGCCTTTCGGCCCTTGTTACATGTCTTTACCGTACTTGGGTGCAGTATTTCTGAACTACACCGGTGATGAAAGTAGTGTATCTTGTATTGACATATTTTTGATAGCACCAAAATACTTGAAGCTCAAGGTATGCCACCATCAATATGCTTTATTAGTTTAGCTTTCAGATATTGATCGGTGATGAATATTCATATGATAATGAAATGATTATGCAATATTTGCAATTAATTTTCTAAATCATTTAGGGGTTGTGTTTAGATTCAATGATCTCTGTGTTAGTATTTCAAATTGATACTAAAAGCTTTTTGGCTTGATAACTTCGAGCTCTAAGTTACTTTATCAATATGTGATTTTAAATTCATATGTAGTAGGCTGCAAAATAACTAAGTCATTTGATGATTGGATTGAAATTAATTTCTTTGTACGTGAGATTTCTATATTTTCAGTTTATTTTGTGTTTGATTTGCTTAGTTGATAAATGATAAGTACATGCAAATTGTTAAGACACTTTTTTCGCTTGATGGAGTTTTCCATTTGATTAGATAAATCCGATTAAAAAATGTATCAAATTGTTCGAGATTGACTCATTGACAATTTGACATATATCTAGTTTTAATATAATAGCTAGTTTGTTGGTTTGATAATTAAACTTTATATGCAAATTTGAGAAAAAGATTTGTATCACTTCCGCTTATTCAATTCATTTACGTATGGCTACATTTAATTCAAATTTTTACAAGCTAATAATTTCGGTGTGAAAGTACTTCGCCTGAGGAGTAAGGACTAGGGGTGTAAACGAGTCGAGTCGAGCCGAACATGGTATTATTTGAGCTTGTTTGAATTTAATCGAGCTTTAAAAATTGTGTGTCAGCTTGTTTGATTATTAATCGAATCGAGCTCGAGTAGCTTGATATTTTTACATATATATATTTTTTTTACTAATTGGGTCGAGTTCGAGCCGAGCTTTGAATCTTATCGAACGGAAAAATATGTTCAAGCTTGGTTCATTACTTTAACGAACCGAGCTCAAACGAGCTTTTAACATCGATCTCGAATCGAGTATCGAGTAGCTTGGTTCATTTTTCAGCCCTAATAAGGACATTCTAACTGATGATTCTGTGCTTGATTGAGAGCACTTTAATAAAAATGGAGTTTGGTAGTTATTTTAGAATAAACTTTTTGTACCAACCACTTCTTCAAAAATTTCCATTTTAGTGAAGTTTAAATTATTATATCATTGCGACTGGAGTTTAATTACTATCATATTATCTGTTGAATACAGCCTCTCAATATTTTCCATGTCTTGTTTCTTTGACTCTGAATCATCTTGCATTGTCAAAACTCAAACGTATGGAACCCAAATTGGGTTCCAAATCGGGAGAGGACAGGCAAAAAGAAAAAAAAAGAAAAAAAGGAAAAAAGAGAAAAGTATGGGACTGGCAAACAGACTGGCTGTTGCCCCACTTTTATTTTCATTTTTCAGCCAATAGCGTATCCCCACGTCACATGACAACAGTGAGCCTAGAATTCCTCACTGATTCACATTCGGAGGTCTTTACCAATTTGCTCATTTACCTCCAAATTTTCACATCGCCATTTTCATACGCAAATTAAATACGAAACAGTGAGCATACCAACTTTCTTGCAAGCATAAACGGAAGGTTTTGGATATTTGGAAAAGTTGAAAAAAAAAATGGCGGAGACTGAGCCGCTGCTGCAAAGCCGCGGCGCCGAAGAGGAGGAACCTTCGGAGCTTGAGGAACCAGCAAATGGAACTAGCATTGTTGCGAACAGAAAAGCTGCTCGAGTGGCTTCTCTCGATGTTTTTCGAGGCCTTTGTGTTTTCGTAATGTTATTTTCCTTTTTTTTTTTTTTGATATGAAGACTGATTCTAGAAATTGGAGCTTCTGTTTTTCATGAACTGTGGATTAGTTTGGTTCTGAAGTTATATGGATTTTGCTTTGTTTGAAATCTGAGAATATTTTCTCGATCTGATCAGCGATGATTGTACCATGGTTTGCAAACAGATATGTACTTATGAATTTACTTTTTCTTCTTCTTCTTTTTTTCTTTTTCTCTTTTTCCCAATTGTTTTACTTTGACACAGGACGTAGAGAAATGGAAACAGGAGCTCAAAGCCGTTAAAAATTGTAGTATTGCTCTAATACGTGTTTTGCTGACAAATACTCATTGCGATGTGGAAATTATATTTTACTGTCATTGGTGCCAACTTGTTATTTGCTTGGTGATGCTTATGACTATCTTGCTAAAGAGGTATTAAAGTAAGACTCAGGATTAAGTAGGAATTGAACTGCATATTTGTTCCTGTTGACCAAAGGGACATGCGTTGATGTGCATTGGAGAATCTCTAGATACTCCTCTTCTATGTCATTGAATTTCTGGTGATCTTGTGGGTGTGAATCAAGGGATAAGCTCATGAAGTTTCGGCATGATATTTACGAGCTGTAAATTTGTGTTAAGCATGGCTCAATTTCTCTGAGTTAATTTCAGTTCAGATTTGAATAGTCCGAGCATAAACTGAGGTTAGATAGGTTCACAAATTTCTTCTACTCATTTCACCTTATTGAATCAACTGCCAATTGAACTTTGATTGTTTGAAAATTCCAAGAGAATGTACAGGTTTGCCTGTTTAACTATCAAGCTAAACTCAAGCAAGATCTCCTACGTGAACTCAACCCAAATCCATTATTACAATTTTTTCCCCTTCCCACTATTTGCTAGGGTAATTCTTTGTTTTAGGTGGTTAACTAGCATTAAGTGTTGGGTTAATGTTTATGAGAAATTATAGAGTCTTGAGATATCAACAATGTTTCAACTCCGATAGATATATTTTTTACTGCACTCTTTGGTCTTTACGGATAACTGAGGGATTGTGATTATGCGATCTTTTTTTATTTTGACTTAAAATATTATTTCGTTTCAGCTGATGACACTTGTGGATTATGCTGGCTCGATTTTCCCAATTATTGCTCATGCCCCTTGGAATGGTGTTCATTTGGCCGACTTTGTGATGCCATTTTTCCTTTTTGTTGCTGGAGTTTCTGTGGCAATTGCATACAAGGTAATTGTACTCGTGTAACAGGAATTTTACCCGTCAGATCATTTATATTACAGATGTACCAGTTTCTGGTTAAATCTAGGCAATATCGTTTTTCCTTTTCGAGGTATTACTGTAAAAAGTGTAGCTCCTTTTTGAACTGTAAACTATAAAATCTGAGTTATTTCGATCCACCTCCAAATAACCTCTGTGTCTTAAAATTTGCAGAAAGTTTCTGACAGAGTTGAAGCTACATGGAAGGCTCTCCTTAGAGCACTAAAACTATTCCTCCTCGGAATTTTTCTTCAGGGTATTTTAAGTAACTCTCACTTTGTATCTTTCTGTTAGTCATGTTATGCATGTATGTGGTACACGGAACATGATACACCAATAGCTTGCAGAATTTAAATGAAAATGGATGAAATTATTAGTTCTCCTGCGATGAATTTGACATTTCTCCATCAAGGTTAAATGGATAATATATTTTAGGGTCCATAAAAAGAGACAGTTTGAGGCGAAGGATGGGGAAAATACTTTATGGATTTTTCTTAAAGTGGAGTAACGATATAAATTCTAAATGACAACAGTGGTAAATTGTAGCAGTGACAATACTTTAAACAACTTCGTTGATGGAGATATCTGAAATTTCCGTCACAATTATTTGATTGTCTTGTTTGTAGTTGTGGTTGGCAAAAATATAAAAAGAATAATTTTTCTATATTGTACTCTAATATTTTTCATCTGATATCTGTTCGATATACTGACTGGCAGTTAAGATTCAAAGTTGTAATTAATTTCAGGTGGTTATTTTCATGGTGTTACTTCTCTGACCTATGGAGTGGATGTTGAAAAGATAAGATTGCTTGGCATCTTACAGGTTCTTTCTACACATTTGAGAATTAGAGCTTGTTATTTACATCGTATTGTCACCAGTTAGTTGATGGTTTTATTTTTTTTTTCTTTTTCTCATATCAAGAATTGAAGGGACTCTATTATGGAATATATCAGTCTGCTAAATTGTTCTTACATATTTTATTTTCTTTAATATAGAGGATATCAATTGGATATGTTGTAGCGGCATTGTGTGAAATATGGCTTCCATGTCAAAGATGGAGGGGAGATCGTTTCCCTAGAAATTATACTTGGCAATGGTGAGTCAAAACTGGTGTGATAATTAATAGTTAAAGAAAAATATAATTTCAAGAAGAATATATTTGTTATATATCCTTATGCATGTTTATCTCTTTGTTGGACTATGGCGTTACAGTATATCTTCACCAGCAAGAAATTGCTTACGTATGCTCAATAAATGGGAAATTAGTATAAACATTTCTCAACCTCCTATAAATATCTCCTTCCTACATATGTTATGCAATCTCTATGAATGGCAAGGAATTTCTATTAAATTAACTAGTTTGCTGAATTTTATATCTATTCATTGTTTTTGTATAGGATTTTGTCTCCTGAAATTTTTTCGAAAATCCCTTTTTGCAGGTGTGTTGTATTATTGCTGTCTCTAATATATTTAGGGTTCTTATACGGCTTGTATGTTCCGGATTGGCAATATATGGTGCAGTCAGATTCCTCCCTTGTGACTGCGAATAATAGCTTTGTTTATCCCGTAAGAAAATCATCTATTTATTGTTCTCCATTGTGAATATATCTATTGAATGACAAGGAATTTCTATTAAAGTAGGGCTGTTATTATACAGGACGCGTTGAGATTATATATAATGAAAGGCAGTATGGGAACAGAGAAGGAGAAATATTCTCAGAATTGGTTACACTGTTTATTTAATTTGATGTTGTCACAAAATTAATTTTGTTAAACCACAGGTGAAATGTTCTGTAAGAGGCGATCTGGGTCCTGCTTGTAATTCAGCTGGAATGATAGACCGTTACATTCTTGGATTTGATCATCTTTATGCAAAACCCGTGTACAGGAATCTGAAGGTATCTTCCTTTAGAAGATTATATGCTGTAAATTCCAGGTTTACGCAATGCTAATCGTTGATGGATAAATGTCCTCCCCAAAGTGTAGGAATGCAATATATCCAGCCAGGGCCAAGTCCCAGAAACTTCGCCCTCATGGTGTCATGCTCCATTTGATCCTGAAGGTATTTTGAGGTAAGCAATATAATACTTCTGCTTTTCTGGATGCTATTTTAACCTGAGTTCCTCAAAACTAATTGAATGCCGATCTTTTTATTACTTTTTCTTTATAATAAATTTTAATATGTAATTCCTTATGTAGACCCTGTGTACTTACAGTTCACTCACAGCTGCTGTGACCTGCATTATTGGTCTCCAGTACGGCCACATTCTACTACAATTACAGGTGAGATACTGGATATTCTCATTTCTTTGCTTTATATGCACTTCAAACATAATTTAATATTGCTGCAATTCTAATTGTTGTTATGGAGCTAACAGCCGTCGATTATGTTTCAGCATCACAAAGAGCGGCTACGGATCTGGTCCTTATACTCGGTTTCACTAATGGGTCTTGGTTTGCTACTTTGCTTCATAGGTATGTATGTCTCCATATATATATACACACACACATACACAGGGAGATGGCTAACTTTTATTGATGTTGTCATGAGTGTTAAATGTTTGTTGCAACGCTTCTTTATGGCTCCTCCCTATTTGTACTGATAGAGAATCTTGATTCTTGATATGAATAGGCTTCTCTAAATTGTATTTGCATTTTGATACTGGATGAAACGCTATTCTTATGACGTTGTCTTCAGGGATGCCGCTTAACAAATCTTTGTACACAATCAGTTATTTGATGGTTACCACAGCATCTGCTGGAATCACTTTTTGCTTACTATATGTACTGGTAAGGCTCATATCTCCTTTAATTATTTGCGGAAATTATCTTGAAAAATTTGCTAACTGACCTTCGCCCTTGTCTTGAAAAAATTGCTAACTGACCTATGGCCCCTTTAAAGCCACAAATAAATGTAAAGAACCACAACTTGCCGGAGAAAACAAGATAAGAGGTTTGGCATCAGTAAAACAATGTATTTTATTACAATAACGTAAGCCTAAGCTCTGGCTTTCGGGTACATGGTAATTCACGCAATAGTTGTGTGAAATGCAAAAATAATTGAATGACACTTTGATGCTAGGCTTAAGTATATGCGAAAACCATATATAATTTGCCCACCATGACGTTATCTTTTTGCTTATTAATATCTTCAAGATGGATATGGGATAAAGACTTGGAAAGAAATAGTCTAGAGTTATATTTATAATTTGCTCCTGTTCTCAAAGTTACATTTTTTACGAATAGTGTATTTGTGGCTTGTGCATGTTAAACTCTCTCTATTCACAAAATAACACTAAAAAAATTTAGCATACGCAACATTTTCCGGAACGTTCCACTTAGTTATTTGCTCTGGTTGTTGGTTTCTTGGTAATATCAGCAATCTTGCATATCTTGGTGACTTATCAACTTAACTTATTCATCAAGTAGGTTGCACCTTGCACCACAGACTTGAGAAAATTAATCGACAATGTTGATGTCGATAATCTTCTCGAATGCCTTTACTGCAGGTTGATGTTTATGATTGGAGATGGTTGACTTGTGTATTGGAGTGGATGGGAAAGCATTCACTATCTATCTTTATCCTCGTAACTTCAAACATAGTAGTGATAACGGCTCAAGGGTTTTACCTTAAAGCTCCTCATAATAACATTGTAAGTGTTGTCATATATTGACAATGTTCTCTTTACAGTATCGTGCACTAATATCCTCAGCTATCGATTGACTAGGTACACTGGATCATTACGCGGTTCGTGCACAAGTGATCCATCCCTATATATAAGCTGGAGATTGATTTTAACATTCTGTCTAGTAAGTTCTTTATGACAATAGTAAGGTGAATTTTTTTTCTTGTTCTGGCAACTATTACTTTTAAGATCTAATTGCATTTCGTAAAGGGCAAAATTGCAAAATTGGTCATGTAACTTAGGGGGAAGTTTCAACATTGGTCATGTTCGTCGTTAAATTATTAATTTGGTCCTATAAGTTATAAAATTGCTCAGTTTTAGTCACTGTTCTAAAAATCTCTGCCTAGCTCCGATTAGTCCTCGCCTAGGCGCTAGGTCCCTCTTGTCCGCCTACGTTATTCTTCCGATTAGGCCCTGCCTAACCCCGGCTTAGGTCCCACCTAACCCCGCACAGGATCCACCTAGGTACTAGGCCCCAGCTTGCCGCTCGACTAGCGTCTAGCGCTTTTTAAAACACTGATTTTAGTCCTATTGCTGCTGGAATGTTGCATAACCGCCGGAAATTGACATGTGATTCGTACGTGATCCTCTAAAATTGCCATGTCACCCAAAAATAGTTGGAAAGATAAAAATCCCCCATTTTAGGGGTATCACGTGCAAGTGACGTGTCGATTTCCAGTGGTTTTGCAACATTCCGGCAATCATATGACTAAATTTGAGCACTTTTAAAACTTACATGACCAAATCATAAATTGAAAAACGAATAGGATCAATTTTGACACTCTCATTTGTCTGTCATGAGTCGAGTAAAAAATTAAAGAAGTGTTCTAATTAATTCTCTCTCTCTCTCTCTCGTGGGCCTTGATATTTCAGACCTCTTATCTGACATAAACCTGCTTGGCAGCTTCAGCCTGAACAGATGGGCCATCCCTTCAAGATGGGCCGAACTGGTGTGTTTTTCTCTTGTTTGGTCATTATCAATCATTAAGCCCAAAATATTTTAGCATGAATTCTTTCGCCAAGGATAGAGTTTAACCACCCCACATTTGTGGAATTAATGTTGACCTGCTTAACATTCATTCTGTTAAAAAAAATTCTCCCCCTTTATTTCCCAACTATTTTATGTATATATATAAGTTTATCTATTGTGAAATCTATTTTATTTATGATAAGTCTCATCTATTTCAGTTAAGACATCATTACTTGTTCCATCTGATGGAAACATCTGATATATCCATACCAATATCGTATATAAAATAAAGTTTCTATTTTAAATTTGTGTGTGACACTATGAAGCAATGATATGAATACGAGACACGGATATGATATGATACGGTACGGGAATACGATATATTTTGGAATTTTAAGGATACGGGTACGATATATATACATATAAAATTATATATATTTATATTACTGAAAATACTGCAGGTATACTAAGTATAATTAAAAAACAATGTTTCAAGCATAAAAAAACTAAAATTTCATAAGTATTGTGATAACTAACATAGACACACAAAAATGCTGAAAAAATAAGCAATAAAATAAATTCTATCTATTTTTATGTGTAGATGTATTTATTGAGTATCCATAAAGTATCTGATAAAATATTATATCTTATATGTATTCGGTACGAGTACGACATTTTCAGTGTCTATGTTTCCTAGATGTGACACAATTTAGAATAGAAAATTGAGTAGGAGTTCCTTGTGATTGTTTTTTTTTTTCCCAACTGTCTCAGCTAATATTCATATGGAATAGCAAATTGTTAATGGTATAAGTTGTATGAAACAATGTTACTTGTGAATCAAGTAAATGTCATCACGATGGTGATCAATAATTAATTAATAAATACTAGCATGAGTTGCTACAGCCAGTCAAATAATAATCAAAATGATATAGACCTTATATTTTTGTTTTAACAAATAATAATGACAGCATTTATCTGACAAAAACAGTTCCCTTATCACGACCGACCTTGGGAGTCAATTTGTAATAATTGGGTTAAAAAATGATAATAGCAACGTAAACGTTGCAATCTCTATTTATTTATTTCTTCAGTATAACAAGTTTTATATAATTTAGAAGTGAAACAAAAACATAGCCGTAACCTGATAATATAACAAAGAATCATGCAATGAGTGCCCTCGGGCATAGCCGAGTGGCAAAGAGAGGTCGATAATCCATGCTGACTCTCCAGACACATTGGTTCGATTCTCGGCTGAAGTAGCCCCCTCAGTTTCAGTTCGGAGTCAATCTGACAGGTTGTGCAGTTGGAACCTGGTGCAATTCTGATCACTCAGACACATCCCACGATCACCTCTTGCTGGACTAATGAGTATTTGGTGCTGGCAAGTTTAGAATTAGTCGGGTACAAGCCCAAATGTCTAGATTATGAAAAAAAATAAAATCATGCAATGAGTTTATTCCTTTCCGAGTCTCAATCTTCAATGATTAAGGGCCCAATAGCCGTTGAAATGCATATTTATTGAATTAATTATGGTACCGAATGACATGGATTATTCTCAAGTCGTCTCGAGTTTGCTAGAATACCAATATGTTTTATAAATATATACCTAAATGTATTTGTACATATAAAACCTAAAAAATCTTCCCCAAATAATTGACAAATTTTGAAGTTTAATTGAACTTAATCAGGTCAAGTCCTGCACTAAACAATATCGAGAAAGTTTCTAATTGTATTTGTAGAGAGTCTCACGTATTATTAAAAATTGTACATGGAACAATTTTTTCATACATATCTTTCAAATTTGTGTCGGGCTAATCTTATAGAAAAACAATATCGCCCCCTTCATTGATTGCCAATTAAACTCAGATAGTCACAATTTATACATAGGGGTGGCTACGGTCCCGAAACCACCAGTTCCGGTTCTTTATTTTGGAGGAATTGGAACCGGAACCGTTGTCTCGCGGTTCCGGTTCTAAAACCAGAACCGATGGTTCTGGTTCCGGTTTGGAACCCGGTTCCTCCACGGTTCCGATTCTGGTTTTAACCGAAACTATTTGTTTATCTTTAGATATATTTTTTTTTTTAAAATGGCTTTTCAATTTGAGTTATGAAAGAAATAGAAAAGAAAGAAAAAAACTTGAACTTAATATTCAATTAAATTTTCCATTCTATATTATAATAATATTAAATTGTCTATATATACTATTGGAGTATAGATGAATCAAAGTTCACATAGTTGGCTTACAACATTTGGTTTAAAATGTGTCTCATTTAGTGACGAATATAAAACAATACAATAAATATTTAACATTTCTTCTAGCATATTTTAACAAAAAAATAAAAATCGTTGGTTTTAACCTTGAAACCGACGGTTTTAATTGTCGGTTCCACATACAGTTCTAACCGGCAATTAAAATCGTCGGTTCAACAGTTTTTGAGACCAATAAGCCAGAATTGGAACCGACTAGGGTTTTGGTTCCGATTTGAAATCCGATTTCGATTCTATTTGGTCACCCCTATTAATACACACACTCAGCGTGCGTATCCGGTTTTCTTCTTTCCCTCTTTTTCCGTGCCTCCGAACAAAATATACCTCATTGAACGAAACACACGCTAAAAGCTATGGCCTATTCCTTTGAAATATCAATGAAAATGACAAATGTGGAAAGATGAAGTGAAATGTTCAACTCATATTTAGCAAACAAAGAAATCAAAAATATCGCCCCCTTGTCCTCAATTATTGATGTGATACCCAAAATATTGTAATAAAGTGAATTTGGAACTGAAACTCAGTCAGTCTATCTTAAAAAATAAATAAGAAGGAGGTCTTACATTATACTGTGTCATGGATTTCAGTTTATGAGACGGATATTACAAAATACAAAAAAAATGGATATTTTTATGGGTTTGGGTTGGAATTCTAATTTCAAATAGAACCCGTCTCATTAATATAATCAATGAAACCATCTCATACAATTTTTTGCCAAAATGAAAATAAGGGATAAGTACAAAAATACCCCTGAGGTTTGGATTAATTCACAAAAAAAAAAAGACCAGGCATGTTTAAATAAAAATACAAAAAATCCCCTGAGGTTTTCGTTTTGTCTTAAATTTAAGGTAGGGACTGTAATAATTTTGTAAATGTCAGGGTTTTTTTTGAAATATTTTCCAAAATCACCGGGAAAAATGTATGACAGAATCAAACCTCAAGGGATTTTTGTAATTTTCAAAGTATTCTAGTTTTTTTTTTTTTTAATTAACCCAAACCTTAGGAGTGTTTTTGTAATTATCCCTAGAAATAATAATGTTATATTGGCAAATTTGAATTCAACTATTTGTATATTTCGCGTAAATCTTCATTTTCTTGAAACACTTAATTATAACTTAGGTTAATTTCCTCTATTTGTTTATAAAATTCGTTTTACATATGAACCTTTTAACATTTGGTCGCCATTTGTCCAATTATTGTATTTCACATGCCGTGAGATATGTGAAGCTATGTCGGGTATGAAGAAAAAACAGCATATAGAGTGAGATGTGACTTATGAGATGACAACCAAATTGTAACAATTGTTGGAAAGAAAAATTCATTTGCCAGCAATGATATATTATCAATAGGTCGACCATGTTAGTAGCATATATGTAGATTTCTTTGTTGGAAATTTGATCTTCGCAATCTCTCTTTTCACATGATAGTTTTTGTTTATGTTTTTTTTTTTTCATTTCTATCTTCTTTATTTTCGTGTTTTTCTCTCTCCTTTTCTCGATCATTTTTTTTTTCAAAACGATAGAGCATAACATTAAACTCAAAAAAATTTACGTTGGATGGTCAACTGACCAACAACCTCTTGAAAACAAGAACAAAAACCTCCAAGTAGAATCAAAGAGATCCATAAAAAAAGATGGGAATTTTTTTTTAAGCAACATGTACTTAGTCACTTTTGACACTTTGCAACCTACATTATTTTTCTTGGCAACTAACAACCAAAATTATGCGCATTTTGCAGTTTGCAACCTCCATCTTTTTTAGTTGATTTTCTTTAGTTTCTAAATTTTTATTTTATTTATATTTTTTCTTTTCATCTCCATTCTCCTACCCCTCCCTGTGCACAATAAAGAGGGTGTGCACCAATTTTAAGTTTCCTCTTGTTTCTAGGAATACATATTTCTTCCCCATTTTTGGTTGGATTATGAGATTTCAATTACCTTCACCTTTTTGTTGATTATCCTATTAGCTTGGATGTTGCCAATTTTTGGGTGTGTGCTTATAAAAGTAAAAGAAAAATTTAGATACTAAAGAAAATCAATTAAAAAATACCAAAATGCCCTTATGAAATAAACAAGCAAGTCATGTGAGGGAATATTCCCCTTTTGGTCTGCCGAAGGTTGCAAACTGCAAAATGCGCATAATTCAAGTTGTTAATTGCCAAGAAAAAAAATGTAGGTTGCAAAGTATCAAAAGTAACTAAGTACAAGTTGCTTAAAAAGAATTCCCAGAAATAATGGTCTAAAAACAACGCATGAGTTAGCAATTTGGTAGGGTAGACATTTCTCCTCCTTACAAGTGAGTTTTTTCTCACCTCTCTTGTGGGAGTTTTTTCATAAGATCTTTATGATCTCTTTTATTATATATTATCAGGGTTTTGTTGGAAATTTGGGATTTTTTTGTCAAATCTACTGGAATATGTATCTTTTAATTGTTTTGTTTCTCTGTCTTTCATGCGAGCAATCATACAATTGAGATTTGCATTCCATGAGCCTGATTCGAGTCTTCAATGTTTTATGTGTTTTTTATTTTATTCTTCAAATTTTTACTGTTTCGGTGAGAGAAGATGTGTTTTATTTTGTTGGAGAAAATGTAATATATAATATATACATATACAATATTTATGTATTATATTAAGTTGCATTTGGAATGATGGATTTGGATTTGAGGGGAGAATTTGGGAAAAATATTTCGAATAACTCCAAATAGTATAAATTCGAAATACAACACAATGACTTTAAAAATAGCACAAAATAAAATCTAAGGATTTCAAATTCATTATAGAATAATGTTATCCAAATAAGCTCAATGGATATATTATTATGGATTTAAATCCAAATCAATCAATTCAAATTGAACTTAAATTTGATTTCTCCTAGTAAAAAAGGATAATACCAATATATTCAAATTGACGTGGCTAGTTAAGGTTTTATTTTATTTCATTTTTTCATGTTTTTTGGCAACGGTTAAGGGTCTCAAAACTTGTCCTAGTTACATACATTTTTTTAGTACCTAGCTAATTACATACAATTTTCAAAAGATATTTTCTATTGGGGAGGTCTCTTGTGAGACCGTCTCACGGATCTAGATTCCTGAGATGGAGCTCCAAATACCAAACCCGCCACTTTACCCAAATAGCTGAAAGCCCACTGCCCAACCCAACCCGCTGGAGAAAAAAGCCCAGAAGCCAAACATGAATTGAAGCCCAAGACAAATAAAACCCCCCGGCTGATCGTTTCTCTCCATCCCTCTCGCTCAGCATCGTTGCTCCAACCCAAAAAATAAGCCCGTTGCAGTAGCTAATTCTCAAACGCGCAGGTAGCAGTCGGAAAAAACATCTTCGGGGCTGACTTCTCGGGAACTCACGCTTGTTTACAATAGCAAAGCTTGATCTGACACCAAAAAATGGATAATCGTAAAGAGCTTGACAATGAAGCCAACCCTAATCCTCAATTGTTTTAGTAATTGTTTGAATACTTTTGTATTACATTGATATTATTGTTTTGTACTTTTTTAAATTGATACTTCTGTAAGTAGTGAATGAAGTTTTGGGCCAAATTCGTGTGATACTTTGTTAGTAAAAAATGATACTTTAAGCATAAAAATTGATATTGTTAAGTAAAAAAGTGATACTTTTCACCTGCAGTTGTCCCCATTACAGAAAAAATCAAGTAATAGTTACAAAATTTGCCCCAAAATTTGTGTGATACTTTGTTTGTAAAAAGTTATACTTTAACCGCAAAAAGTGATACTTTTAAGTTAAAAAAAGATACTTTTCACTTACAGTTGTTTCACATAAAAATTATACACAAGTATCATTTTCCATATAAACTTGTACTCATCTACACAAAATACACTAAATATCTTTTTTGAGAGACCATTGTCCCCATTATAGAAAAAATCAAGTAATATTACTAAAAACTACCACAAGATTTGTGTGATACTTTGTTAGTAAAAGTGATACTTTAAGCACAAAAAATGATACTTTTAAGTAAAAAATGATATTTTTTACCTGGAGTTGTTCACATAACAAAAAATATACAAAAAGTATCATTTCTCATATAAACTTATACTCATCTACACAAACCACACTATGTATCTTTTTTGAGAGACATTTGTCCCCATTACAGAAAAATCAAATAATATTACCAAAAACTGCCACAAGATTCGTGTGATACTTTGTTAGTAAAAAGTATTACTTTAAGCACAAAAAAGTATACTCTTAAGTAAAAAAATGATACTTTTCACATGTAGTTGTTCAGGTTAACAAAAAGTATACATGTTTTCCCATATACACTTGTACACCATCCACACAACCTACAAAAACTATACAATGCATCTTTTTTTTTTTTCATACACTCATTCTCATTACAAAAACTATCAAAGTATCATTACAAAAAACCTCCACAAATATATTTACAAGAAGGATGCACCACATGAATTCCCAAAAATAAACACTGCATATTAATCTCTCATCTTCTATAGACTTTCGCGCTTTCACTTTATAATACCATCATTTCCGTTTCCCAGTAACAGGAACGATTGCTGATTCTTGAGCCATTATACTTCACTGCAAAAATATATGGAAGAGTGATAAAATTAAAATTGGAAAAAAACTGATGATACTTTTTATATAAAAAGTGATACTTTGTATGTAAAAGGTGATATTTTTTAATTATTTGAACTCAAGAACCAAACAGAACAATAATAAAACACATGCAATACTTTGTTTACAACATCTGATACTTTTACGACCAAAAGTAATACTTTTAAGGGCAAAAGTGATACTAGTCATGTAAAAATACAGAAACATCAAAATATCAAAACACAATGTTACTTCACATACTGACTACAGAAATCTGAAAATAAATGCTCAAATTTAAACTCTAACATATATTTTCAAGCAAAATCTGAAGAAAAAAATTTGAAAATACTTAAATTCGAAGAGAACCAAAGAAACAAAAGAAAAAAACTACAGAAAAATTTAAGAAGTACCAGATTCTTGGTCGAAGAGAGGCCAAACTTGGAACCACTATGAAAAAGAGGAAGAGACACGCCCAAAAATCGCAAAGAAAAACGAGAAAAAAAAGGAGAAAAATCACCATGAAATGTCTGAAGAGAAAGAAGAAAGAACAGAGAGAAATAACGATGGTTTGGGCAATGAGGATAATTTCCGCGGGTTGTGGGTAGAGACACGGGTAGCGGGTTTGGGGCTCCGTCTCACGGAAGTAGATCCGTGAGACCGTCTCATATAAATTTTTCTGTTTTCTATTTTTATTTTTACCTACTTGAATTTTTTCTACGGTCAATTTAAAAAAGAAAAAAAGAACCCACCAAAATCTAACGGGAAGAAATAATACCGTTACCGCTTGTTGAAACCCAAGACAAGTTAATTAACGGTCCCACAGAAAGAAAAAGTGAGAAACCTCTAGAAACGTCCACACGTTTCTGTCTCCTATTTGGCTATTTCCCATCCAGCCAAAAGAGAAACTAACACGTGTCAGATTCTGCATGGCTCATTTGGACTCTCTAAATTTTAGTACTTTTAAGTAAATTTAACAAAGTTGATCACTCTTTTTTCTTTAATTATGGGGATGGTCTCTAGGAAGAATTACATGCATGCATATATATTCATAATACATATATTCATATTATAATAGACCAAAAAAACGGGCCTTTTGCTTATTATAAAATTAGTGATATATAAAAAAAATCTTAGAAAGTTGTTAGCTAGAGGAAATTTAAGATATGAGCTTTTGGATTATAATATAGGAAATTCTCAAATTTTTGGTAGTTAACTTTTCGCAAGTGGATTTTATAACAAGATTCTTCATGCTTAATTTAGAAATATATTGAGAAACAAGCTCACCATTTTCCAACTGCTAAGACCGTGATTGCTTGTCCTTTCATTTTGTCAATTTTTATTTTTTGAGTATTAAGAAACGAGTTCAGCATTTTCGAACTACTACTTGGAAAATATAACTATGTTATTTAGGTAGAAATTAAGAATCATTTTTTGTAGAGTTTCCGGAAGCAATTCCATCATAAATGAATTATTGATCGGGACTTAATATTATTGAGGGGCGGGGAGTGCACAATTGAAGCATTTTGACTATTGTGGTTAGAGGGATAAAGGGATAGTGGGGAGGGAAGAAGACAACTTTGCCAAAGCTATTTCTGGATTGACTTGGGCAACTACAGAGACTGAAGACATTTCACACGTACGGTTTGTTTGTGTGAATGGCACCTCCCCTCCAGGAGCGGCGACGAGGGTTTAAATTTTCCTATTATATCACGAGGATCCCCGTGAGGAGACACCTCCCCTGTGCAAACACCCCCTAACTCTATTATCTATTCCGAATAAGTACTTACTATATTTAATAAAAAGTGTATTATTCTGAATTCATTTTCATATGTACTTAAGGGGGGAAAAGGTGGAATAACAAGCTATTTTTAGTGAATCAAATATGATCATTAATACCTAACCACCACATAAACAATATTAAAATAAACTTATTACAAAGAAAACCATAACTACTCATTCCTATTCACAAAAGTAAATGAAAATCGATTCTACCATGCACGTTGTCGGATTTGTACATCAATGTTTTTTTTTTAAAAAAATCGGATTTGTACCTCAATGTTTAGTGTAGGAATGGGACAACCTTAACATGTAACTTTAAAAGCACAAAAGGTATAAATCTATATATACGTACAATACACATTAATACAAACTATGAGGCGGCCCGTTTGGCTATTTTCTAATAAGAGATAAAAATAATTATGAAGTGTATTCCATTATTTCTCATAACAATTGAGAGATGAGAATAAAAAATGGTCCACCCTAAATTTTCTTTCTTTCTTTATACATCACATTGCCAGCTGTTTTCCACATGAAGCTTTTCAACAAGGGGGCCCCACCGAATGAAGCTGGTCCTCAAAAAATAAAGAAATAAATAAATAAATAAATAAATAAAAGATAAATCCAGATTAATCTATAATAGTGGGCCTGATAAGGCCAGAGATTAGAAAGGCTGTAACGGCTCTATAATTAATTGAGCACAGTTTTATAAAGACACATCGACAGAGAATGTTTATATTATATGTACATAATAATTATGCTTAATATACATCCAAATTATAGAAGAATCAAATATATGAGTACTACATTCTCGAGCCACTCAAATTCACAGAGCTACTGGCTTAGCTGTTTTTCCCTTAAAATCAAAATTTTTTATGCAAAGGTTATATGTTGCTATATGACTAGTTTTCGGAAAAACATTCTCGATCTTTTTAAAATTGCTTCCATGTAAATTTCGAGAAATGCACAATGACTCACATATATCTAATATCATCGACTATCGCGCACAAGGAGTCGTCCCTCAAATTATTGCTCCATACTGGACTCCCCTGATCTATCCAGCTGCAGGATCTCACTAAGTTTCAGCCTTCCACTGCCGTTTAAAGTCCTCAATATTAATTATTTCATCATCATAACTCGAACTTCGACCTTTTCGAAAGGAGTCCGAGTGTTACCTCACATTGACCACTAAGCCAAGGATCATTAATCTTTTTATTTCTTATTAATGCTCTTCAAAATTGGAGCCGGTAAATCTTTCGTACGGGAAATATTTCACACGGGAATTTTGCTTGCGACACCAATAAAACCATGAGGTTGTCCTAGAGAAATTCCTTCGGCGCTAAAATCAGTACAAATTGCAGTGAAAACCCAAAGCAAATAACAGCTGAGAATAATAAATTAAGAATACTTACAAATAACAAGGATATAGACATTTTTATATCTAAACTGATGGGACGCATGGACTTTGTATGATAAAGTGGGCCGCGGGAGCCAGTACTGATTGCATGGACCGAATAATTATATATATGACTCAATAATAATAATATTGAACAATTAATTGAGCAATTTTGGGATTATATTATGTGTAAAATAATAATAATCAAGAAAAGTCGAATTTGTCGCCGACACTTGTCTTTCTCATTTAGTTAGACTAAAAATAATAATTAGAAAAAAAAAAAACTTTTTTTCTCTTATAATTAAAACGTAATAATTCTTTCTCCGTTTGTCAATTCATATAAAGTATCATACACATTCTTTTGCAGAATTCAATTTTGATCTACTCACGCAATCATTAATAGGCCAGGTCATTTGAGATCGATTGATTTAATGAATTTATTTATGATAAATAGAAGCAATAGTCTTGCCAATAAAAATAGGTTATAATGAAAATTGTACGTTTTTTTTTTTTTTAAATTAAAGGGAGATAATTACAGCTTTGGAAGAATATATGATACATATGATTAATCAAAGTACAATTGAATGGCCACATCAAATAATTAAAGGGTGGTCACCATATGCGCTCTTTGTGCTGTTTTTATATAGGGTGGCATTTAAAAATTGGATAATGACAAGATATTTGACTATGATTATACCTAGATAATATTAAAGTAATTAATTTGTGGTTACAGATAAGCTTTGTATATTTATAATTGATAAAATATACTGTTTGTCCTGTTCTACTTGCCAGGGTAAGATTTCAATAGAGACATTTTACCATGACTAAAAAAAAAATAGACATTTTACCATTTTTTTTTTGAGTGATAGTAATTGCTAATTTGAGGTAGGAGTAGTCAAATGGAACCGAAATCGGGTTCTATATCGGAGCCAACGGTCATCAGTTCTGAGAACCGTTGACCGATCAATGGTTTCAAAACTAACTCGGAACCGTATGCCGTTCGATTATGGTGGTGCATTGGTTCAAAAAGCGTGGGAACCGCAATTAGAACTCGCTGGGTACTGCTTGTGGTGGAGTTAATCGCCGGTTTCAAGGTTAAAACCAACAACTTTTATTTATTTTGGTAAAAATATGCTAAAATAAATGTTAAATGTTTATTATGAAGTTCTATATTCGTAACTACATTAGACATGTTTTAAACCAAATGTTGTAAGCAAATTACGTGACTTTTAATTCTTCTATACTTTAATAGTATATATAGACAGTTTAATATTATTATTAATATTAAGTATAAAACTTGATTGTATATCAAATCCAAGTATTTTTCTTTCTTTTTTTTAATAGGAATTGATAAACTATTTTAAAATAATAAAAAATTATCAAAAAATAAACAAATGATTCTGGATAAAACCGAAATCGTGAGGACGAGGCAATAATTCCGGTTCAAGTTCCTCCAAGATCATGAACCGAAATCGGCGGTTCCAAAACCGTGGCCACTGGCCACCCCTAAGTTGAGGACATTTTATTGCCATTTGTATTTATGTGACTTCTCCAAATTTCAAGCATTACCTTTGAGTAGGCTCTTAAATTAAGTAAATTCCCTATTTTACTTAGCTAAAAAGGTTTCTTTCTTTTTAACTTGAAGTTTAATTTAAATTTTAATCGTACGACAATAATTTGATAGTTAGTTCACGTGGCGTATAAATAAGGATCTTGGACCTTCTTTAGAAAAAAAAAATAAAATACCAACACTTTGTTTTCCATTAATTCATATTTGAATTTTTTTATTTGAATGAAAGATAAATTTATATAAACATGTCAGGGATATAACTCATATAAGTAAAATTATAACATTTGTAATTTTTACATAAACATATTTCACTAAAATTAATATTCCAATATGGCGGTGACTTCCAATAAAACAAACGTGAACAGAACAAATAAGACATTTAACGCATCATTTTATCTGAGACTTAAAAAAAAAAATCATTTTCACCGGGTTTTCAGATTTTTCCTTCTTTTTTTTTTTTCACTTTGCATAATCGAGAGGAGAAAAATTCACCAACTTACAAATCATATGAGACAAAAGAAAAGGTAAAATCTAAGGTAGCAATCGGATACGGAAAAATCTCATTTTCATTCGGGTAGATAATTTTTTAACTCGAAAATTGCATATGAAAGATTTCAAAAAATATAATATTCACACACTTTCATTTTGTTACTCCAACTAACCAATTATATTGTTGGATTTTGGTGTCAAAATAGAAGAAGGCTTTTGTCCCACATTGCTTGTGGAACAAAAGGGATGGGAGAACTTAAGGTTATTTAAGGAACCCATGTGTGGTGTTATCAAGTCACACAAATACACTTTAATCTTTGTGGTTTGACTCTAGTTAAATTCCTTTCTTGTATTCTCTAGTATGGAGAGTTGGGAGAGAGGTGTGAGTTAGTCAAAGATTTGTAAGAGTGTGGGGCAGTCTTGGGGTCGGGAGAGAGAATGTCCGTGTGATTGTATAAATGTTTCACATAGTGGAATTTCTTTCTCTGGGGCCGTGGTTTTTCTCCTGGTTTTGGAGTTTCCACGTAAATTCTTGTGTTGTGGATTGTTGTTATTTTTCATTTTATTTCTCGGTTATTTCTCGCTTGTCCCTGGGGATGAATGTGTGATCCGATTTTTCCCAACAAGTGGTATCGAGCCCTGGTTGGGTCTCTTGAAATTCTAAGTATGCTCGGGTCGCGCGATGTCGACCTTCCACATCGAAAAAGATTTCTTGAGCGGTGTCAGGGGTCTCATTTGGAGGCGGTTGTTCATCGGTAGGGTGGTTCAAGCGGTGGAGAAATTTAATGGAAGGGTCGAGTTTGGCTTATGGCTAGTATAAGTCGAGGATGTGTTGGTACAATCCAAGGGTTACACAGGCTTTGAAAGTTAATCACAAAGTGGAGGTGGAGTTGATTTGGCAAATAGCTCTAATCCAGGCTAACATTGTGGCGGTGAGGATTTTCTCTCGATGAAAAAATGTATGTCCTTTTGGCATGTGAGTTGTCATGAAAGAGGATATGGTTATGTTAGTGGGTCCAAGAATTTGCACACGGGCATTGACTTGTCATGGAAAGATCCAGGGTGTGGTGGAATTTCACACGGGCATTGGTTTGACATGGATGCAGGTGTGTGGTGGAATTTACACACGGGTATCGGTTTGGCATAGATCTGAGTGTGTGTTTATGTCGATGGTTGAAGGACTTCGGGAGGGCCAAAAGTCGGGAGTTGCATCATAAATTTCAGCGGATTTTTCGACATGTGCCGAGGAAATTCTTAGAATGGTGTATTCTAAGTGGTCTACTCATATGGTGGAGTAGGATTCTCTGGTTTGAGAATGATGGTTCTCTGATTTGAGAATTGTGATTGTCGGTGAAGACAATGGTGGAGCTTCTTTTATTTTGTCAAGGTGGAGTTTGTTGGATTTTGGTGTCAAAATAGAAGAAGGCTTTTGTCCCACATTGCTTGTGGAACAAAAGGGATGGGAGGCTTAAGGTTATTTAAGGAACCCATGTGTGGTGTTATCAAGTGCACCAGTCAAATACACTTTAATCTTTGTGGTTTGACTCTAGTTAAATTCCTTTCTTGTATTCTCTAGTATGGAGAGTTGGGAGAGAGGTGTGAGTTAGTCAAAGATTTGTAAGAGTGTGGGGGTACTGGGGTCGGGAGAGAGAATGTCTGTGTGATTGTATAAATGTTTCACATAGTGGAATTTCTTTCTCTGGGGGCCGTGGTTTTTCTCCGGTTTTGGAGTTTCCACGTAAATTCTTGTGTTGTGGATTGTTGTTATTTTTCATTTTATTTCTCGGTTATTTCTGCTTGTCCCTAGGGGATGAATGTGGGATCCGATTTTTCCCAACATATATAACATGTTTTCTTAAACAAAATCAAATCAACGAAATATTATTATACATTTTATCATCAATTTTATTATTCGGTCACTCGAATATTTCTAACTACCAGTCATCTACAATTATTCTTTTACTATTGATATATCAAATCGACTTTTATAATTATATTTTTATTCTTATTTTAACAACTCTCTTAAAATCCATACTTCTTTTTTTAATAAGTATAATCACCATTCTCTAACAAAAATATCAAAATCAAAATATATCTAATAGCACTAGGGATGTCTATGGGTTGAGTCCACCTAGACACAAGACCCTACCCATTAAGAAAATATAAGGCCCAGATTCGCCCCCACTCACCTCACCTTAGACCCATTTATGCACTGATCCATGCTTGTGTCTAGCGGGTATAATCCATTAGACCGGCCATTCGCCAACTTCATATGTCAACTTTGTATGATTTTTAGTTAGAATAGTGCAATAAAAAATTATGTCAAATGTAATATTTATATTTGTAGATATTATATAAATTATGAAATAAACACCAAATATATAAATTAAGAGTTATTAAACAACAATATACACACTCAATATACAAATTAATAAAAAAACTAACTATATGGGTCGTATCCTACCATAAAGTTATCCGACCCAGACCCGTCCGAGGTCTAATAACCAATATATATTACCCACTCCTTACCCATTTATTTGTCCCGTATCCATTTCAAATAAGACAGATCTGGTTCAGGTCCAGATTTATGTCTTATCCAAATCCATTGTCATCCCTAAATATCACCCTAAACTCTAAAATCATCAATCAAGCTAGAAGAAGAAAAGGATAGAATTTTCATTTTCCTCTGATTTAGTGGCAGGTAAAAAGCCAAAGGAAAATATTTTCTTGCAAGGGAAAAACGAAAAAAAACAACGAACCGTTGGACACTGCAGTAGCAGTCTGTAGTGTGTTTGGCTGCCGTGGGACCCACTACAGTAAAGCCCACAGCGCAGCAACACAAAAAACAGATGATTAGCCCTCACATGCTCTGTCTCTCTGTTTGGGCCCCACTTTCTCCTTATTCGCTGTTTATTTCATTTTATATCTTAACTTATTGGCTAAATTGCAAAATATGCCATATAACTAATAGAATAGTAACTTATTTAAAAAATAGCACATTGAAGACTATATTGATCGTCAATTTAAAAAACTCTCCGGAATCGATTCTCAATTTGAGGATTTCGTTTATTTTGAACCTAATTGCTAACTAGATATGTGAGATGGCAAATTTACGATGACTTGGATGAAAATAAAAGAAGCATAAATAAAATTACTCACCTCTGGGCAAAATCAAGCCCCAAATAAGTTGTAAAAAACCCAGAAAATTGAATTGAATCTCTGCTTCTTTTTTCATTAATGTCATTGTGAATTTGTTATATCATATGTCCAGTTACAGTTAGCAATAAGGACCAAAAAAATGAAATCCCCAAATTAAGAATTGAATCCGGGATAAATTTAAAATCGGCGGCCAATTTAGTTTTTAATCTGCCATTTCCTAAAAATTATTGTCCTAATTGTAAGTTGAATAAGTTATTCTCTTGTTTTCACACTACCCAACAGTTTGCAATAATTTAGCCTAACTTATTATATATTTATATTTATATAAAAAAACTATTCTTTTCCCATATTTCTATTCCAGAAATACCCTTCCCTTATCCAATAATCCTCCCGTCTCCTCCACCCTTAAAAAGCTTCACTCCCCCCATAGCATAAACACCACATTCAGCTTCTGCAGAAAAAAAAAGTACAGAAGAAAAATAAATCTGTAGAGAGAGAAAAAGAGGGAGAAAACCATTTTCGTTGTAAAGCAAGTATGACGAAGGAAGTGAGTGAAGAGCCGGCGGTGCACCATAGCGGCAAGGACTACGTGGAGCCGCCGCCGGCGCCGTTTCTAGGCGTCGGTGAACTGAAGATGTGGTCCTTCTACAGAGCGGTTATCGCTGAGTTCATCGCCACACTCCTCTTCCTCTACGTCACCGTCGCCACCGTCATCGGACACAAGAAGCTCCAAGCCGCCGACCAGTGCGACGGCGTTGGCCTTCTCGGCATCGCCTGGGCGTTTGGCGGCATGATCTTTATCCTTGTCTACTGCACCGCCGGAATCTCAGGTACCTGCAGCAAAAACACCAACACTTGCTATACTCTTCTCTGTTCGAGTAATTTTTGATTTAATTTGTTCCGTGTTGCGATTCAGGTGGCCACATCAACCCAGCGGTGACCTTCGGCTTGTTTTTGGCGAGAAAGGTGTCGCTGATTCAGGTGTCGTACATAGTAGGTCAGTGTTTGGGTGCTATCTGTGGCGTTGGTTTGGTGAAAGCCTTCATGAAGAGCTCCTTCAATAGACTCGGTGGTGGTACTAACACCGTAGCCACTGGGTACAACACCGGCACAGCGGTTGGTGCTGAGATTATTGGTACCTTTGTGCTTGTTTACACTGTTTTTTCCGCCACCGACCCCAAGAGAAGCGCACGAGACTCTCACGTCCCTGTAAGTACACCTGCATCCAAACTATTTTTTCAGCTTTGGCTTATCTCTGTTTTTTTTTTTTTTGTTAAAGCAGTTTGATGTTATTTGAGGATGATATTGGGAGATTAAACAAACGAAATGGAACTGATTAAGGCTTGTTTGGATTTTTAGGTTTTGGCTCCACTTCCCATCGGATTTGCAGTTTTCATGGTTCATTTGGCCACAATCCCCATCACCGGAACTGGTATCAATCCTGCTAGGAGCTTCGGAGCTGCTGTCATCTACAACAACGAAAAAGCCTGGGATGACCAGGTAAATTCTTTTCCTAAAATCAGAAAAAAATTCAAACCAGTTTTTTCATCATGATGTATAGAATTTGAAATCTGAACTTGTTGTGTTTGATTAAATGTCGCAGTGGATTTTCTGGGTTGGACCATTCGTCGGAGCTCTAGCAGCGGCGATATACCACCAGTTTGTGTTGAGAGCTGGAGCATTGAAGGCGCTGGGATCGTTCAGGAGCAATCCCACCAATTAAGGACTGAAAAATTGCTGTTAAATCTTTATTATTATTGTTAATCTTTTGTTTGTTTTTGAATTTCTGTGTAATGATTAGAATTTAGATGAACTTTTTTATTTTTCTGTGTAATTTTTAAATATTTGTTAGTTTTGGCTGTGTATTTATTTTGGCATGGGACAAAAAGTAGTGCTGGTGGTGTTGTTTCTTTTCATTTCTATGAATAATTGATGAGATTGTGGGCCTGTTTCTATTACCATATTTTCAAACAATTTTATCCTCTTGTTTATTTATTTCTAGTGCCTTCAAGATGAAAATGTACCTTTCCTCAAAAAAAAAAAAAAAAAAAAAAAAAAAAAAAAAAAAGATGAAAATGTACCTAACATGAAGGACAAAGTAGGGTTTTTGCTAGTATTGGGAAGAAAGAAGGAAACAAAAGGATTACTAATTAAATATCCTGAATTCACCTGATCGCGTGCAGGGATGGTACACTTTTTACTTTTATGGACTCAATAGCATTAAAAATTTAAATATTTTCTCACTTCGAAATTTCTGTGTTTTTTGGGGACCAAATTTACTGCTCTATTTTAGTTTTGATGTCCAATGATGAAATTATAAATATGAAAAGGCTTAATTGCAATTTCAGTGTTGTAAATCTTAGGGCTGGCTACTACCAGCTTGTAACTCAGGTGAAATAGCCCATCTTTTAAAATTTATCCTCTACTCTTCAACCACTACTCTCAACTTATTAAAAAAACTGGCGATTTAGACTTCTAATTTCTTGGTGTTAGTTTTAGTTTTTGATGCTTTTGCTCTTTAGTCAAAATAGCAAATTGCAATTTAAAGTCTTATAATTTCAACGGTCATATATTTTGCCTACTAAATTACAATGATATTGTGGGAATAAATGGAATGTTAAAACATCTAGTTGAGACCAAAATCACATAAAATTAGAACTTATATAGGTATAAGGTATCTACAACACAACTCTATAACTCACACTATTACAACAAATACGAAATATGCAAAAATTCCTCTCCAACCAACTCTAAACCTTAGAACTTGACTAGAGATGGCCTAAAATTGCACAAAATCAAAATATTACGGGATCAAAATCCCATAAAATTAGAACTTATAAGATCAAAATTGTACATAATCAAACATTACGGGATCAAAATTGCTACATAAATTATTTACATGGCCAATATTATTAGTCACCTATATTTACGGGACAAATTTTGCAACTAAACATTTCAAAAAAGAAAATATTCACTTGAAATAGAAGCTCTACCAGTCTTCCACCTATTTTATCTAGGCGCACATAAACAAACATATATAAGGTGATGGTAGGTATCCAACCTTTTGTTTCCCCCCATGCCAAATTCTGGAAAAGGTCTGAAATTTATCCACTTTTTGACTTAAAAACAGCCAATAGGACCAAAGAGTACAGAAATAAAAAAGCAAGAAATGAGGGGGGTGAAAAAGTAGATAAATACTAATAAGAGGGCTACTCGGGAAATTTATTTTGATGACATTACCACTTTGGATTTTGCTTAGTTTTATCTTGTGATACAGCCATATAGGTGGATATTAGGGATGGCAATATGGGCCTGGCCGGCGGCCCGACCGACCCGTGGTGTTTGGGGCGGGCGGACGGCCCGTCCCGTTTTGGGGCGGCGGACCCCCCCCAGACGGCGAGGCGGGTCTGGTATTGTATTGTAATTGCCCCGCCCGCCCCCCCCGCCCCAGTAGATATTATACACTAATATTATTATTATATGATATTATAAAAATAAAAAAATACATTTAGCTTTCACAAAAAAATACATTTACAATAATACATTATAGAATATTATAAAAATATAAAAATATATTTAAATTTCTCAAAAAAATAAAAAAATACACTTTATTAAATTAATTTTAAGCTCAAAAAATCCAAAACGGGGCGAGGCGGACCCGCCCCGCACAGGGCGGGCACGGGGCAGCCATTTTGGACCCGTGGCGGGGCACGGGGCAGGGCGGGGCGCGGGGTAACTAGCACGGGGCGGGTCCGGGTATTCAATTACCCGCCCCGCCCCGCCCCATTGCCATCCCTAGTGGATATAGGTGTGCTGTGTGCTCACATGAAAGGGAATGTACAGAATTTACAAAGGTATTTTCACGAGGGTTGCTGTTTGTAATGAATGTGGGTAGTAGTTAGGTTGAATTCCAATTCTTCAAAAGCGCCCCTAAGGTTTGGACAAATTACAAAAAAATCCAATTTTTTTTTTAAATTGCAAAAGCCCCTAGAGGTTGACTTTGTCTTACAATCCGCCCCTTCATAAACTAAAAAAATATTTCAAAAAACTCCCTATAGTTATAGAAATATTACTGTTATTCCCTTAAATTTAAGACAAACAAACCCGAAGAAACTTTTTGTAATTTTGAAACATCTTTAGGTGTTTTTGTAACTCCAAATCTCTGGGTTTTTTTTCGTCATTATCCATTTTATTTTTATTGGAGCTAGTTTTTCTTTTCAAATTTTTTTTAAGTACACTATATTTAGTTTTTTTTATTTAATATGTACATATTACTTCCAAGAAGCTTGACATGATAGGACATTCATAAATTTGCCCGAAGAACCGTATACAATGTTCTCTGTCCAACTCAAAATTGATTGCATAGACCAGCAAATTAATGAACTTTCGGGTTTTGTCTCGTGAGATATCGTGAGACCGTGAGACGGTGATACTTTTAGTATAACAAGTGATACTTTGTCTAAATACACTAATTTAAGTGTATTCATAAATGTTATATTCACATGTTAATTACAAAAATTACCACTGAAATTTTCCGGTGATTACAATAAAAATCAGCTAAATTTAAAAATTATGAAAAGTAATCCCTGAGCATTTGATCCCAACAGCTAGTTGATCTAACGGAATGTGTTGAAATCATTAAAAAGTTACTTGAAATTCCAAAAATGCCCTGTAGTAATGTTCACAAATTATCCACATTACATAAAGATCAATAGACACTAACATCCCCAAACTCTTACAAATACCCCCTCTGATTATGAATAAGAAACATTTTCCACCCCTTTGTTCTCAATAAACTACAAAAATAGTCCAAAAACTCTGGAGGTAATTTTGGCCTTCCATTTCTTTTTTCCTTCAATTCTTTCTTTGTTTCTGGAATTCGTCAGGAACATTATCGACTTTACACAAATTTCGTTTGTTTTACTGCAATCCCTTAAATTTTAGGGGTACTTTTGTAATTTTGAAACCTAGGTAATTGGTTTTTCTATCGCGATATTAAAATATATTATATGATATTTAAAAAATGTTCATTTGATGTTTAACATAATTCAGTAAAAAAAAAAGATTTTGTTTTTTAAAATTAAAATATGCTATTTAAATAATAATCGAAAATATTTCATATATTTGGTATTGAGAAAATATTGCATATATTTCAGTTTAAGAAGAATTTTATAGAAAAAATGTTAAAAACGGGATGAGATTTCATGTTCTACTTTCTCTATCCCACTCTATATTCATACACTTGATGAATGATACATGTACAATTGTGATTTCACGTGACATCAATCATGTACACATGTCATCCATCCGATGTAATGGAATAGATAAAGTATAACAGGAGATCTTAATCCGTTAAAAAAATATGGGCCATGTGATGGCGGTCAGAATCCGAGGAATCAATGATGGGTGAAATTTAGAAAGCAAGGAAAATTTAGTACAATAAAAGTTATGCATAATAAAATTTTTTAGTGTTTATTGAAGTTGTGCTCGACGAGACTTCAAAGCATAAAATTCATCAATAATTAAATATACATTTATACTATTAACAAAATTTCGTTCAATGTAGAGCATCAAACAATCCGCAATTTCTATTAATTTATTCATAACAATGAATTAAATCAATTTTCTAGTAAATTTTAGCAATTTTCAACTAATTTATTCATGGCAACAGTAGAGTGATACAATAAAACTTAAAAGAATATATTCTATTTATGCCACAGTATGACAATATTCCAAAAACTAAAATAATCGGACCTGTCTTTTAATTGAGGTTAGTTTGGCTTTGTTTTTTTTTTTTTTTTAAGAAATGTGTTTTTTTTTTTTTTTTTTGCGAAAAAAAAGTGGGCTTTGTTAATATATTATTAATTAGATTAAAAAAGATGGGGTAAAATTATGGGATGGGCTAATCATAATAAAACCAATAACATAAGCATGATAGTAAATAATAATAATGGGCTTCCACAAATTTGTCCTGGGCTCCAGCCCAGTGGAGCCCATGACTGAATCGCCTCTGCCAGTGAATATAATCCAAATCAGCCATCATATTAATTTGGAGAATATATCATCGCTCGCTGGAATTCCAATTATAATTGGACTAGAATTCAAACTACAACCAATTACACTTATAATTGGACTCTCTACCAATCAAACTACTCCACCACAATCTTTTTCACTATATATAAGAATCGATTATCTCACTTTTACCTTATTATTAATAATCTGATTCTTACGCTTTACTCTATTATTGATTGATTATTGATAATCTGATTATTGCGTTGTTTTCATTATGTTTCCGTTCTTTAAGTGGTATTTACGTTGTTTGAGAAGTTTGATTCCCGGAGCCGATTCGTTGCCAATCACCCGGCACACGGCTTCTTTTGGCGATGATGATTATGATTATGATGTTGTTTCAGGGGAGATATTTGAATCACATTTTGATCGACTCCCCAATGATGTTATGGGGAAGATATTTGGTAATCTGTGCATAGGCGACCGAGTTCGCGCGAGACTCGTGTGCAAAACATGGAGAGATATGCTTACGCGGGTCGACTTCCCAGTTAAACCAGAGGCCCCCTGGCTTATCTTATCCCACGATTCCAGCAGAGAATCGGAAAGAATATGCTTCGAAAGCATGTCCGAGGAAAGAACATACCGTTTCAAGTTACCTAATTCAGTTTGTGGTGGTGGTGGGTGGCGGTGGTGCTTTTGCGGGTCTTCCAGCAAGGGGGGATGGCTGCTCATGGCCGGTCAGTCGGGGCGCGACCTTTTGAGCACGGTCATGTTGTTGTGGGATCCGATATCGGGGACCACCAAAAAACTTCCTCCGCTATCCACGCTCCCCTTTTTCGACGAATTGGTGGAAGGTTGCATTAGCGTAGGATCGGAGAATATTTCTACTTTTGTTGGTCGAGTGCAAGTATTTTCAGTTGGTTCGGTAGAGTGCGTGGTGGCTGTTGTTTTTAGTTTCGGTAGGAATCTGGACCATCAATTGGCAATGTGCTCACCGCAGGATCAGAGTTGGAGCATTGCGAGAACTTTTAGAGGAGTAGAGCACTACAAGGACATCCTGTCGAGTAACGGAAAGCTTTATGCGTCGTGCATATATTCGAAGAATAATAATAACAACAACAACAATAATAATAATAATAATAATGGAACGTCATCGAATCTAAACACCACGATTATACAATTGAGGTGTTGTGCCGTGGAGTTGATTATGTTGCATCTCATGTACGACGAGGATGATGATCATCGTCACGTGGAAGGTCTTCCAATTGGGTTCAGTATCCGCGAAAGATGGATACTAGCGGAGCACTTGGTGGAATCTTCGAACGGTGAATTGCTAGTTGTTAGTGCCATTATTGATTTTTACGCTTACAATGCCGATGATGATCAAGCCTCCGGGCCTATCCAATTATTAGTATACTCTCAAACTAGTGGATTTGAGATTCGTCGGCTAAACATAAACAGCAGATCATTATCATTATGTCGCTTGGAAGAGACGAGCGATATAGGGAATCAAGGCGTATTCGTCGGACCTGTTGGGTCGACTTCGGTTGATGGAGTCGAGCCAAACCGGATTCACTTTGCCACAAATGACTCTCAGGGAATAATTGAGTTGGATGATGATGATGATCATGATCATGGAGAAGAGATTAATGATGAAGATATTGATGATAATGCTTTACATGATGATCAAGTTGATGGTGAGGTGCAGGAGGAACAATTAGACGGTATCAATGATGCATTAGAAGACGTATTTGGTCCCAACAGATTCATAATTCACGAAAGAGGTGTGTTTTACGTGCGACAGAACAAGATTAATATAACTTCTTCGACAAATTTACGCGTTCAATCGGGATCTGGTACTGGTTGGTTCACACCTAAATTATTCTCCAACAAATATAGTGATTTACCTTTGTGATGGTGCTTTCTGTATCTTGCTATCACTTCTTTGTTAGTGTATTCTCCTAAGGGGAAAATTACAAAATTAGTCATGTAACTAAAAGGCGGTCGCAAAAAGATTCTTTAAAATTCTAAAATGACAAAATAGTCTTGTAACTATGTCAGGGTTTGCAAAATAGTCCTGCAAATTGCATGGTTTTCAAAATAGTCATGTAACTGGTAATTGAATATCAATTTTGGTTCTAATTTCACCAGAAATTGGGAGTCGCATGAGTCACTCACGTGATCGAAATCCAGTGAAATTTCAAAATTGCCATTGAAATTAGGACTAAAATTGAGACTATTTTGCAAACTATGCAATATGCAGGACTATTTTGTAAAATCATACATAGTTACAGGACTATTTTGCAATTCGAGTATTTTACATGATCTTTTCGCAACCTCTTTTTAGTTCCAGGACTAATTTTGCAATTTTGCCTTCTCCTAAGTGGAACGATGTAAAATTACAATATTAATTCAAAATTGTTTTTTTTTTAATTTATTGTTAACCTTTTCTCAATACATACGCATTATTTCCTACTGTATATCTCAGTCCCTAGATGAGTTCTGTTTCAAGTTAAATGTCTACTATTAGTTCTGTATCGATCAGGTCCTATGTATAGACAGGGGCGTATCCTTAGCGTTATATGGGGGGCTTTAGCCCCACCAAATTTTTTGAAATATATATATTTATATGTATATTTTTATTTTAAAATATTAATTTCTAGTACAAAATATTTATTTTTTATTGATTTAGTCCCCTCAAAAAAATTTAGCCCTCCAATGTTTTGGATCTAGCTCCGCCCCTGTATATAGAGACTATTTAAGTAGAAACTCATAGATGATCAAATATTTGGTTATTCTTGCTGGGAATTGTAACATCGTCCAATTCGTCATCTCGTCCTAGAAAAATTGAATTTAGGGATAATTACAAAAACACCCTCAAGGTTTGGCATAATTACAAAAATATCCAGAGATGTTTCAAATTTACAAAAAGCCCCCTCGTATTTGATTTTGTCTTAAATTTTAAGTGGTTAATTGTAATATTTCTACAAATATCAAAGTGGTTTTCGAAATATTTTTTTGCTTATGAAGGGAAAATATAAGTGGAATCAAACCTTAAGAGTTATTTTTTTTTTTTGTATTTTTCAAAAAATTTTGGGTTTTTTTGTAATTAACCCAAACCTCAAGGAATTTTATATAATTATCCCTCGAATTATTTGTATATAAAATAAATATTTGGAACTGAAATTGTTTTATGGGATAATGTTTTTTTTTTTTTTTTGAAATTGTCATTTAAATTTTTAATATTATTACTTGGTTGGTAAAAATTCTTTTATTATATCTAGAAAGCGTTTTTTTTATATAGCAAATCGCACTTTCAATTTATAAATCATGTTTTACTTTCAAACCTATGAAAATGGGGTGTTACAATTCTTGCTGGGAATTGTAACATCGTCCAATTAGTCATCTCGTCCCAGACAAAATTGAAGTTTTCTGTAATGTTGCTTCACAAATTTTAGGTTTCCAACTAGAGAAGTGGTGTGAACTTTGTTTTTTTTTTTTGTTATATCTTTTTCAATCATCCTTCTATAGAACTGAATGGCCAATTAAGACTTATATGTCAGTCTTGATGCTTCAAATAGGTACCTCACTTTGCTAATTTAGCATCCAGTTATTTTGTGGTTTCTCCATTTGTAGGGTTATTGTATACTCCCTGGCTTAATTGCAAAATTCGTCCCCTAACTATAAGAGCTAGCAATTTCGTTCATGGAATGATTTTAGGTAGTAATTTGGTTCCGTAAAATTTTGATTATGCGAAATTATGATCTAATAAGTTCTGCATTTTAGTCCTACAAATTCTGATTTTGTGTGATTTTGGTCCTTATTGGCATGTTTATCAATATTTCATTTTGGTCTAGCAACCAGACTAGGGGAGGAGGTCTAAGGAGGAGTAAGGATTCTTGAGGAAATTGATAATGAAGTATAAGGACATTCAAGTTTTATGTTACAAATTGGCTTGTTTTTTAAATAAACTGATTTTGGATAACCTTCATGACACGAGTCAAATTCAAATAGTTTTTTGTATTATTATTTTTTCACTCGGTGGGTTAATATCAAATTAAAGTTGTTGTGTGTCAAATTTCGAGTTAAATTTGTCAAAACTAATAAATCAAAGAATAAGTTCACACTAGGGATGACAATGGGGCATGCTGTTAAGTTGGTTTTATACCATTGATTTGGACTTCCTAAACTAAAGTTTTGTGTTGTTTTTGAGTTCTTTGAGTCATTTTTGTTATATCTCATAGGTTATGTGTTAATTTCGTTGTTTCGAGTCATTTGAGTGGCCAAAACCATATTGTGGGCCAAGTATATTGAGTATAGAGTCATAGTAATGAGTTGCATGTCAAAAGAAGCAAGGATGATCAAACAAGAAGGGGATTGATATCAAGAAACATCCAAACGCGTCTAGAATTTCCAGCACTAGCAGGATTTAGTATTTTGGCCATAACTCTCTCCACAAAATTGATATTGAGCTGATTCAAGTGGCTAAGGAAAGCTAAGAGATAGAGCTACAACTCTATTGAAGACACCAAAGGCAAATTCGGACATTTGGATGGCGCTGAAGCACCTAAACGAGGCGCTGCAGCGCGGAGGCAAAAATCTGGGCGGTGGCCAAATTTTGGATGGCGCTGCAGCGCCCAAGACCCAGCGTTGCAGTGCCCGAGTGTGTCATGTGCGCTGCAGCAGCTGGCGGGGCGATAAAACAATAAAAGTCGATTTTTTTGATCTAAAAACAGGATACTATAAATAGATACATGGGAGCGTGAACTAGGGCATGGAGAACACTTGGGGATGAAAACCAACACCACCAAGACACAAGGAAAGAGTTGGGGATGAACATTGAATGCATCTATCATCTAAAAATAGATAAGATTCTTCTTTAACCTCTTTAATTCCTTCTTTGTTGTTTCTTGTATATCATTTGAGATGCATTCTCATTTGGTTATGGATATTTGTATTTTCATCATAAGCTAAACTCTTAGATTCTAGAGGATTGATGTAATCTATGTTTGTACTTATGTTTGAGATTGTGGTTTATCAATTTATATGCTTCAATTTATTTGTGCTATTTAGATTAATTGCTTCTAAATTACTTGATCAATAATTTAGATGATTTGGTGTATTTAATTTGACACTTGAGAGAGGTAATTGAATACATGACCTTGAAATAGCATAACATAGGATTTCATAGAATTGAGAGATTTGTGAATCCTTTGAAGTCGTTTATTAAGATTCATAGTTTTTATTGAGATTGGATTTGGTGATTTTTATAGAGATGTTGATTTCCCAATTGTGATCTAAAATCATTTGGCACTCGAGAGAGGAAATGATTATTGTAGAAATCTTGACTTATAAATTAATAATTGATGATTGATAAACCATATTAATAACATAATGGATAACTAGATTCATCACACCTCTAGAATTCATTTGATCATTTGGATGATCTAATTTTTATTTGTGTATTATTTTCTGAACCATTACTCTTATTCTAGTATAATCAACTCTATCAAATTTTGAATTTCTAAATAAAGTTGGACTATTATATTATAATACTTAGCAATAATTCGATAATTATTTCATGTAGATACGACAACCTTACTTTCACTATATAAAAACTTGACACCGTAGACTTGCGGTTAAAAAAATCTCTAACACATGCTCAAACCCGAACCTAAACACGACGGGTCCAAACACTGGTCAAGCAAGTCTCACGTCTGCATTTTGTAAAACCCGCAGGCTCGGGTCAAGTAACAAGTTTTATTGGACTCGCTGCTCTATGCAATTTTTATTTTTAAATATGAGCAAATGGGGCAAATTACCCACTTGGGATAGGTGATTGAGTTTTTTGACATGTAGGATAAAAAACATAGTTTTCTACCCACTTTTGGTGTTCTTTTACCACAATACCCTTGAGGCTTTAAATGCAAGCCTTTAATATGTATTTCTCTCTCTTGAAATTAAATACTCCCAATACATAACATACGTGAACTGTGAACACTCTCTTCTTTTTTGCTCTTCATTTTTTCTCTCTCTTCTTCTTCTTCTTCTTCTTCACAAAATATCAAGAAGTTATTTTTGTGGGCTTTCATCAACAAAATCTCACCAAAAAATCGAATAACAAGGTAATGTTCTTCTCCTCCTAATTAGTTAACCTTGTTTAAATCGTTCAAGACCAATATATTTGCAAAATATGTGAAGTGTTTTGTGAAAGGAAAAATTTTCTGTATTTATGAAACACAATGCACGATATCGTGTCATATATTAGGCACGATATCGTGCCCCGTATATTAGACACGATATATCGTGCCTTTTAGACACGATATATATCTCTTTGTATATTAGGTATGATATCGTGCCCCGTATATTAGACACGATATCGCACCTAATATATATATAGGGCACGATATATCGTGTCTAAAAGGCGGATATATCGTGTCTAATATACGGGGCACGATATCGTGCCTCAACGAAAAAAAAAGGGCACGATATATCGTGCCCCAAAGACAAAACAGCGCTTTTATGTGTTCTTGCATTTATCAATATTTTTCTTTGTATATAGATGAACTCTCGCTATCTTGTTGTTCGATTTGGTGGTCATTGGGAAGGTTTAGAATATAAAAGTGGTGAATAAGAAGTTGTACGTATTAAACCGGCAAAATAAATTATAGTGAAATATTGGAGGTTTATGGTGTTGTTGATGTTGATAGGGCGTATACGATTGTATAATGCATTCTATTGTAGATATTTAAAACAAACTTGGGAAGTTAAAGTTGAAAAACGATGATGACATTGAAATGCGTTTGGGAACACCGAGTTACCAATTGTTTTTGTAACACTCGAAAAGAAAAACGATGGGTGAGACTAGTAGTTCGCATAATGTATTGGGAGGTCCGTCTGAGAGCATAATCGAGTTGAGAACGTTGAAGGTCAACAAGGTGTTGGTGGAAGTTTTATGCAACTAATGGCTAGTCGAATGATTTGTCGTGTCATTGGGCCTAATTACAACTACATGCAACTTCTTGGTTTTCAACAATACAGATTTACCGCAAATCAATCCATATAGTCATGCGGTAAGGCCTAGTGGAGCACCTTTTATGCATATGAACAATGTTCCAATTATTGATCATCCGCGTCCACTAGCACCTACGATTAATGTTCCAAATATCAATTGTCCGGGACCTAGTATAAGGCCAAGCAATGAAGATGGCTATTATCCTGATATGGGTTGTGATAATACTTGATGTTAATTTTGATAATACGATCTTTGATGTTGGTTGTGATAATAATGACATTAATTATGGTGCAAACTACGGTCAAAATGATTTTGGTGAGAACTACACCGATGGTGATGTTGGTACGACGTTGAAGCTAATAATCAATTTGAAAATGACCAAAGAACGTCTTTGAATTTGAGAATTTTGTGAGTGGAGACGTGAGAGCGGAGAAAGTATTTCGAAAAACCAAAACCAAGATGCAGGCGAGAAGACGAGGTGTTAACTTACATCCAGATATCCATAGAGACAATATGGACGAAACAATAGTGCCCACAGACGAAGTTGGGTGATTCCTGGTACACTCTCGCACCTTTCGCCTTCTCCCGGGAACCTGCTTGGAAGCATCTCAGGGACATTGCGCGAGGAGCAACATACATGAACAAAATTGAATTGGATATCGCACTAGGCATGTATCACCTTGAAAATCAAGTCGAGTATCAAGTTGAACGCTCGGATAAGACTCGTTTTCATGCAATATGCAAGTATGAACGATGCCCTTTTCGAATGCGTGCATATGGAAAGGATGGTATTTGGAGAGTAGGGAAGTTTGACAAGCACCATGGATGTGGGTTAAATTTGAATGACAATGCATCTAGGCGGGTGCATTCTAAAGTAGTAGGTGCGTATTTTGCATCTAGATTACTAGTGGAACATTCTCAAGCGCTCGTGCAAGAGATATGATAAGCGGAGTTGGAATCGCGACATGGGCTTAAAATGAGTTATAATGTTGCGTTGAGTGCAAAGCATCATACCTTTGGGTTGATATATGGAGATAGCAACAAGTCATTCAATCTAATTCTCGCATACTTACACATGTTGAATTTAACGAATCCGGATCGGAACTAGATGGAAGTCGGATAATTTTAATAGATTCAAGTACGTGTTTTTATTTTGCATGCATCAATCACCGGATTCGAGAACAATGCCCGACCGTTATTGTGATTGATGGAACACACCTTAAAGGCAAATACCGGGAATATTGTTTGTGGCGAAACAAAAGATGGTAATGAACAGTTTTCCCACTTCTTTGTTGGAATCGGGGATGTTGAAAACGAGCGATTCTTGGACATGGTTTTTGAGACAGGTTGAGAGATGCTTATAATTGCCCTCGTGATCTCTTGATTGTTTACGATCAAAGACAAGAGTATCGATAATGCCATAAAAGCGGATACCCGGAAGCATCACATGGGCTTTGCACTTATCATTTGCGAGTAATTTGGCTCAATACGGTCAACATATAGTAGCAATGTTTAGGAATGCGGCATATTCATACCGCCGTGTGAAGATTATGATAAGTATTTTGAAAACATAAAAGTTGCTAGTGAGACGGGTGCGTTTAAGAAGTTAGAACGTGCAGGGGAAGACAGATGGTCTCGAGTTAAGTGTCATGTCCGGCGTTATGGGTTCATGACATCAAACTCGGTTGAGAGCTTCAATAGTCGGTTATTATGGGCCGAAAGTTACCTGTTTGTTCTGCGGCTTGAGTGTGCTCGGACTATTATTGAAAAGTGGTTTTATGAACGACGACTTGCTTTGCTAATGATAAAGATCAAGAGCTAACAATTGAAGCAACCAAAAGATTAAATGATGCACGATTGAGATAGGTCGTAGAATGGATGTACAATGTCTTAGTAATGTGAAGTACAAGGTGAAAGATGGAACAAAGACTTATTTGGTTGACTTATCCCAAAGAACGTCGTGTCGAGAATTTGAATATGAATTGATGCCTTGCGCCCATGCATCCGCAACAATTAGGTATAAAGAAATTTAAAATTTGTATCAATATTTTCACATAATTCGCTCAATATTTTCAAATAATTGTTTGTTTATTTGTGCGGGAAGCGAACCTCAATATCTATTCATTTCTTTGCCCATTATTATAAAAATGAAAATCTTCAAAAAATGTGGGAGGGTGAAGTTTTATCGGTTCCGATCCGAGTGAATGGGTTCTACCACAAGAGGTGCGAGACTTAGTATGCAACCCTCCAAATAACCCGAGACAAGCGGTCGTCTGAGACAAAGTAGAGTTCATTCCATTTTTTGAGTCATCAAATAACCCGAGATATGCGGCACGATATCGTACCCATTATAACAGGCACGATATCGTGCGTCGCTATACCTAGGTACGATATGCAACACGATATCGTACCCAATTATAACAGGGCACGATATTGTGCCGCTTCATCTTCTACATCAAATCGCGCCGCCGTGCGGCTGCTACACCAAGTCACCAACATCCAACAATAACCCAACACACAAATTTATCAAACTTATTCACAAATTTATCCAACAATAACCCAATTGATAAACCCTAAACACCAAAATCGAACACTAAAAATCCTAAATCAATTAACCTAAAATAAATAGAGTTTAAAACTTAAAATCGAACACTAAAAATCCTAAATCAATGAATCCTAAATGACGATTGATATGCTTACCCGTTCGGAAGGGGCGACGGAGGATGGTGCGGAGCGCGATGGAAGCGCGGCGCGGAGGTGGAGCGGAGCGCGGCGGCGGAGGTGGAGGCGGTCAACGTCGGCGGCACGATTGAGTCCATGTTCTTCTTTATTGGGCACGAAATGGGGGTTGGTACTTCTTTCTTCTTCTTGTAGTCGCACGAAATGGGGGCCTTTTTTTCTTTCTTTTGTTTTGACTGTTGGGGCACGAAATGGGGATGGGTTTGGACGTTTGGTTTCTTATTTTGTTTTATACGGTTTCTTATACGGTTTTTGAATTTCAAAATTCAAAAATACCAACTTAAATGAGGGATAATTTGGTCAATTTGGGTAGAAAAGAAGTTTTTTATCTTATTGGGTAGAAACAAGTACCCACTATCCATAGTGGGTACTTTAAAAATTCTCCCTTTAAATATTATATATTTGATATATTATTTTTATCTTAACTTAGGCATATAATTAAATGACTAATTACCTTTTATGTTTACTTGTATTATAGACTTAATCATACTAGAGTGTTTTGCTTGAAAAATACTTTATGATTTATGTTATTAATGGTATAAACTATATGAATCTCAATTAATAGGGGAAAATCCAAAAAAACTCTTACCTTTAAAAATAATAAGGGAATTGTGTGGTGGACCTGTGCCATGCACAGGGTCGAATTCGGGAATTTGTTACAATTCATCAAAAATAATAAATGAGGGCACACTTTTTTTATAACACAATTAATATATAAGTCTTAAAATTTTATATCACTACTAATGTCATATAACACTATTTACACTAATATTTTTTTTTAAAATTTATAATGCTAATACACGTGCCCCATAGTAAGTAGTTGAACCGTCCCTGACCATGTGTTAAAAACATTATGCATGACAAAGACTTACATAGGACCGAGAGATCCGTGAGAGGGGTCTGGTCGGTCAAATCAACAGAAATTCTGCGGGTCAACAAGGCGAAGGTTAACGAAAAGTCAATTGTCCGCCAAAAATAGTCCGATGATACTTTTTGAGAAAAAAATAATAATTTTAAGAAAAGTAATACTTTTGAGCAAAAAAAATAATACTTTAATTAGAAACATGTAATACTTTTGACACAAAAAATGATACTCATTGTTAAAAATAATGTTAAGATGATTGATATTTTGTAGTTCAAGAAGTAATATCTTTCACTTAAATATTTAACACGTGTCATAATTTTCCACTTAAGTGTGTAATACTTTTCACTTAAAACTCTAATATTTTTTAGTTTTAATCCTCGCTCAAGATTTGTTTGCTAAGTACGAAATTAGATATTTTAAATTTAAATATTAAAAAAAACTAATTGGGTCACATTTTGCAACATCCTAGTTCGATTTTAGAACTTTGGGTCAATTTTGAGTTATGACTAAATTTGACTCGTCAGTAGGAATGACAATGGGCGAGTTGGGTGACCACCCTTTGAGGATCTAGGTTAGTGCGTGCTTGGGCGCGAGAACTGCCTTTGCTATCTTCCTAGGTTCATCCCACATCGCGATTCGACTAACCAAAAATAGCTCACTTGGAGCTCTTGATTTCTTGGTGTGGCTCAAAGGTCGACCCATCTTGACCAATATAAATATAAATAAAAACAAAAAAATTGAAAAAAGAAAAAAAAAAAAATATATATATATATATAATATTTATAAAATATTTTTTACAAAAGTTGTCATTATCAATTTATAAATGATAGATATAATATAAGAATACCCAAAACTTATATTGTAATATATTTTATATATACAAAATATATATTAAATATATTAAAATAAATAAATATTTTAGGCAGGGCGGAATAGATACACATACCCACCTCGCCTCTCTGTGGATCACGGGACGGGGCACCCAAAATGGGTCGGGTCAGGTCAGAGGTAGGCCAAAAATAGTGTCCCTAGTAGTCGGTTTATATTCGTGTTTAACTTTAGATCAATTTCTGATTGTATTCAAAATACATAAAAATGAACTAAAATATAAGATAATTATATTTTGAGACAAAAGGTAATATCGTTCATATTTGTGTTTATTGTGTTCGGGTTCAAGTTTTCAATATTTAGGTTCGGATTTCTCTTAATAACTTCGAGTTAGATTTGTGTGTACCGCGCTTTATTCAAAAATGATAGACTAGAAGTTGGGGGCTCGGTCCGGTGGTTGGTTAAGCTAATGGGCTGGAAGCCCAAATTAAATAAGTTTACTGATTACTCTCAAGTAGATTCTAAGTTTCAACTGATTTCTGTAATAGTTAGTCTAGCCCAATATTTTAAGCCCAGCACATTAAAAGTCCAATCATATATGTAAAGTATGCAATCTCTACATTTTTTCTTGCTAAATATTCATTAATTCTAAAATGACTTTGTAATGGTTAAAGTTTACATTAAAAAAAAGAGAAAGTCTATGGGAGACCATCTCACGGGTTTAAGATCATGAAACCGATCATGGAGTGTGTAAGAAAGATCTTGAGAGATAAGAGGTCAAGCTCAAATGGTCCAAGTTCTATAATTTATCTAGAAATGTCTTAAGAAAAAATCTTAGATATTATTTAAAGAAAATCTTATAAAATATTCTAGTTATAAAATGTTCTAGTGAGGTAGATATTTTGAAGGATGATTCTAGTGATGAATCCTAGCCATTGGATCAAATAAATCCTAGTCATTGGTTAGGAAGTTGCCTTAGAATAAATAGGGGTGTCTTAGCCCATTTTGTAATAAGCCAAATTTGAGAAAAATCAATAAAAGCAAAAAAAATTCCACCAAAAGCTCTCTTATATTTCTTAGTCTAAATATCCTCCTCTTCCTACAAACAAAAATAATCCATCTTCCAACTTTCAATAACCCTCTGGAAGAAAATATTGAAAATGAAAATTTATAAAATCGCGCAACCCGAGAAATCCCAAGAAATTCTAGAGCCATATTCGAATTTGAAGTATTATTATTAATCATTGCTAAAACTAAAACAAAAAATTAGAAAACGTTATAAGTGAAATAACAACTATAGCATTAACACTACTTAACAACTAACGAATGCATATAGAGAACAGACCAAGAGAACGCTGAAGGGGTCGGGGGCCCCCGACCGACTTGGCAGGTCAGGTGGGCCCTGGCTTTTCTCGAAATCCTGGTGATCATACTGATCCTTTTCATTGTCATTTACATCAAAAGGTAATAAGGTGTTAATTTTTATTATCGAATCTTTTAGAAAGTCAGTTCTTGGAATAAGAATAAATATTGTTCGATCATCTCTCTCTTTTTTATTTTTTATTTTAAATTTTTTTTCTGAACCTTAGTTAGCACTTAGCATTAATGTTAATGATGATTTTTTTGTTTTCTTTTTTTCTGCAGGAGCTCCGATATGTACCACGGTCCCAACTGATATGATTCAGCAGGTTTAGGTCATATATATATATATATATATATATATATATACTAGTAAACTGTAATAATTCAATAGAAAGGAAAAAAGAGTGATCGATTGAAGTGAAAAACAGAAATTTAAAAACAAGGGATCATCTAAGTAATATCGTCACAACTACTTGTACACATAATTATATATATCCATGATAGCTTTCATAATTGTATCTAATTGCTAAAGAATTTTGCAATAAAGACTATAAATTCTACAGGTTAGTAAAGAAATTAATGAACTACAGATTAATATGTTTTTACTACAGTATTATTATGAGGAAACAAAGATAGAAATGTCTCAATTTATTCTCCTGCTTTCTTGAAGGAGTACTTCTTTTAGTATGGTTATTAGGAATGACAAATTATATTAAGTTAGATTAATTTTTTATTTCTTCCCTTTTTGGTGTGATGAATTGATGAGTAGAAAGACATGGCCAGCTTTCTTATTGAAATGTACGTTACATTTGATGAGTCTCTATGAATATGGGCCCCAATTGTAAAAAAGAATTTAAGGCCCATTAGTTGACATAAACGAAGCCATAAATTTAATATGGGTATGGCTTGAACTGATATCTGTTTGTTTAGGCCCATAATTGAACGACTTTTTGCTTATGAGCTTATTACATTTGGGGTGCTTTTGGCAAGCTTTGATTCTTACATTCATGATTCTTTTTATATTTTTTTGTGAAGTTTGATGTAATAATGGATTCGTTTGATATATTTATATATTTACTATACTATTAATGCATATTTGACTATATTATTATTGTACATTAGTACATTTTTAATACTTGAGAACCTAAACTTGAAAAAAATTCAAATTGAAGATACCCTTTTAGAACTAGAACTATGCATAGAATAAATCTCTTAATTCTTTATAAATGTTTGCTTTTGTAAACTCTTCAGTATTCAATATATTGGTCGTGGGGTGCACCTAAACCTTCCACCCTTAAGGTATTTTAAAAAAAAAATTCTCAAATTTGCAAATTTGAATTAAAAATCGTTCAACACTCTTTTTTCGTAACTGAATATGGAAAAAGTCATATCCATAAATTATGGGAGTTGGAATTACTGTTTTATCCTTCTTGTCTTATCCAAGACCCTGCAAATTTACTAGATTACCCCTAACATCAATCAATTACATTCTCATCTCCTAAAATCAAGGATAAAATCTAAGTCATTGAAGTCTTTCTTCAACAGCTTAGATTAGTCGCCACGATCTCACTCCAGAATATGGGTCCTATTTGATCCAAGTCCTATATAATTATATATTTGTGGGATAATTACAAAAAAATCCCTTGAGGTTTGGGCTAACTATAGAATACTCAAGAGGATTTTGAAAATTACAAGAAAATCCTTCAAGTTTTTATTCTATCTTACATTTTTCCTCTTGTAGATATTCATATTTCTTTCCGAGGTTCGTGACTAACAGGTTCAATTAAAACACAATATTGGAATAGAAGATTCCATCAGAATTAAGTTCCTATTTATTTATGGACTAATTATAAAAACACCCCTAAAGTTTTGGCTAATTACAAAAAAAAATTAGAGATGTTTTAAAATTACTAAAAAACTTATCATGTTTGATTTTGTTTTATATTTAAGAGAATAATTGTAATATTTTTTATAAATATCAAGGGATTGTTTGAAATCATTTTTGCTTATAAAGGGAAACATGCAAGGTGAATCAAACCTCAAAAGGGTTATTGAAATTTTCAAAAACCTATGGACGTTTTGGTAATTAGCCAGAACCTCAAGGTTTTCTTTGTGATTATCCCTTTATTTATTTATTTTGGGACAAAAACTCATATGAGAGGCAGACTGCCTCAAAGATTTAATTTCGTGAAACGAATTCTAAAATGACTTATATTAGCTATGGATTCTAAAATGATATATATTAGCTAACTCTTTTAAATTTGAATCTAAATTATTTTAGACATGACACGATTAACATGTTTGACCCGATTGTACGATTATTACGTTGCCTTTTACAATCATTCAATTAATTAAATACGCTGTTAGTACTTATAAAGATTAAAATCTTAAAAATTAAAAAATGTATGTAAATATAATTTTCGGATTAAAATTAACTTATACAATCCATATAACCCTTATTTAATTTGTTGATGAATTATTAAAATTTTTAAAATATACAGGCTAATTTGGGTTGATCCAAAAACACAAAAAAATGAAAACGGGTTAGGATTGAGAAAATTGACACGATTAATTAAATGTGCCTTGACTTTTATGTTAATATTAAGGCCTCATCTCTTCTATACTTTATAAGATCTCAAATGAGAGGGTTTTTATCGTAATTAACCTCCACTTCATCACGATAAATACAACAATCAGCTCATAAGCAAGGCCCACGTCCAAAAGTCGTTCAATTTTGGACCCAAGTAAACAAATACCATTTATAACCATAACCATCTTAAAATTATGATAAGAAATTTATATGAGATTGTCCCATAGATTTATTTCATGAGAACGATCCTAAAATTATTTATATTAGTCAATTTATATATGAATCTAGCTTGTTTTGTTTGTAAAATCAGTTGGACCCATCTCATTCATTTAAATTCATGAGACACTGAGCTAGATTGCACAAAATCATAGTTTGCTCAAATTATATATATATTTTTCAATGAAGAAGAAGATAACTAGCTACAAGGGCGGAGGGAGGGGGGCCACTCCGGGCCCCGGCCCCCCATTTCTTTTAAAAAAAACTTTACTTTAGAATTTTTTTTTAAAAAAAATTAATTATAATTTATATGTTTTTTGTGTATCGATCCACCTTGTTTTTGTGTATTGGCCCACCACATTTTTATTCCTGACTCCGCCCTTGACTAATGCTAACCCTTATAGTTAGGGGACGAATTTTGCAATTAAGCCATGGACTTAGCAATTTCGGCCATTGAAAGATTTAAGATAGTAATTTGATTCTATAAGATTTTGATTCTATGAAATTATGATCTCATAAGTTCTAAAATTTTGGTCCTACAAGTTCTGATTTTGTGTGATTTTGGTCTCATATGTATCAATATTTCATTTCTGTCTAGCAACCAGACTAGGTGAGACCAACCTGGGAGGAGGTCCAAGGACGAGTAAGGATTCTTGAGGGAATTGATAATGAAGTATAAGGACATTCAAGTTTGATTTAAAATGAAATTGTGTTATAAATTGGCTTGTTTTTTAAAACTGATTTTGGATAACCTTCATGACACGAGTCAAATTCAAATTGTTTTTCGTATTATTATTTTTTCACTCGTTGGGTTAATGTCAAATTAAAGTTGTGTGTGTCAAATTTCGGGTTAAATTTGCAAAAAAACTAAAAAATCAAGGAATAAATTCACACTAGGGATGACAATGGGACATGCTCAAACGTGAACCTACACACGACGGGTCCAAACACTGATCAAGCAAGTCTCGGGTGTGCATTTTCTACAACCCGCAGGCTCGAGTCAAGTAACAAGTTTTATTGGACCCGTTGCTCTATACAATTTTTATTTTTAAATATTATTTATATGATATATTATGTTTATCTTAATTTAGTCATCTAATTAAATGACTAATTACCTTTTATATTTACTTGTATTGTATTTTTTGTGTTCCAGATATATATAGACTTAATCATACTAGAGTGTTTTGCTTGAAAAATACTTTATGATTTATGTTAATGGTATAAACTATATGAATCTCAGCGTATAATGCACAATGTATTGATATTATGAGTTTGTTGTAATTTGTTTGTTTAATATATTTTTTAACTTGTATTTCTGATTAATCATCTTGATACAATCATAGATACAAGATTTTGATCTTAATAAGGGAAAATCCAAAAAAACTATCACCTTTAAAAATAATAAAGGAATTGTGTGGTGGACCTGTGCCATGCACAAGGTCGGATTCGGGAATTTGTTACAATACATCAAAAATAATAAATGAGGGTACACTTTTTTTATAACCCAATTAATATATGTCTTAAAATTTTATATCACTACTAATGTTATATAACACTATTTACACTAATTTTTTTTTTAATTTATAATGTTAATACACGTGCCCCATAGTGGGTAGTTGAACTGTCCCTGACCACGTGTTAATACATTATACATGACAAAGACTTATATAGGATCGATAGATCTCGTGAGAGGGGTCGGGTCGGTCAAATCAACAGAAATTCCACGGGTCAACAGAGCGAAAGTCAATGAAAAGTCAATTGTCCGCCAAAAAAAGTTCGGTAATACTTTTGAGCAAAAAAATAATACTTTAATTAGAGACATATAATAATTTTGACACAAAAAATGACCCCCACTGTTAAAAATGGCGTTAAGATGATTGATATTTTGTAGTTCAACAAGTAATATTTTTCACTTAAATATTTAACACGTGTAATACTTTTCCACTTAAGTGTGTGATACTTTTCACTTAAAGCTCTAATATTTTTTAGTCTTAATCCTCACTCAAGATTTGTATGCTAAGTACAAAATTAGATATTTCAAATTTAAATATTAAAAAACTAACAATTTAATTGATCACATTTTGCAACATCCTAGTTTGATTTTCGAACTTTGGGTCAATTTTGAATTATGATTAAATCCAACTCGTCAGTAGGGATGGCAATGGGCGAGTTGGGTGACCAACACCCTTTGAGGATCTAGGTTAGCGTGTACTTGGGCACGAACTCCGCCTTTGCTAGCTTCCGGTTCATCCCGCATCTCCAGTTCAGCTAACCAAAAATAGCTCACTTGGAGCTCTCGATTTCTTAGCGTGGCTCAAAGGTCGACCCATCTTGACCAATATAAATAAAAATAAAAATAAAAAAATTGAAAAAAAGAAAAAATATATATAATATATATAAAATATTCTTTACAAAAATTGTCATTATCAATTTTTAAATGTTCGATATAATATAAGAATACATAAAATTTATATTGTAATATATTTTATATATGCAGAATATATATTAAATATATTAAAATAAATAAATATTTTAGGCATTATCCACCTCGCCTCTCTGTGGATCACGGGGCAGAATAGATACACAGACCCACCTCCCCTCTCCGTGGATCACGGGGCCGGGTACCCAAAATGGGTCGGGTCAGGGGGTAGGCCAAAATTTCAGTCCCTAGTAGTCGGTTTGTATTTGTGTTTAACTTTAGGTCAATTTCTGATTGTATTCAAAATATATAAAAATGAACTAAAATATAAGATATTATATTTTAAGACAAAAAGTAATATCATTCATTGATAAGGGTCTTTTTATGCATGTTTTATGTGTATATTTGAGTAGAATTCGAGTTATTTTATTGTTAGTTTTGTAAATTTTTTATTGTACATAGTTCATATTACTCCGAGGTGCTTTTATTGATGTAGATTGACCATTCGGGGCTAATTTTAGTGAATTTCGGATCATGAATTCATGTCAAAACATACCGGGGAGTTTAAGGATGCAAAAACGCTCGAAATTCCAAGCCAAACGCGTCATTTCGGGGCCTTTTTGGTCCAACACGGGCAGGGGGTGTCGGGCAACACGGTCGTGTTCCGCCGGGAGCCAAAAACTCAAAAAATTCGCACAAAACAGCCCCCAACATTCATATTTGTGTTTATTGTGTTCGGGTTCAAGTTTTTCATATTTAGGTTCGAATTTCTCTCAATAACTTCGAGTTAGATTCGTGTTTACCGCTCCTTATTCAAAAAGGATTGACTAGAAGTTGGGGGCTCGGTCCGGTGGTTGGTTATACTAATGGGCTGGAAGCCAAATTAAGTAAGTTTAGTGATTACTCTCAAGAAGATTCTAAGTTTCAACTGAATTCTGTAATAGTTGGTCTAGCCCAATATTTTATGCCCAGCACATTAAAAGTCCAATCATATGTGTAAAGTATGCAATCTCTACATTTTTCTTTCTAAATATTCATTAATTCTAAAATGAATTTGTAATGGTTTAAATTTACATTAAAAAAATAAAAGAGTAAGTCTATGGGAGACCGTCTCACGTGTTTAAGATCATGAGACGGATCATGGAGTGTGTAAGAAAGATCTTGAGAGATAAATTCCGTTGTCTTAAGCCTCAAAGAACTGTTGTCTTTAACAAAAAGTGTGCTAATAGATGATGGTTAATGAAAAAGTTGTAATTACCACAAATGACAACGCTTTGGCCAAAAACCGTTGTCGTTTGGGTGTTGTTGTTAAGAGTTTTCCTTGTTATAGAACAACAAAAATAAGAGGTCAAGCCCAAATGACCCAAGTTCTATAATTTATCTCTGAAATGTCTTAAGAAAAAAAATCTTAGATATTATTTAAAGAACACAAAAACTCCTATCAGACCGTCTAACGGGTCTGACCTGTTAGACAGATCTAACCCGCGGACCCGGTGGCATTTCCGTAATACTAGCAGTGATGTTTAGTAATTTTCAGGGACCACCGGTATTAACAGTCCTTCTGAAAAGTATTAGTCGTCCTTCTAAAAAGTATTTGCAGTTCTTCTGAAATGTATTAGTAGTTCCATGAAGAGTTTTTTAGTATTTTCCCTGAATATATTCCCAAAATGTATTAGCAGTCCTTCAAAAGGTATACTAGTTTCTCGAAAAAATATTAGTAGTTCCTTGAATATAATTAAATTTTTCTCCCGAAATGTATTAACAGTCCTTCTGAAAAGTATTAGTCGTTCTTCTAAAAAATATTAGCAGTCATTCTGAAATGTATTAGTAGTTTCCATGAATATAATTAAAATTTTCTCCTGAAATGTATTGACAGTCCTTATGAAAAGTATTAGTCGTCCTTCTAAAAAGTATTAGTAGTTATTCTAAAATGTATTGGTAGTTCCCTGAAGAGTATTTTAGTATGTCTCATGAATATACTCCCGAAATGTATTAGTTGTCCCTCGGAAAAGTATTAGTAGTTTCTCGAAAATGTATTAGTAATTTCCTAGAGAGTATTTTAGTAGTGCTCATGCAAAGTATTAGTTTTTCTTATAAGATGTATTATTAATATTTCTCTATAAAAGTATTAGTTGATACTAATATTTGTATCATTTAGTGCTTCGTCTTCAAATACTCTGCTAATGCAATATTCATTATTCAAATCACCTGAAGAAAAAAATAGAGCAAATCTAAAACCTTCTATTGATGGTAGTGCCCTTCACCATATCAATAATAACTCTGCCACTGTTCATATTAGTTCTTTTTTCTTCCTAAAAAAGTTTAAAGCACTAAATAGCAAAATTATAATAACTGCTATTGATGGTAGTGCCCTTCACCATATCCAATGTTTCACCTTCTACACAAGTTTTGTAAACAATGAAAAAGAATTGTGTGTGCGTGCTTTTAGATTAACCAAACCATTTAGCAGTGATGAGGTGGACGATGGAAGTCTTGGGGTGACATGACGAAGTGGACGACGAGTGGAGAATTTGGCGGCTTCGAGAGATGAAGATTTGAGTAATTTGTGTGTGCGTGCCTTTTTTTATTATTATTATTACTAGAGTTCCACCCGTGCGGTGCACGGAGAAAAATACTTATTTTGGGCATTCAAATTAGTAGAATCTATATAAACAATAAAATATAAAATAATTAATTAAATTAAATAACCGAATAATAAGTCATAGGACCAAGAGAACAAAATAATATAATATAAACACATTTTTTCTGAAAGCAATATCAATACAGTTAAGTCGTTTAATATGACATAATTCGAATCTCCAATTTGTATTTCTAAAAAGGCATAAGTACGTACGTGAGAACTAACGTGAAATTAAGCAGAGATAGAGGAAATTGGAGATCAACACATAAATATAAATTAGTATATATATATAGAGATAATTTCATATGAGAATGAAGTAATTGACAAATTTTGTTGGGTCGTTGTTCACTTCTTTATAGGATGGAATGAAATTTATTTTGTGAAGTTTATTTACTAAGCAAAATTAAATAAATAAATAAATTGAAAACATATGAGTTTCAAAATTTAACATATCTTTTTTAATTTACATTGAGTTACATGTGGTTATCTATCAACTATCTCTTCATGTTTTAAATGGCAATAATGGAAGTATTAGGACAATGTTCATCATTTGAAAGGTAAAAAGTTGTTAAGAGATTTATGGATATAAATAGCATCAGTAATGATTGATTACCTACAGAAAACATTACAGAAAATAACATGACATATCATTATAAATATACATATATATAGGGGGAGGATCAAGTGAGACCATGTCTCTAAGTGAGACACAATGGACTAATCTCAACCATCCCCCACTATTATTCAATGAGTGTGATTTAATGGATAAAAAATATATTAAAAATATTAATTTAATCAACATAAGGGTAATAGGGTAAAATAAATAACAAGGTAGTTATAAGAATGGAATCAAATCTCTTTCTCTCTCATCCATCTCTCAAATCTCACGTCTCTCTCTCTCTCTCTCTCTCTCTCTCTCTCTCTCTCTCTCTCTCTCACACACACACACACACACGTCTCTCTCCATCTCTCCTCTCTTTTCTCGGTTCCTCCATTAACGCAAATGGAAGAACTCGAATCGTGAAAAAAAAAATAGTGAAGAAGATGCAATTTATGTTTCAAATGAAAAAACAACGACGAAGAACTGGAACTCATTTATATTCAACCTACACTTTATAAACTGATTTTATAGAGAAAAAAATTGTGAAGAAGAAGATGATTTCTATTCCAAATGAAACAACCATGAATAAGACGATGCATCTGTGTAGACATCAATGGAGAACTCGAAACCTGACCATTAAAATAAACTCTTAAAAACTGTAATTTTCACGAATAAGACGATGATGCATAGATACTTATGAAATGATGTATAAATACTTATGAAACGTTGCATATATAATTATGAAACGATGCATATATCTAGGATATTACATATTTGAAAATATGCAACAAAAATCAATTAAATATGCATTATCCGAAAACTATCTATGCAAAAGTAAAAAAACTAATATGTAGTACAAAGATAACCAACTATGCAAGACGTCATAAACTATGCAACAAAATCAACTAACTATGCATTATCTAGAAACCATCTATGCGAAAGTGTGGAATAACTAAATATGCGACATTATGTAACATCCCATTTTCATAATTTCCAAAAGCAACATCACATTTTCATAACTAAATATGCATTATATTGAACCTATTTATGCGATGTAGAATAACTAAATATGCGAAAGACGCTATATTCAATTTTGTATTGTTTTTCGTAAAACAATGCCAATAAAACAACTAAATATGCATTATTTGATGTCTAATTATGCAGTAGAAGAACCCTAACTATGCTGTAAAATAAAAATATTTGGAAAGAAACAGGTTCCTTAAATTCCGCCACAAAATCCTAGCTTTCAATATCACCCATAAAACCCGCCGGGACCACTAATTTGACTTACAAAATTACCACCTTACCCTTAAATTGGCGGAAATCAGGTAAATTAAAAAAAAAAACTGAATTAATCACATCTCTTCATTTTTTAAGATCAATGGGTAAGATGAGTCCATACTGTCTCACCTAGGGAGGGTTGTCACACTTGAACCAAATCATATATATATATATATATATATATACGAAAAATAATATTAATTTAAAAGATAAGGATTTCAAACTATTTGCAGTATCAGACAAAGGAGAAATTTATGTTGTATATAACATGCTTTTTCATAGTACTTAGAATACTATAATGTTAAATATCAGTATTTTATGCAAATTAATTTATACAAAATGTGTGAGTCAAACAAACACACATAGATTAAACAAAAAAATTCGTGGCCGGCCAAATTGAGTTAAATGAATTATACTATTTCAAAAAATTAATCAAAAAACTGATCTATGGACTTGCCCAAGTAATTTTTATGTGGGAAATTTCAGGAAATACTCTTCTTTTTGGAAAAACCTCACTATTTACGCTCATATCAATTTTACATTTTTTTATTTTTTATTTTTTTACGTTCCTGCATATATTTTTCGACGTGATAATCAAGGCTCTATAGTTTTGTTAGTTTTCTAAGAGTAAGGCTAGCTTCTTTCCTCCACCTCTATATTTATGCTATTCTTCTTACCTGTTTGGATATGTGGAAAGAAACGATTTTTTTTTTAAGATCTATATTCTGATCTTAAAATCTGGTTCAGTTCTCTCACATTTTTAATTTTTTATGCTTAAACATATATTTCTCAGTCGACAAAAAAAACTTATAAATTGTTTATTTTCTATTATCACAGATGGAATACTGATTTTAATCGTTTTTATTATTCGTTTTTCGGTTTACGAAAATAATTTTCGTTTTTATTCATCGCTTGTTTTGCGAAAATAACATTCGGGATAATATTTTTAAAATTATGTCATTTTTTAGATTTGCTTAATTTTGTTTACATACTTATATTTCCAATTGATTTCTTAGGGGAATACTATTTTTTTACTTTAAATATGTTTTCATGTCTCGAAACTGAAACAAAAAGGTAACAATGAAATTCAGATCTATAATTTTTCAATAAGATCTAAATTATTTTCATAATTTTTCCATATTTATCTCATGGAAGTGTAGCTTATCTGCAATTTTTTTTATTCAAAACGTATAGTACGTAACTATACGTTTTGAATGTGTGAAAGCTAAAAACAAATAACTTCCAGATCAATGATATAATCTTTAACATATAAATTATTTACACACCAAATGAGTTAAATGACTTCTCCTGGGTGCTGATTTTTCCTATTTTTTAATGACATAATACTAAAAAAACCCAAAACTTATAAAACCGGAAAAACTGTTCATTATAGAAACTGATTCTGTGGAACAAATATTACATGTTAAGGGAATTAAGACTTGCATTATTTTGAGTAGATTATATTTGGGTTACTTTTATTTCAATGCCCTGTATATTATTTTATAATTAAAAAAAATCTAATGTGCTTAGATTAAATATCTGGATGACAAAGTTAAATTACATAATTTAGCGCACAATCAAATATACACGAGTTTCTAACACAAAAAAAAAAAAAAAAAAACATGAGTTTTTATACGATTCAACTACACATTAGATTTTTGGTATTTTTTTAATTATGTATGAATACATATATTGTTGGGTATTAATATGTGCAAAACGGCCATTTGATGTGGTTGTTTAGAATTAATTTGTTTTTTTTAACGAAGAATTAATTTGTTTTTAAGTTTTCAATTATGTATTCTATTTAATATGTTTTTTAAATCTGTATTAGTTGTATTTTATTTATTTTTTTAATTTACAGTATAGTATAATTGAATTTTCAAAATATGGATGGGAAAGAAAAATAATCTTTCAAACAAAATATTTGCAAAAATAACTTTTAATTTTTTTAAGTTTGTGTGCCACTATAAAGTTTAGATGCTTACATTTTTTGTCTCCCGCGTTAAAATTTTTTTCAGCATACAAATGATTTTCATAGCTGGTATTTATCGATTTGTTCACACTATGCAATTGTCCGCTGCATTTTTTGTTGGATTAATATGAGGGACCATTTTGTAGCAATCTCTTGTTTATTTAGATTTGATTTTACAGCTCTCTTGATTTTGTTCTATTGCTAATAATGGGTGGGTTTTGAAAAAGGGATTGGACATTTGGACCTATTTATAATTGCTTATGAACGTCAAATTTCAAGCCAATTTTTTAGTTGTCCAATGCAACTTCGAATTTAATTAGAGCAGCTATCAGTGCAACTGTATACAATTCCATCACATTTTACGAATAAATAAGTTTTTTTTTTAAACACGTAATAAATAAATAAGATAAAAACTGAAAAGTTAATAATAAGTTTACAGGTTCCCAATGCATCATCAACATTTAATTGGAAACAATTTCTATGCATCAATAAAAGCTTATAAAATATTCTAGTGAGGTAGATATTTAAAGGATGATTCTAGTGGATGAATCTTGGCCATTAGATAAAATAAATCCTAGTTATTGGTTAGGAAAGTTGCCTTAGAATAAATAGGCATGTTTTAGCCCATTTTGTAACAAGCCAAATTTGAGAATAATCAATAAAAGCAAAAAATTCTTACACCAAAAGCTGTGTTATATTTCTTATCCTAAATATCCTTATCTTCTTATAAAGAAAAATAATCCCTCTTCCAACTTCCAATTTCTAAATAATCCCTTTTTTATCTAAAATTGAGATAACTCTCCTCCAACATATTCTCTAGGAAAAAGAAAATATTCAAAATAAAAACATATAAAATCGCTGCGACCCAGGATCATGAAGAAATTCTGGAGTCAAATTCAAATTTGAAGTATTATTATTCATCATGCAGAATACACAGCTGCATATTTATAGAAGAAAGGGAGCTCAACTGCTGATGATTTGATATGGCCAGCTTGAGATCTACAGATTTACATTGAATGTAAATTTTTTTTTCCTTTTTGTAGACAATATTAGTTTTTTTTTTGTTGATCGGTATGGACAAGATTAGATTTACGTAGCCATAGCCGGGTTGTTTGTGCATGAAAGTAGAAAGATTGTTCGATTTCGAATATTAATAAGTGCTTACCCATTTTAGTATGTACTATACTATATGATCTGGATCTGTAAAGGGTGATGATGAATTGATTGCGTTGCACATAAATCCTAAAAATTTGAAGTCAAAATTTTGAGTATCATTAGTTTAAGGCGAGACAGACCCTTTTTTAGCTCAGGGTGAAGTACCTTTTTCAATTTTGATGGCTACCAAAGAAAAACTTTAAAAAAAAATTGCTCGACCACTCAATGTGTTTAGTCTACAATTGGCCCCTAACCTATTCATTGTGTGTGTAGCTCAAGTGCAATGAGCTAAAGCCTAAAGTTTTATCCTATTTAAGTTAGAGTCTGGTGATGGGCTTTAGTTCAAGTAAAGAATTTAGTAATAAGAATGTCAACTAATCTTATTGTTAGGTGGATTTTTGAAAATTCATCAAACTAGTGAAAATACAAAATTCGGTATAACTCAAAATAATTTTTTAAAAAATATTAGTTATTAGGTATTCTACTAAACACTTAAAAAGGATAATTATAAAAATTATTTATAAGATTTGGGTTAGTTAAAAAAAAAAGCCATAGGTTGTGAAAAATTACAAAAAAAGTCCCATGAAATTTAGTTCTATATTACACATTAACCCCTTCATAAGCAAAAATATTTCGATTATCTCCCTTAATTGTAAAAAATATTGAATGGCTTTTCTGAGAATCATGGTGATGATACTGTTTCTTTTGATTGTGATTTACATCATAAGGTAATTAATAAGGTGTTAATTTTAACTTTTAGAATCTTTTAGAAAGTCAGTTCTTGGAATAAAAATAAATATTGTTCGATCATCTCTCTCTTTTTTATTTTTTATTTTAATTTTTTTCCTGAACCTTGGTTAGCACTTAGCATTAATGTTAATGATGATTTTTTTGTTTTTCTTTTTTTCTGTGGGAGCTCTGATTTAGTGTATGGGATGATATGATTCAACAGGTTAGGTCATATATATATACTAGTAAACTGTAATAATTCAATAGAAAGGAAAAAAGAGTGATCGATTGAAGTGAAAAAACAAAAATTTAAAAGCAAGCTACAGTTAAGAAAATTAATATGTTTTTACTACAGTATTATTATGAGGAAACAAAGATAGAAACGTCTCAATTTATTCTCCTGCTTTCTTGAAAAACTTTTTGCTTATGAGCTTATTACATTTGGGGTGCTTTTGGCAAGCTTTGATTATTACATTCTGTTAAATGGGCTTGGGTAGAACTCACCCCTAAAAACTAGTTCAAAGGGAGAGGGTGTCCAACCCACATTTATACATAATAACAGCCCAACAAATAAGCGATGTGGGACAAACACAAACTCTAACACCGGCCCTCACGCCGAGCGTGCCAAACCAAATGGGTCGGGATCCAATTCCCACCATCGCTTCCAAACCAAGCCTGGGTGCTCTGATACCATGTTAAATGGGCTTGAGTAGAACTCATCCCCAAAAGCTAGCTCAAATGGAGAGGGTGCTCAACCCACATTTATACATAATAACAACCCAACAAATAGACGATGTGGGACAAACACAAACTCTAACTCATTCATGATTCTTTTTATACTTTTTGTGAAGTTTGATGTACTAATGGTTTCGTTTGATATATTTACTATATTATTAATGCATATTTGACTATATTATTATTATTTGTACATTATTACATTTTTAATGCTTGAGAAACTAAATTTGAAAAATTCTCAAATTGGATATACACTCTTTTAGAACTAGAACTATGCATAGAATAAATCTCTTTTTTTTATTTTTTGAGGAAAATAAAATAAATCTCTTAATTCTTTATAAATGTTTGCTTTTGTAAACTCTTCAGTATTCAATATATTGGTTGTGAGGTGCACCTAAACCTTCCACCCTTTAGGTACTTTTAAAAAAAACTCTCAAATTTGCAAATTTGAATTAAAAATCGTCCAACACTCTTTTTTCGTAACTGAATATTGAAAAGTTCATATCCATAAAATTATGACAGTTGGAATTACTGTTTTATCCTTATTGTCTTATCCAATACCTGTAAATTTACTAGATTACCCCTAATGTCAATCAATTACCATCTCACCTCCTAAAATCAAGGATAAAATCTAAGCCATTGAAGTCTTTCTTCAACAGTTTAGATTAGTCCCACGATCTCACCCCAGAATATGGGTCCTATTTGATCCAAGTCTTATATAATTATATATAGGATAATTACAAAAAAATCCCTTGAGGTTTGGGCTAACAATAGAATACTCAATAGGATTTTGAAAATTACAAGAAAATCCTTTGATGTTTGATTATATCTTACATTTTCCTTCTTGTAGATATTCATATTTCTTTCCAAGGTTCGTGACCAACAAGTTCAATTAAAACACAATATTGGAATAGAAGATTCCATCAGAATTAAGTTCCTATTTATTTATGGGATAATTATAAAAACACCCATAAAGTTTGGGCTAGTTACAAAAAAAAAATTAGAGATGTTTTAAATTACTAAAAAACTTATCATGTTTGATTTTGTTTTATATTTAAGAAAGTAATTGTAATATTTTTATAAATATCAAGGGATTTTTTGAAATATTTTTTGCTTATAAAGGGAAACGTGCAAGGTGAATCAAACCTCAAAAGGATTATTGAAATTTTCAAAAACCTATGTACGTTTTGGTAATTAGCCAGAATCTCAAGGTTTTCTTTGTGATTATCCCTTTATTTATTTATTTATTTATTTTGGGACAAAAATTCATATGAGAGGCAGACGACCTCAAAGATTGTGGAACCGAGCATATAGATGTAAGTCCAAGCAGCTACGATAATCTAGAGGGGGGGTGAATAGATTATCTCCATCTTTTCGATTTCGCCCTCTTTTTCGAACCAAATGCTCAAATACAATAATAAAGGTGCGGAATGTAAACAACACGCGTCGATTTATAGTAGTTCAACCCACCTAGGGCCTAATCTACTACCACCCCAGTATATACGGGATGGATTTCAAAAAGAAAAAAGAATTTTATTAATTACCAAAATTAATACAAATTCAACTTACAACACCTGGAAGAGCACCACACTCTTCTTCAACAACACCTTTGGAGATTACCACAATCTCCCTTTGAAGATCACCACAATCTTCCTTCAACGGCACCTTGTGAAGATTACCACAATCTTCGACCTTGAAGAATACCGAATTCTTCAACACCTCAATAAGAAGATCACCACAATCTTCTTGCACCTATCACCTAGATCATCCAAGTGTGCTCTTACCACAAGAACACTCACAAGGATATATTGTGTTTGAATGATAACCAAAAATCAAGATTACAACTCAATAATGAATATTACAATTTGAGTGCAAAGTGTAATCAAGAATAGCCTAGACCTCAAGGATGTGAAAGTGAAAAGCTAGGCAAAATTACAACAAGAATAATAACAATGAAGAACAAATATGTGCTTGAAGTGTATCTTGTTGTGTTGTATCTCAATTGTTGTCTTTGTTGCTCCAAAATTTCCTCTATTTATAGGAGATGATTGATCAAGCATAGGCCCCTCTCGGGGATTGAAAATCTACAGAAAAATACAATTAAAATCAAGAATATAGGTGTTAGAAATCAATCCCACAATTTAAGGAAATGTGTCTGCTTGTCAAACGGTCATATTTTCTTTGTCAAAACCACAAACCACAGGCGGCCGTCGCACAAATAAGAGATTTGAAGAACGTGTTGAAAATAACAATAGGGCGACCGGTCGACATAGGCTTCGATCGGTCGACCCTTGTCTCAACCGGTCCCCTCAATCAAAAAACAAGGAAGGTTTGTTCTGTTTCAAACGAAACGTTCAGGTACCGGTCGACTCCCAGGGCGACCGGTCGACCTGACCGTTTTTCACTTCTATCCCATTTTTTGTTCCAAACTCATCTTCAGGTACGGGTTGCCCTATAGGGCGACCGGTCGACCTCGAGACAGAAAAGTTGTCCAATTTTTGTCGAAAATAAAACCCAAGAAATACTCCGAAACTTTAGTAAAAACATTTTAAACCAATCGGAAGTATTTAAACATTTAGGAACCTTGTTTAGAAGTAAAAACCCATTGACATAAAGTCATTAAAAGTGTTGTCCAATATTATTGAAAATAAACTTGAGGAAATACTCCGGAAAATATTAAAACTATTTTAAATTATTTAGGAGTATTTCGACAACCTTTTAAAAACATTGTTTTGGTGACAAAATAAAATCATCAAAATTAAGATAAAAACATGTATCAAACAATAGAACCTGGAGCGGGCTTAATTTTGTGAGACGAATTCTAAAATGACTTATATTAGTTATGGATTCTAAAATGATCTATATTAGCTAACTCATTTAAATTTGGATCTAGTTTATTTTAGACAAGACACGATTAACCTGTTTGACTCGATTGTATGATTATTATGTTGCCTTTTACAATGATTCAAGTAATTAAATATGTTGTTAGTACTTATAAAGATTAAAATCTTAAAAATTAAAAAATGTATGTAAATATAATTTTTGGATTAAAATTAAATTATACAATCCATATAATCCTCATTTAATTTATTGATGAATTATTTGGATTTTTAAAATATACAGGCTAATTTGGGTTTATCCATATTATTCCAAAAACACAAAAAAATAAAAACGGGTTAGGATTGAGAAAATTGACACGAATAATTAAATGTGCCTTGACTTTTATGTTAATATTAGGCTTCTACTCTTCTATACGTTATAAGATGTCAAATGAGTTGGTCTTTTTGGTAATTCACCTCCACTTCATCACGATAAATACAACAATCAGCTCATAAGCAAGGCCCACGTCCAAAAGTCGTTCAATTTTGGACCCAAATAAACAGATACCATTTATAACCACGCCCATCTTAAAATTTATGACAAAAAAATCATAGGAGAGTGTCCTATCGATTTATTTCGTGAGACCGATCCTAAAAATTACTCATATTATTCAATTTACATATGAATCTAATTTGTTTTGTTTGTAAAATGAGTTGGACCCGTCTCATAAATTTAAATTCATGAGACGGTGTCACATGAGGCTTCCTCTAAATTTATGGCATCATTTATCCATTTTGCACAAAACTTTAGTTTGCTCGAATTATATATATATATATATATATATATTATTCAATGAAAAAGAAGATAAGTAGCTATGATGAAGCACTGATACGGATACGGGAAATGATACGATACAAATACGAGAATACGATATATTTGAAATTCTAAGAATACAGTACAATATATATGTACATATAAAATTATATGTTTTTATATTATTAAAAATACAGACGTACTAAATATAATTAAAAAAATAATGTTTCAAGTATAAAAAACTAAAATTTCATAAGTACTCAAATCTGAAATGTGATAACACATATAGACACACAAAAAAATGCTGAAAAATGAACATTAGAATAAGTTATATCTATTTACATGTGTAGATATATTCATGGAGTATTCATGAAGTATCAGATAAAATATCATATCGAATACGTATCTAGTACGGATACGATGTTCCCAAAGAAATATTTGTGCTTCATAGATAAGTAGATATTTTTACATTAATTTAAAGTGTTGTAAGAATCAGCATAAAAACTCGAGTGAGACTATATGCATGCTTTCACATGAACACAGTTGATTTTTATATTAATATATTATAATAGGAGATATCGAGATTGTGTTAATAATCATGGAAAGAAGCTTCATTTTGTATCTTAGCCTTTAATCTAATCACATAATAACCGCAAAAGTCGTCCCAAAATCCCGAGAAGCTGTGCTATCACTCATATCAATATAAACACATTATCCCTACTCTGACTACTTACATCCTGGAAAAGACAAGCATGTAATAATTATTAGGGATAGTTTACAAACTACCCCTAAGGTTTGAGATAATTACAAGAAAAATCCAAAGAATTTTCTAAATTACAAAATAACTATGCGAGGCTTGATTCCATTCTATATGTTTAACCCTTCATTAATTAGGAATTTTTTTTTTTTTGAGAAATCTGGGGACGAATTCAGAAATTTTGTACAATGAGGGCACAAAATGCATGAAAAATAAATTCTCTATTACAAAGAATCTAGCATTTACAATTGAAATCTACGAATTTTCATATACTGAAATATTTGCATAATTCATTATTAACTTTCTTTCTCAATTTACACAATTAAATCATCATTCATCTATTGATCTCCCATTTGATTGCGTAGGCGATTCTTTATGATTTCATCACAGAAAATACTCTTTCAACTGTAGCAGTTGCAACTGAAAGAACTAATGCAAGTGTTATAAGCAAATAAACTAATGGATACAACTCATGTTTTTTTCCCTAACCCTAATTAATGTAAAAAAATAAAAATAATAATACATAATATAAAAAAAATTGTTGTGGGGGCACATGCCCCCACATGAGGGATCCGTCACTGGAGAAACCCTTTTACATATATAAAAATATTACAATAAACGCTTAAAATTAAAGCATAATCAAACATTAGGGGTAGTATTAATTTGTAATTTCAAAATTTTCTTGCGTTTTTATGTAATCTCCCAAACTTTGAGGTAGTTTTTGCAATTATTTAAATTATTATATATGTTTATGTTTTTGAACAACTAAGACAATCGTATTACTTTCAATAAGAGACCTAATAGTGTTTCTTGTTATTTTTTATTTGTTCATTATTAATATCTTTGGGGTTTGGTATTCTGGTGGATTGTTGAATGAATCTAGGTTAGTACATGTATTCAATGGGATTTAGAAAAACACAATTATGTCCATACACCTAGTTCAAATAGTAAAATTGAGATCCAAAGTTTTGATACTCTGAATTCCAAATCTCAATAAATATGAGATAATTATTTACTTTTATAATAGTTTTTTACGGATAACTAAAATTGTTGATAATTGATATTTACTTCAATAATCACTTGTGAAATTGGCAGCATGCTAGTGAAAAAGTATAATAGTACCTATTTACAAGATGTCTAAAATAATATACTTAGTTTAGTACAAATAGAAATTAAATTGTCTAAAAAATAGAAACTTGTTTATTTCACATGAAGTTTAGTATGAAATCATGCGTACAAGTATAAATATAATCAATGTATTGTTGGTAAAAATAAATGTAATCTTGGTAATTTATTTTTGGTAAAATGTAATCTTTGTGACATTTATTCTACATTAAACCAACAAAGCAAGATTAGGCTGTCAAGGCAGATTCTTAGGAATTTATCATTAAGCTAATGCTTTCTTCATTTATTACCACCCTTGATAAAACTTTTTTTGACTTCTTGAGATTTGCTTTTGAGACATATATTCTTTTTCATTAATCTTTAGGACATAAGAACTAAACTCTAAACCTAAGCTAAAAGAATAAGGAATAAAAAAATGGAGATAGGCTTAAAAAAAATGGAGATATATTTATTTTTGCTGCCTGCCCTATAAGCTCCATAAGGTAATAACAAACATATAGGAATCTTGATTTTCTGTTCTTCCTCAAAAAAATTATTCACTACCCCAAAATTGAATGTTGTGTGTGTAATTATAACTAGTTATACTATTACTATAAATACAACCATATAAATGTTTAATAAATTTTTCATTTTTGTAAGAACAAACAACATATACTATAATTTGAAAATCTAGTGTTCAAATATAAAATCAGTATTCTAAAAAGCGCTAGCCGCTAATCAGACAGCAAACTGAGGCCTAGTGCTTAGGCGAAGCTTGGGTGGGGTAATAATAGAGATGACAAAATCAAGCCCGACCAGTAGGTCGGCCCAGCCAGCCCGAAGTTTGGGTTGGACCGGGCTGAAATATTTTAGGCCCGAAGAAGTCGGGACTATTTGGCTCGACCCGATGGGCTGGGCTAGCCCGACTTTTTCGGGCCGGCCCAGAATTTATGTACATAAAGTGTATGTATGACTCGGTTGGGCCAGTGATTTTTTAGGCCCGAAATTTTGCAAAAGCTCGATGTGCTCGGATCAGGCTGGCACAGCCCGACCCATTATCAGCTCTAGATAATAACGTAGGTGGACAAGTAGGGTCTAGCGCTTAGACATATACTAATCGCCTAATCGGAGTTAGACGAAGATTTTTAGAACAGTGATAAACATTATCAAGAATAATTAAAATATTAAATAGACATGAATCACCCTTCTAAATAACATCAGTTTGTAATTTGAAGTATAAAGATTCGAACAATCCCTCCCAAATAACAATTCTAGTTAGCTGAACCTACAAAGCGAAGCATTCAATGCGAGCGTGACATCCAGCGGTTCCTGCAATTCGCTTTATTGTTTAAAGATAAAAAACTGACCGTCCGATCATCACTGGACAAATACCCACCGCGAGATCATTGATGAATATTAAATGCTCCCCACCAGCTCACTTTCCCTCTCCCCTTCTCTCACACACAACACACACACTGAAACGCTTCAGCCACCTTCACCACCACCTCCCCTCCGCCACTATACCCAAAAAAAAAAATCTAGCCAATAAAAAAAAATATTAATCTTGGGTTCAATATATCAATCTTAAAGAAATGAAAAATCTTTACTCATGTAAAAAACCCATGTTTTTTCTTGATCAAAATTTAGTCTTTTTGCTCTTTTTTTCCTATTTATGCTGTAAAGTCTCCAGCTTGGGATCAATGTCATCCATTGCCCTATCCTACGGCGAAAACGGCCCTGTTTTCTGCGGTTTGAAATCCGACGGCTCTCATTTGGCTAACTGCTACGGCTCAAATCCTGCTATTATTCATGCAACCCCAAGCCATTCATCTTTTCTTGGTTTAACCGCTGGTAATGGCTTTGTTTGTGGTCTTCAGGTTGATTCAAGTCAACCCTTTTGTTGGGGAAGCACAGGGTTTATCCCAATGGGTGTGTCTTTAAATATTGCTGAAAATACAGAGTACTTAGAAATTAGTGCAGGGGATCACCATTTGTGTGGGTTGAGAAAACCCTTGATGGGGAAGTTTAGAAACACTTCTTTAGTTGATTGTTGGGGTTATAACATGACAAAAAGCTACAGTTTTGATGGGCAGATCCAGTCTATTTCTGCTGGTTCTGAGTTTAATTGTGGTTTGTTTTCTCAGAACAGGAGTGTTTTTTGCTGGGGTGATGAGATTAGTAGTAATGTGATAGAATTGGTCCCAAAGGAGCTTAAATTTAGAAAAATTGCAGCTGGGGGGTTTCATGTTTGTGGTATTTTGGAAGGGGTACACTCCAGAGTGGTGTGTTGGGGTAAAAGTTTGGATCTTGAACAAGAGATTTCTATTGGTGGTTCTGTTATGTATTCTGGGCAGCTTAATGTGGACGTGACCCCAGAGGATCCGATCCTCTCTGTAGTCGGGGGTAAATTTCATGCTTGTGGGATTAGAAGTTACGATAGAGGGGTTGTTTGTTGGGGTTACAAAGTTGAGAAAAGCACACCACCACCTAATGGTGTTAGGCTTTATGAGATTGGTGCAGGGGATTATTTCACTTGTGGGATTCTTGCTGAGACATCTCTTTTGCAGCCTGTTTGTTGGGGTGCTAATTTCCCTTCTGCTCTGCCGTTAGCCGTTTCGCCCGGAGTCTGCAAGCCGACGCCTTGTTCGCGCGGTTTTTACGAGTTTAGCAATGCGAGTGCTCCTTGTAAGTCCCCTGGCTCTCACATTTGCTTGCCTTGTAGCAATGGTTGTCCTAATGAAATGTATCAGGTCGCCGAATGTAGTTTAACTTCTGATAGAGAATGTGAATATAACTGCACCATTTGCACCTCAACTGAGTGCATAAACAATTGTTCCAATACTAAAAACAAGAGTCATGAAAAGTTTTGGTCACTCCAATTGCCAATCATTATTGCAGAGGTTTCATTTGCTGTGTTCTTGATTAGTTCGGTCTTTTTAACGTCCGTTTTATACGTTCGGTACAAGTTAAGGAACTGTAGGTGCACTGCTAGAAAAACTAGTGGAAATAGTTCGTTTCGTAAGGAGAGTGGGAAAATTCGTCCGGATTTGGATGAATTGAAACTTAGGAGGGCTCAGATGTTTAACTATGATGAACTCGAGAGAGCCACTAACGGTTTTAAAGAAGAATCGCTCGTCGGAAAGGGTAGTTTTTCGTGTGTTTTTAAAGGTGTGTTGAAGGATGGCACAGTAGTTGCAGTGAAAAGGGCTATTGTCACTGCTGATTTGAAAAAGAATTCGAAAGAGTTTCATACAGAGCTCGACTTGCTTTCTAGGCTAAACCACGCGCATTTACTCAATTTGCTCGGTTATTGCGAAGAAGGCGGTGAGAGATTATTGGTTTATGAGTTCATGGCGAATGGCTCTTTGCATCAACATCTCCACACCAAGAACAAAGAGCTAAAAGAGCAATTAGATTGGGTTAGGAGGGTTACTATTGCTGTCCAAGCGGCTCGGGGGATCGAATATCTACACGGTTACGCTTGTCCGCCCGTGATTCACCGTGACATAAAGTCGTCAAACATTCTCATAGACGAAGAGCACAACGCTCGTGTTGCTGATTTCGGCCTATCTTTACTCGGACCGGCTAATAGTAGCTCTCCGTTGGCTGAACTGCCGGCCGGAACCCTAGGCTATCTGGACCCCGAGTACTATAGGCTTCATTACCTTACCACCAAATCGGACGTTTATAGTTTTGGCGTTTTACTGTTAGAAATCCTCACCGGTCGGAAAGCTATCGATATGCAGTATGAAGAAGGAAATATAGTCGAATGGGCCGTCCCTTTGATCAAAGCCGGTGAAATTGAAGCCATACTCGATCCGGTTTTGAAACCTCCACCGGATCTTGAAGCGTTGAAGAGAATTGCTAATATAGCGAGTAAATGTGTGAGAATGAGAGGAAAAGAGAGGCCGTCGATGGATAAAGTTACTACCGCCTTGGAGCGTGCGCTTGCTTTGTTAATGGGTAGCCCGTCTAACGAGCAGCCCATCTTGCCGACTGAGGTGGTTCTGGGGAGTAGTAGATTGCATAAGAAAACCTCTCAAAGATCGGGAAATAGGTCGAACTCAGAAACGGACGGTGCAGATACAGAGGATCAGAGATTTGAATTTAGAGCTCCGTCGTGGATCACTTTTCCTAGCGTGGCTTCGTCTCAGAGGAGAAAATCGTCCGTTTCTGAATCAGATCTCGATGGAAAAACAACGGAAACGAGAAATGCGGGAAATGGAGATGCGTTGAGAAGTCTAGTCGAAGAGATCGGTCCGGCTTCTCCTCAGGAGCATCTGTACTTGCAGCACAATTTCTAGCTAGAATTTGAAAGTGATGCTAAATTAATGAGATAAATGTGTAAAAACAATGCAGGAATGTCTAGTTTGCGATCACTAACGGTCGAGTAAGTACGTCGTTCGTGTAATTTAGCTCTATGGACTACGCATATTATGCGAGTATGTAGTAAACTGTCATTCTTGCATTGATGTTATGCTAAATGTGAGATTCATTTGTGTCTCGATTGAGCTGGTCCGTGTATGCACAAATTCATAATTGTATCTGCAGTGACATGGCCGAATTTTTATAAAAGAAAAAAAAAAAACTCAATGACCATTTTAGTTTCAGTCAAATTATTCGAGCTGGAAAATTGCACATATATTCTACACTATCACTGGATGCTAGAAGATTGATGAAAAGGTCAGTCTTTCATTTTTTAAAATGTACTTGATCACCATAAGATTAGAAACTGGTATATTTTCTTCTTGGGGATAATTACAAAAACTACCCCCAGGTTTGGGGTAATAACAAAAAGACCTAGAGGTTTTTGAAAATTACAAAATCCCCTTGATGTTTGATTTAGTATTAAACTTTGCCCCTTTTATAGGTAAATACATTTCAAACACCCCCTACATTTGTAAAATATTACAATTACCCCTTATATTTAAGACAACATCAAACCTCAGGGGATTTTTTTTTAAATTTGAAACTAATCTTGGTTCTTTTGTAATTACCCCAAACCTCCGGGGCAGTTTTTGTAATTCAGTGGATTGTGCCTGAGTAAAATTCTAACAGCATGCATTTCGCCATTTCCTCCTCTAATGAAGTATTAGTCATATGGTAATTGGTAAATGTAATAATTATGTGGATTAGTGACATAATATTTCGTGAGATTAGACCATAATTAAAGAAAAACAAATGGAAACAATGGAAATTGAAAAAAAATTTGCTTGAACGAAAAAAAAAAAAAAAAAAAAACTTACTGAACTTCACTTACTATTGTCATTGTTCGAAAAATGCCCGCCTACGTTATTCTTCCGATTAGCCCCCGCCTAATCTCGCCCAGATTCCGTTTAGGCACTAGGCCCCAGTCTGTCGCCCGACTAAGCGCGCTTTTTAGAACACTGATTATTGTTTTGTTTCCTCCAGGTGAGCTTGGACCAAGCAAAATACTCCGATTTTCGGACTTTCTGGTGGCTTGCTTCTTTTTGTGATGAACGAGTTATATTTGCAGGCTTGTATAGTGTTATTATGTCTTTATGCATACAACTCAGCATGAAAAAATGCCAAGATTGACGCTAAATCAAAATGTAAGAAAATTGTTTTAGGGTAGCATCGACTAAATTTTTAGGTATCCAATGATTAACTTTTATGACATATATAAATGGGAATGCTTGGAAAAAAATTATTCCTTTCACATGCTTTGCTGGCTAAGAGCTGTTTTTACTTTTATATTTTGATTTTAATTTCGAACTTACAAATTTTCTATGTATTTTTTCTTTAAATTCTTAGAGGTGCTTGTTGAGGTAATTTGGTAACTATTGATTGTATAATGGGATAATTACAAAAGACCCCCTGAGGTTTGGCCTAATTACAAAAAAAAACCCAGAAATCAATATTTACAAATAGGCCCCTCATGTTTGTTTATGTGTTAAATTTAAGAGGGTAACTGTAATATTTTTAAAAATATCAAGGGGGTTTTTGAAACATTTTTCCCTTATGAATAGGGAAAATATAAGACGAAATCAAACCTCAAAGGGTTTTTTGTAATTTTAAAAAACCACCGGGTTCTTTTGTAGTTAGCCTGAAAGTCAAGGGTGTTTTTGTAATTATCCATCGATTGTATAATTTCATGAGCATTGTTGCATAAACCCCCTGAAATTTCCACAAGTTTTTCGTAAAACGCGTTGAAAAAAATTTACCATTTATCATTTTCTCTGAAATTATTAGTCATGTTTGGGCGAATAAAGCATTGGTTAAAATTTATCATATTGTATTATTCACTTGTCTTTTCTAAATACTAAATAGTGGCTTCAAAGTCCAAACCTATCAAATTTATCGATAAATTATTAAATAGTGGCTTAAATCAGGCAAGTTTGCTACAAAAAATGAACACCCCTATTTTTGTTTGGGTGGTAAAAATTTGTGAAAGGTAAAGGACTAAAGCCCATGTCACCAAAAAAAAGGGAGGGATTTTAGACCACCCAAGAATTTGTGGTAATTATATAACCAATTATATTTCTTTTTATCTATAAAATGGGAAATTGTTAAAAACTAAAGACGTGGGGGTAATAAACTTACCGCGCTTGGCCTCATCAAGAAACATAGCAATTTCAGCCAAACGCGACGACTGTTGTGCATTTTCATGCACCTATTTTTTTGCATTTCTAGAGGTATTTTATGTTGTGTTGTAAAAATTAAATGCCACTGATTAATCCCTGGTGTCTTTAGGCCCCCTTTTCGGGCCATTTATTTCTTTTCCGATTAGGCCCACCTAATCCCGCATGTAGTCCCGCGTAACCCCGCGTGAGCGTGAGCTGCAGCCCTGTCTGCCGCTTTTTGTACAACAACATTGATTTTATGCAGCACATATCAAGAATTGTTATAATATTTTTAACCTTTTTTCTATTTTTAAAATAGCACGTTGCTTAAAGAAAAAGAGACTCTACATATTTCCTTGCTAACATTTAAATTCACCTTCTGAAAAAACAATAAAGCAATGATACGCGCTTCATTTAATTTGCATATTTAAGTTATACTTGTTGTTTCCTTTTTGTGAAATTTAGCATTGTTTTTCCTTCGCTACTGATAAACTTGTGATCATAACTTTTTCCTTTTTTTTATATATTTCCATTTATTTAAAAAGTTAAAAAAAAATAAAGCAATGATCATTGTTGTTAATTTCGTGAGGGAAATGTATTTTTTTCCTTTAGAGATTATTCAAAGAATTGTTTTTTCTATTTATTGAAGTCTCTTTATTTTGAACATATTCACTTAGAGCATATGGCACAGCACCATAAATTCTGATAACTAAATTTTGTAATGAATTTTATGCAATAGAATGTAATGAGAAGTGTCAATCCATGAATTTGGGCAAGAAAATGATATCTTAGAGGACATGTGAATTTAATAATTGCTTCAATGTTGCATCAAGTTAGAGTTTTGAGTCCAAAACTCTAAAACCCTCCAAAAACAGCAACAGACAATTTAAGGAAAAACAGGTTCCTATATATTCCAAAAACCTTGCAAATTGATGTACCAAATAAGAAATTTGAAATGTATTTTGTTTTTAGCCCTATTTAATTTTTTTTTTTTTGCTAGATGACCAAGTGATTAATCATAAAACACCCCCTTTTTTAATCCATCCTTCCTAATCTCTATCTCTCTTGAAAGGGTTTAGCATAATCAAAAGTTTACTCAAATTTTTTCAAATACATTTTCTGCTCTTTTTTGCAGGTATAACCTTTTAGTTAGAAAGAAATGAAGAACTTTGTGTTCATTTTATTGTTGGGGCTCTCCCTTCATGTTGGACCTTCAATTAGTACTTTTACTTCTTCAGATGATGCACCCTTGTATGATTATTCTGCAAGTACTGAGGTAATTAAATAATTTGTAGCATTTGTAAATAAAAGCCTCAAATTGACAAAAAAAAAAAAAAAATCAATTCTGATTATTATCATTTTGACCAATATTTGCTACATATTGTATAATTTGTTTTTTCAGTGCAAATCAACACCAGAGGCTCCATTGTACAATGGTGGTATAATCAAGAATCAGGCATTGGAAACTCCTATCAATTCCACTGCTTTTGTTTTAAACAATCTCACTGGCGACACAATCTACAGTTTTTCTGGTTAAGTTCACCTACCAAATATGTGGCATCCGCCTTGTGTGTCTATAAATTTAAGGACAATTACAAAAACACCCCTGAGGTTTGGCCTAATTACAAAAAATCCAAAGATGTTTTAAAATTACAAACCTTATCATTGTGTAATTAAAAAACCACAATGATTTTGAAGGAGAAAATGTAAGACAAAACCAAACCTCAAGGGTATTTTTGTAATTTCCAAAAATCTTTGGGTCTTTTTGTAATTCGCCCGAACCTCAGCAGGTTATACGTAATTACACCAAAATTTAATTTTGGAAAATTACAAAACTTATCATTGTGGTTTGACCTAATTAAAAAAAAATCAAATTATCTTACAAAGTTACAAATACCCCGTTAAGGTGTTACAAATATTCCCATGAGTTATGCATTTTCTTATAAAATATCCCCTTAATGAAATTTGTAAAATATAAACAAATATCTCAAAATGAAATATGAGGTGATATTTGTAATTTTGAAAGAAAGTAGTGGCTTTTTTGTTATTAGAGCAAGCCTCAAGGATATTTTTTATGATTAACCCTATAAGATTTTAACTATCTAAACATATTCCTAAGACAGTAAGACTTGATCATGATTTCGTGTTAATTAATGAAGGGGATAATTACAAAAAATTCTATGAGGTTTGGGCTAATTACAAAAAAATTAGAGATATTTCAAAATTACAAAATGTCCCTTCAGTTGATTATGTCTTAAATTTAAGGAGTTAACTGTAATATTTTTATACATACCGAGGGGGCTTAAAATACTTTTTGGTTATGAGAGAGGAAAATGTAAGACAGCTAGAATCAAACCTCAAGTTTTTTTTTTTCTTTTTTTTGTAATTTTAAAAAATTTCTGGATTTTTTGTCGTTAGCCCGAACCTCAAGATTTTTTTTGTAATTATCCCCAAATTAAGTGGTTTATTTTTGTGTCATAATTACTAAATTGTGGTGATATGTTATGAACAGGTTGGATTAAGATAACAGGTGCAGCTTCATCATTAATAAAAGCAACCCTCACAACTGATAATGTCATTTTCAATTGCACGGGGACAGTTATAGCCAAGAATGAATGCTGGTCATTTTTTAAAGGTGGATTTGCTACCGACTCACCTTTAAACCAAGCTCTTATTTATTTTCAGGTACGTTAATTTTTTAGGGTAATTACAAAAACACCCCTGAGATTTGGACTAATTACAAAAAACCCATAATTTTTTGAAAAATACAAAAAAAAAATTCTGCTTACATCTTCCCCGAGCAAAAAAAATTCAAAAATTACCCTGATATTTATAGAAATATTAGAGTTATCCCCTTATATTTTAGACATGATCAAACCTGAGGGAGCTTTTTGTAATTTTGAAATATTTATGGATTTTTTGTAATTAGCCCAAACCTTGGGGGTATTTTCATAATTATACCATTTTTATGCATGCAAATTTATCCATTGATATATAAGGGATAATTACAAAAACACCCCTGAGGTTTAGGCTAACTACAAAGAAATTCAGAGATGTTTCAAAATTACAAAAAAACCCTCGAGGTTTGATTCCATCTTACATTTTCTCCCTTCACAACCAACAAATATTTCAAAACGCCCATCATATTTCTAAAATATTACAATTAACCCCTTAATTTTAAGGCATAATCAAACCTGAGGGTGCTTTTTGTAATTTTGAAATATTTCTGGGTTTTTCTGTAACTATCCCAAACCTCAGGGGTCTTTTGTAATTTTTATTTTAACTTTCTTAAAATTTCTCTTGTGTCTTGCAGAATTCAGATGGGCAACAGATAAATGTATCGATTTCCAGTGCTTCTCTTCAGCCATTCACGAATGAGCAATGGAATAATATCCAGCAAAACACAATAAACACTGTATGTATGAACCTAGATTTTTAGACTGAAAATTACAATATATTAAACCCATGAAGAATATTTTTCTTACAAACTTTTAGAAGTATTTAATTAATTAATATATGTTGCCTAATAATACATACAGGAAAGAAAACGGACAGCCACATTACATGTATCAGATGTTAATGGAAATAGTTTACATGGAGCTAAAGTTGTTGTGGAACAAGTCTCTCGTGATTTTCCACTCGGATCAGCCATATCAGAAGGCATCTTAGGAAATTTACCATACCAGGTAAGCCTGAAATTGAAGAACACTTTTTATTGGTTTGGTTAGTTACAAAAATCATTCCAGTGTAATTACAAAACAATCCAGTACTCTCTTGCATATGTTCTATTTTATAAATAGCACCTTCAAATGGGGTATTTATTAAATAAATACAAATTTCAGGAGTGGAGTAGTTTTTTTTATAATTATCCTTCTAAAAGGCATCAGGATGGTTCTGCTTGCAAAATTGCTAATTTAGTCACGTTCGTTTTTAAAATTTTTAATTTCGGTTCTATAAATTTTAAAAATTATTCAATTTTAGTCTTATTGTCGTCGGAATATTGCAAAATCAACGAAAATTCGAGTCACGTGATCACCTGTATTGGGGATTTTTTATCCCTACTATTTTGGGTGATATGGCAAGAATTAATCCATATTAATCCAAATTCCGACAAACATTATCGGAATTTTGGTGGTTTTCCAACATTCCGATGATAATAGGACAAAAATTGAGCAATTATTAAAACTTATTAGACCAAATTAAAATTTTAAAAACGAACATGACTAATTTCAGCACCCCTCTTGAGTTACAAGACCAATTTTCTAATTTCGCCTTAAATGCCTAATGAAATTAATTAGGCTTAGGAATAATTACAAAAACACCCTCAAGGTTTTGGACAAATTACAAAAAATCAAGAGATGATTCGAAATTACAAATAACTTTATCAGTTTTAATTTTGTCTTCAATTTAAGAGGGCAACTGTAATATTTTTATAAATGTCAGGGGTTTTTGAAATATTTTCTACTTAGAGGAAAATGAAAATGCAAGACACAATGGCTTTTTATAATTTTCAAAAATCTTTGGGTTTCCTTGTAATTAGCTCAAATTTCAGGGGGCTTTTTGTAATTTTCCCTCAAACTGATAAGTATGAATTCTTTTGGTTGCAGAAATGGTTCGTCGATCGATTCAACGCAGCAGTATTCGAAAACGAACTAAAATGGAACTCAACAGAACCCCAACGTGGACAAATCAACTACACAATCCCAGACCAAATGCTACAATTCCTTCACAGCAAAAACATCCACACAATCAGAGGCCACAACATATTATGGGAATCCCACAACGTCATCCCTGCATGGGCCAAGAACCTAACAACCTCAGAACTGAACATCTCCGTCCGCTCCAGAATCCACAGCCTACTGAATCGGTACAAGAACCAATTCGTCCACTGGGACGTCGACAACGAGATGCTCCCCTGGGATTTCTTCAAGCAGAGGCTAGGCCCAAACGCGAGTTTGGAGTTTTTCCGGACGGCGCAGAGGTTGGATCCCCTGGCGACGATGTTTATGAACGAGTTCAACGTGCTCGAGAATTGTAATCTAGACTGTGCGGTTGATAATTATGTCGAGAGATTGAAGTGGCTTCGAGAAGGCGGGGTGACGATGGCCGGAATTGGGCTACAAGCGCATTTTTTTGTGCCGAATCCGGCTCTGATTCGGGGTGTGCTTGATAAACTGGCGACTTTGAAGCTTCCGATTTGGCTGACGGAGCTGGATATCAGCAAGAAACTTGATCCACAAACACAGGTCAGAGGATACAAAGTTCTTGAATTAGAAATTTGCAATTTTAGGCTTGTAGTATAGAGCTAGAGGTGTCAAACGGGCTGGGTTGGGCCAGCCGGTGCTGACCCGTCGGGCCAAAAGAAAAAACAGACCGGTCCAAACAGTACTCGGTCCGTTATTTTGGGAACCCAGTCCGGTCCATACCACATAAATACACTGAAAAACTCGGGCCGGCCCGGCTAATGGGCATGGGCCAAAAAAGCCCGGTTCATTTTGGGCCTCTTAAATTAGAGTCTAGTAAGGTGCTTTTAACAGGCGGGCCGAAATTGACAGCTCTATATTGAGCCTGCAAAATTCACGGTTTGCAAAAAATTCCAATAATCTTTAACATAGTTAGTCCATTGGTCGCCAGAAAAAATTGAGAAATCAATTTCGCTAGGCTGGCCCAAGTCAATCGGGCCAATACCGAAAATTGAGTTGGGTCGGGCTGAAATTTGACTGGGCTGTCGTTTTCCTTGACGCAACTCATCCTAGCCCAAATCCTATTTTTATGCATAAATTATGTCGGGCTAGAGTATGTCCGGTCTTTTTCAGGCTCCTAAATATGAAATTCAACCCACCTATATGCTAGGCTGACCGGGACAATTTTGCACTTAGGTCGACATCTCCAAATGAGTTATCATGTTGATTGGAACAAATTCTCATTGAAGAAAATTTCGCTTGATAATATCCACATAAACAAATCATGATTTCAATATTGGCCAGTTTGGCAAGAAATATGTACACGTAGATTTTTCTGGTAAATTTTCCAATTTTCGACAATAAATACCAAAAATCAAGAGCTTTTTTGATCCTTTTGCAAATCATGATTTCTGCACGACTCTTCTTGTCACACCCTATAGAGCTATTGCATTAAAATTGCAATTTAGCCATTATATTTAACTCTTTTTGTGGGGACCTTTTCTGCAGGCCAAATATCTTGAAGTAGCTCTGAGAGAAGCGTTTTCACACCCGTCCGTCGATGGGATCATGATGTGGACTGCCTTACATCCTAACGGAGATGGATGCTATCGAATGTGTTTGACGGATTACAATTTCAAAAATCTTCCGACCGGTGACGTTGTCGACTCGCTTCTAAAAGAATGGCAAACTGGGGTGGTCGAGGGTGAAACCGATGGCCATGGTATCTTTAACTTTTCTGGTTTCTTGGGTGAATACAAGGTTACTATCACTTACAAAAACAGAACAACCAATTCAACGTTGTATTTGAGCCGTGGCCATGAAACCAAACATTTGAACATTCATTTGTAGATTGCTTTATTCTAGAAATATGCCAAATGGCATGAAAAAGTAACTGTAATATTTTATCTTGATCAAAATCCAACATGATGTATATTGATCTGCCATAGCAGACAAATATAAAAGCAATTGCTTGCAATTATAGCAAAGGGATAACCTTTTTTTTCAGACATGAGTCAACAATTTCACACACATTCACACTAGACTCTGTCCTTTCTTTTCTAGCTTAAATCTTCTTCACCATATTTCAAAATGTTTCTTGGAATCTATTCTAATTAGTGGTTCTAAAAAGCGTCTAACCCCGCCCAAACCCCACCTATGCATAGACATGCGACAAATTAGGGCCTATCGCCTACACGGATTATGCGGGGTACAAACAGAATTAGACGGGACTCGATCTAAAGAAAAAACGTAGACAATCAAGGGGAGTCTAGTTTCTAAGCGAAGACTAGACAATGATTGTAAGTGCAAGGGAAAAAAGCATGGAATTTAGGCTAAATTGCAAAAGCCTCCATTAAAGTTTAATTTCGTCTTACATTTTTTCTTTCATAAACAAAAATATTTCAAAAGCCTAACTAACATTTATAAAAAAAATACAATTACCCAATTTAAGACAGAATCTAACCTAAGATTCTTTTTTAATAATTATAGAACATTTAGGAGTTTTTTGTAATTGGCACAATAAGTGTTTTTGTAATTATCCCATTAGATTATATTATATGCGTTAAACAACTTATGAAAACCATTAGGGCTGCAATCGAACCGAACCGAGCCGAGCTTTTGAGTGTTTGAGTTTGGCTCGTTTATTATCGAGTCGAGCTCCGAATAGCTCACGAACGTCTTGTTTCATTTGCAACCGAAAAAACAATTAAACTGAACAATTTACTAGGAAAAGGGCATAATTAGAAAACCAGCATTACATTTATACACAATTCAAGGAAAAAAAAAGGCAGGAAAAAAATAAAAACACTTGCCTAAGTATGAAACAATTTTAAAAGACTGGAGAATGTGGCTCCCAATTTTGCAATCCCCATAAAACCCCAACAAAAGCCAAAACTTCATTCTCTTCAAGGTTCTTGTGTCCAATGAATGGTGCATTGGGGGGAGCCAAAAGCCTAGAGAAAAAACAAACCCTAAATCCTAAAAATACTAAGAAAATAATGATAAAATAATAATGGCAAAACCAATGGAGACCACAGAATGCAAATATGAGGTGCAATAAACCCTAGTTGATTCCCCCATTGCCAAACCAGCCAACCATGACCCATCTGACAACATTACTTGAGATCCTGACCCGGAAACCGAACCCGGGTCCGACCCGGTAAGACTTGTGCCGGGCATGGAGCCGGACCCACCCACGCTTGGGTCTGATGACCCTGATAGAGACCCATCACCATTGATTGTTCCTGGAGCTGTCATTGTCGGGGTTGGATCTTTCGAAGATTTTTGACTGCATAAACATAGCTAGATTAGCGGTATTATTCACTATTCTTTGGTTGAAATTAATTAATGATTAGGAAATTAAAAAGAATCCTCATTTAACAGTTAGAGAAGTAAACGCATCAAGTAGAGCCGAGCTTGATAATTGGTCGAGTCGAACACGAATCGAGCTCGAGTACCTTGATATTTTTACACATATTTTATTCTTTTCAATGTTGTAAAAACCGCTAGGCGGCTGGGGCCTAGCGCATAGATTAGCGGGCTTAATCGGAAAAAATCGTAGTTGAACAAGGAGAGCCTAGCGCCTAAGCAGAAATTAATCAGGGCTAGTCAGTGATTTTTACAAGAGAGATTCTTTTTATAATAATCAAGTCGAGCTATCGAATGAAAAATGTGTTTAATCTTCATTTTTAAGCCCAATTTACCTACTAATTAACAGGGCTGCTTTGACAGAAGAGCCTATTTCACAAGGGAAAAAGCAAATACAGTAAGAAATTGATAACTTTTTCTATACCAAATTCCAAAACTTTAATTAATTCCATTGTCGACAGATGAATAACCATTCTTAGAACATTTTTCTAATCTTATAGATAATATGTGTGTTCAAGACTGCAAAATGCCAAGCAAACCACAAAAACCCACTAATTAGAAATGGAATAAAAAATTAAAAAGTCTTTGAAACAAGAAAAACAACAAATAAGCTGGGGAAAAAACAGAGCATTTTCTGAAAATGGAGAATTTTGTTTGACAAAAAATCAGTCACAAATCTAATAATTTTGCACTGCAAGTCAATAATAGCTCCTATATTTCCAATGCACATTTCTATAAACTTTTACCAATATCACATATTAGAGATTATGAAATCAAGACTTAGAAAAGCTAAATGTATCTTGAGAAAAAAATGAAACTACTATAAACCAATATTCTAAAAAGCGCTACACGTTAGTCAGGCGGCAGATTGGAGTCTAGCATCTAGGCGGGGACTAATCGGGGGGTTAGGGAGGATCCAGACGGGATTAAACAGAGCCTAATCGGAAGTATAACGTAGGACAGGGATAAGCAGGAATTTTTAGGAGTTAGGACAATGCTATAAACAAACAAAATAAAATGAAGAAGAAAAACAGAGCATATTTCATTTTACCTTGGCATAGATGGACAAAACGTCACCGTATAATCCGCACCAGAGCAAGTGAAAGTGCTTGTAGGGTCATCATAAGCATAGCTATACGATCTCGGACAAGCCATCTTAAACATCTGAGAATAAACCGACGGCCGGCAGGCGGCGGGTGAGTTAAACGTGCCGCTGCAACAATACTCCGGGCTGCCAAAAGCCTCACAAGCACTCTTGCACGCTTCCCCGCCACCAACCCGGAGCTCCGACGGGCAGACCCGGTTCAGATCCGTCACGCACCCGGTCGAAGCGCACATCCCCGAACCGCCGGTGGCTTCGACTATCATGGGCAGATTGTACCCATCCACGAGGCTGACGTCGTAAAAGTCCAAACCGCCGGTTCCCAGCGTGAACTCCGCCAGTGTGGCGGGTGGGGCTGCCCCGGATCCGTTGCATTCGGGTTGGCCCGACCCGCAGTCGCCGGTCTGGCAGGAGCCTGTTTCGGAGGAGTCGGGGAATGAGCAGCCTGTTCGGGCCCAGAACCGGCCGGACCAGCCGGCGGGGGCGATGAAGGACCGGGTTGAGGATTGGGGGAGCTCGAATCCGGTGGTGTCGAGTCTAGGGCTGCCGGCGTTGGCGAGTATGCCGGGCCATACTGTGTACTCACATTTGTTTACGAATGTGAATGTGGCTGCAAATGTAGCTGTAGAAGAAGGAAAATTTGAAAATTTGTGAAACCCCTGTTCAAAAATCACTTATTTTTGCACAAATTAAAACAAAATAGCCAAAACCCAAGTTAAAGATCAAAACTTTATCCCAACAAAGAATGAAAAAAGGAAAATGGGAAATCAAAGATCATATATTATGGACACAAAAAAATAAAAAATGGCAAAAGGCAGTTCAAAGATCAACAAATGTGAATGTGGCTCCAAATGCAGCTGTAGAAGAAAGAAAAATTGAAAATTTGTGAAACCCCAGTTCAAAAATCACTTATTTTTGCACAAATTAAAACAAAATAGCCAAAACCCAAGTTAAAGATCAAAACTTTATCCCAACAAAGAATGGAAATGGGAAATCAAAGATCATACATTATGGACACAAAAAAAAAAACTAAAAAATGGCAAAAGGCAGTTCAAAGATCACAGATTTATAATAAAACCACTTGTAAAGATCACATAAATGTAGCTATAAATGGAGTTATAAATAAGTGTTGGTTTTATTACCTCTGGAAAAAAGGAGAAGAGAAAAAAGAAAGCTGAGAATGAAGGTTGAGTCCATGAAGATGGTGCTTGAGAAATTAAACCAGTGATTTCCTTTTTCTCTGCTTTTGTTTCCTTTATTTTAATGTGATTAGGTGAAGAAGGGAAAGGAAAAAATTGGAGTGACTGCTTTGTTATTATGTGAAAATGATAAAGAGAAGGGGAAAAAAAACAATTGCTAGTTTATTTTTTTCTGTTTGTCTCTGTGTTTTCAGAAGAAGGTGACAATGGTGGTGGTGAAGGTGGAAACATACAGGGAGAAATGAGGTATTATTTAGGGCCCAATGTACTGAAAACAGAAATAATTGTTATCTTTTGCTTGGAGAGAGATGAATAATTAAAGGAGAAAAAAACAGAAAAGTGGGAAGTTCTGGCTGTAGTCATAATAATTACACTGTCTAAATAGTAATTTAAAATCCATAAAGAATCTTTCAGGTCCGTTGTGTTCAATTCCCATTTATTTTCCACCTTTAATCAAATACGGTGGGATGTAAACGAGTTCATTCGAGTCGAATATAGTACTATTTAAGCTTAATCGAACTTCATAAATTGTATTTGTATTTGGTTTGATTATTAATCGAATCGAGCTCGAAGGAGTTTTAGTCGAGCTTGAACCCAAATCGAGCTCGAGTAGCTTGATATTTTTACATTTATTTTGTTATTTTTTTACTAATCGAGTCAAGCTCGAGCTGGACTTTATATATTATTGAATGGAAAAATGTGTTCAAATTTGATTCGTTATGTTAACGAACCAAACTTAAATGAGCTTTTAACAATAGATTTTGAATCAAATATCGATTAGTTTGGTTCGCTTACAAAACCCTTCTTTTCTTTTTTGCCTTTGGAAAAACAGTAAATTGTAACATCTCATGTTTTATTTTTTCTTATATTTAATCTTGAACTTTCATGTTTAGTCAAAGAGGATGACATCACAGGAATAATGTCAAGCTGAGGAAATGGAAACTAAGAACAGTAAATTAGTAATCACTCTGATTGAAATTTATTTATCTATATTTTAGAATATTTCTTACTAATGTTTTTATTGGACTATATGTGCAAAGATAACTTATTATAACAGAAAATGTCATAGCCCAAGGGGACCCAATGAAGTCCTTTTCGGGTTAAATCATCACATGGCGAAACCCTTTTCCATTATTCCTTTTTCATTTATTAAGCTTTTCATTTTCAATATGTTCTATAACTTATGTTTATGGGGAATTCACGACTATTACTCTTCGAAATAAATGAATAAACTGTCGTCTTAGGATGTAATAAGCGCAAACTACGCCAACCGGTAAACTACACAGGTAAATCATGTGATGCCTCAACTAAGAAAGTGTTGGTAGAAAAATTGAACTCCTAATCTTTTAGTCTCGCGCTCACCTACAGGGGCGGAGCCAGGATAACCGTAAGGGGGGGATTTCGTGTTCGCGGTCGTGTTCGACACGTATATTTGATGGCTCAAAAGCTACCTTTAAAACCGTAGGCAAGTCAAGTGCACCTATCGTTTATAGTATAGATTATTATCGAGTACCAGTGTCATTCCCCACGAGGATTATAAGTACTAATAATTACCGTCTTTTTGTTATTTAATCTAACAATTTTCGAGTTTTTGTTTGATAAAGAATCTAAATTATCGAAGTGTAAAAACGAAGTAAAATTTGTAGAATAAGAAATCAAGAGATAGAAGTGTGTTTGAATGTAAATCCTCTGAATGTTTTTGTGATTTGACAAGTTAAAAGATTCAACCATAAGCCCTTAAGAAAAAAACCAACCTCTTTTAATAAAATCTCACGTCTTGTGGACCGTAGAAATTCCCAATTTAAGTTAAACCCTTTCTCAAGGCGAAAAACTTCTAATCTCAAGTTGATTAATCAAATCTCTTCTAGTTAAAACCCCAAGACAAAGATTATAACGATTTGTGAATTCCCATATTAGGTTTGACCCTAATCCGGAAGATTTATGTCGTCCTATATCTAGGATTGCATGCAACTCTTTTCACTTATATAGTTCTATTTCACCATGAATCTCTCGATTTCCTGATGAAAAATAAACTTCAAATCAATATCACGCATATATCAATTCGAATGAACGAAGCATAATATAAGTGAATCACACAAAATATGAAGATTTTATTAAAAAACATACACACCTTAATCACAAATCCATTCTAGAGTTCATTACATTCAAACACTAGGAGTTTTAGCTACACATGCTTTTGACACAGAATAAATTACACAAGAAGATGTAAACATTGTAGACATGGTGTACTTATCTTTAACAAAATCTCAACCGACTTGATGATGTTGCTCCAAGCCTTCTTCCCCAATGTTGCCTCAAGCTTACTCCTCCAAGACTTCTTGATCCCAATTCCACTCAAAATGTTAAACACTATGAATCTCTATGAATGAATATTACATGAATGATTTTCCAACTCAAACTCTTGCTTTTATAAGCACCATCTTGTGAAATACCATATTAACAAATGCCCCATTTCCATGCTTGTTAGTTGAATCATTGTGTGCACATTCATGGTTGAGTTGGTTGAATCATTGTATACACATGATGATTGAGGGAATATGGGGACATGTTGCGAAAAATTGGGTGTTAAAGGTGTATAAAAGTGGTCAAAAGGCTTGGTAGGTGAGTTTTCCATAATTTTCGCATGGAAAAGTTGCAAAAGGGGTCCCGACACGCCCAGTGTCGCCCGACACGGCCAGCCGTCTTTGTTTAATTGTACAGCACTCGGTCGACATGGCCGTGCTTCCCAACACGGCCAGGCCGTGTTCTGACACGGCCAGTGTTGAACAACACGGCCAGGCCGTGTTGGAGGTCAGTTTTGTGCAAAAATTTCGAGTTTTTGGCTCCCGACGAACACGGCCGTGTTGCCCGACACCCCTGCCCGTGTTGGACCAAAAGGCCCCGAAATGACGCGTTTGGCTTGGAATTTCGAGCGTTTTTGCATCCTTAAACTCCCGGTATGTTTTGACATGAATCCATGGTCCGAAATTCACCAAAATTAGCCCCGAATGGTCAATCTACATCAATAAAATCACCTCGAGTAATATGAACTATGTACAATCAAAAATTTACTGAAACTAACAATAAAATAACTCGAATTCTACTCAAATATACACATAAAACATGCATAAAAAGACCCTTATCAAACCACCTCCAACTTTGAACTTTGCTTGTCCTCAAGCAAAACATTATATCAAAAAGAGGGATTCAATAAATCACAACATACAAAGATGATTTTTTTTTTCAACATATTGAACATAAGCAGTCAAGTTCTTGGCCTTCTCAACCTGAATTAACCATTAAGTAAAAACATAGTTTTGTAAAGCGATCGACTGTCAAGAAAGACTGTAATATCGGCAGGCATTATTCAGACTTGAAATCATCACTCCACAAATACTGATAGTTATGAACAACTTCAATTCAATAACGCCATGAAAATACAAGAATTCAATAGATCATTGTAGTTAGCCTACTAGTCATATAACCAAGCTTCTTGAACTTTATTGGAATGAGAAGTCAAGGAGTATTCATTCCCCCTTTTTTTTCGTTCTCTTTTTTTTTTTTTTGGACCTTTCGAGACATGCTTCCACTAGGTTTATATTTTGAATTTATGTTCAAACACTCCTAGGGTGGTTTCCCATACTCATATTCGTGTCGCCGTTTTACGTAAAAGACAAACATGGGGCTCATGAATGCTCCTAGTTACTAAGCAACAACAAATAGAGGAGTATAACCTCGATTGGTCCGTGTTTTTTTTTTCTTTTTTTTCTTTTTTTTTTCATTTTTCTCTCTTTTTTTTTCACAAGCTTGGTTTAACAACTAGTTAACCACTACTAAATCATGAGTTCTCAGAAGTTCATAGCACTAAGTATCGTCGTATATGCCTTAACGCATCAAGTATTTATGGTGTCGGAAATCTCGTCAAAAAAATTTAGCCCGCATCCACGCCAATCTATCCTAGACAATCAATTGCTTCACACTTAAAACACAAATTAACAAGTTAATATAGGTATAATTGGGCCAAGTTATTGACTAGCAAATACTCAATTTGTTAAAAAAAAAAAAAAATCACATCTCTTGAAAACAAACACACAAGCATTCCGAAAATGTTATTGTACCCACCTCCAACTTTAAGATTCACATTGTCCTCAATGTGAAAGAAAGAAATGGACAAACACACACGAAACACTAAAAAAAAAAAAAAACAAAGAAATTAGAATGATATAAAAGAGGTGGAAAAAAAACGACCTTACTACAATAGTGGAATCGGTGTTGAGCGACCATTGGGTTGTTTTGGTGCACGGACCTTCAACTCGCATCTTCATACCTAATCAAAGTCAAGCAACACACAACTCGAATACCGTGAAATCTCAAATATTCCCAATTAGGACAACCAAGAAGATGTTCAAGAGTTTTTTTTTTTTTTTTTTTGTTTTTTTTTTTGAAAATGACTCTAAGGACTTGTGATTATTTTGAAAGAAAATAAAATAAAAAAAAATAAAAAAATGAAAACAATTGCACACAAACATCGGGTTGCCTCCCGGTAGCGCTTAACGTCGTATAGTGGACTATGTCACCTAGATGTGAAGATTTAATCGGGCGAGCCTCAACTTATGAAAATCCTTAACATCGCCACCTAAGTCAAATCTCGAACAATTTACCTTGATGGTCCCATTTTTCTGTATGACATCTTTAAATGTGAACTTTTCTGTGGGCACTTCTACATACTGAACATCACATGCTTTCAAGGGTTTATTAGATGGTGTATCAAGCAAATGATCATTTTTCCCAATCAAGTTTATAGGAAAACAAGTATCATTGGTGTGATTTTTCAAGGGAATTTTAAAGATAACTTGTTCACTCCCTACTCTCAAAATAAGTTTTCCATCATGCACATCAATGAGAGATTTTGCAGTAGCCAAAAAGGGACGCCCTAGAATTAAGGGAACTTCTATATCATCATGCATGTCAAGAATAATAAAATCAACTGGGAATATGAATTTATCAATCTTAACTAGCACATCTTTAACAATACCTCTAGGATGTTTAATCGATTTATCGGCTAATTGAATGTCCATCCTAATAGGTTTAAGTTCACTTAATTCCGCATGCTTGAATGTTTCATAAGACATCACATTGATACTAGCTCCCAAGTCGGCTAGTGCCCTATCAACAGGTAAATCATCAATTGTGCAAGGGATAATAAAGCTTCCTGGATCATTAAATTTTTGTGGTAGTTCATTGGAAGGACATTTATCATTCAATTGCACATTTGATAATTTGTTAAGCTTATTTTCACTAGGAATGATGTCATTAAGATCCCTAACATGCTTTGAAGGAGGGTCAACAAATGGAATATTGGCATGTAATTGTTTGAAAGAATTAAGGTACTTACCAAATTTGTCCTCCCTTCTATCTTCTTCTGGTTAGACTCATAAGGGATCTTGGGCTTGATTCGCAACCTCCTCTTTCATGAGATTTTCTTTGGGCATGTCATCATCCACGTATTTCGCATGGCGGCATTGGCATAATCATGCTCATGTGGAAAACTCGATGGTGATTGCCTTTACGTGCTCCCTGGGTTTCGCTCAGGTTTGGCCGATATTACAAAACTACCTTGTGGCCTTTCGGAAATCACCTTCGCAATCGCCTATTTGGTTTTCCAGATTATGGATAGATGCCTCTTGATTTCTCAAGAGGATGTTTCCACCGCCTGGAATCGGGTATCTGTGATTGCACAAACTTTGTTATAAGATCTTCCAAGTTAGGCTTACCTTGATTTGGGTTTGAAATCCGGACGGCGAGTGTAGATCGATTGGGATTAGGTCGTTTCTTGGCCTTGGTTTCCCCAACCGAAAATTAGGATGTTGTCGCCACCCAGGATTGTATGTGTTCTTGTTCTTTGTAAGGATTACTTGGGTAATTTCGCCTTGATTCCCAACGTAATTAGCCTGTTGTTTCGGCGTGAGGTATTGTGTGTGGGCAATCCCGATGATTATGCAATCCCCAAGTTTCACAAGATAAAACGTGCGGTGGTGGTTTAGGAATCGCCAAATCATCGATCTTTTGGGTTAACGCTTCGACACATGCGGCGAGCGTAACTACCGCATCTGCATTATACACACCAACCGACTGTTAGTTTTACCTCGTATGGATTGCCATTGGTAGCCGTTCATGGCCATTCCTCGATCAAATCCTGAGCGGCTTCCGCGTTTTGTTATTAAGAGTTCCCGACGTGCGATCGATCATTTGTCTTGTTGCGAAAAGTAGCCCATTATAAAATGTTTGGACTTGCATCCAAATAGGTAGGCCATGGTGTGGGCACTTTCGCAATAATTCCTTAAATCTCTCCCAAGTATCGTATAAAGTTTCATCGTCCTTGAGTGAATGAAGAGATTTCGTTCCTTAATCTTGCGGTCTTTGCCGGTGGGAAATACTTCAAAAGGAATTTTTCGCCATAATATTCCATGTTGTAATCGTTCCTTTTGGCAAAGTATTTAACCACCGTTTTGCTCGTCCCCCTGAGAGAGAAATGGGAATAAGCGTGAGACGGATGGCATCATCGGAGACCCCGTTGATTTTGAAAGTGTCGCAAATTTCAAGAAAATTCGCGATGTGATTATTGGGATCTTCATCCGGTAGACCGTCAAATTGGACAAGTTGTTGCACCATTTGAATAACGTTGGGTTTAATTTCAAAATTGTTGGCGGCAACAGTGGGCCTTACAATGCTTGACGTCGTGCCATCCATGGATGGCTTGGCGTAATCGTACATAGTTCTTTGTTCATCCGCCATATCGGGATCCTTGCCTTCGTTAATATCCTCTTCGTGGTCTATAATACTTTCCTCCGTATTGCTACACGGCGGTGTCGCGCTTCCAAATTCGGCGACGAGTAGGCATGCATCATGCGGTAAATAAAGAGGATAAGTGTAATCCAAGACTTACAAAGATAGATAAAAACAAAGACAAATGATGAATAAAAAAAATGATTAAATTAACAAAAATAAGGTGTTCTTAATATTACAATCCCCGCAACGGCGCAAAAACTTGATGGCTCAAAAGCTACCTTTAAAACCGTAGGCAAGTGCACCTATCGTTTTATAGTATAGATTATTAGTACCGAGTGTCATTCCCACGAGGATTATAAGTACTAATAATTACCGTCTTTTTGTTATTTAATCTAACAATTTTCGAGTTTTTGTTTGATAAAGAATCTAAATTATCGAAATGTAAAAACGAAGTAAAATTTGTAGAATAAGAAATCAAGAGATAGAAGTGTGTTTGAATGTAAATCCTCTAGAATGTTTTTGTGATTTGACAAGTTAAAAGATTCAACCATAAGCCCTTAAGCAAAAACCAACCTCTTTTAATAAAATCTCACGTCTTGTGGACCGTAGAAATTCCCAATTTAAGTTAAACCCTTTCTCAAGGCGAAAAACTTCTAATCTCAAGTTGATTAACTCAAATCTCTTTCTAGTTAAAACCCCAAGACAAAGATTATAACGATTTGTGAATTCCCATATTAGGTTTGACCCTAATCCGGAAGATTTATGTCGTCCCTATATCTAGGATTGCATGCAACTCTTTTCACTTATATAGTTCTATTTCACCATGAATCTCTCGATTTCCCGGATGAAAAATAAACTTCAAATCAATATTGCTGATAAGGGTCTTTTTATGCATGTTTTATGAGTATATTTGAGTAGAATTCGGGTTGTTTTATTGTTAGTTTTGTAAATTTTTGATTGTACATAGTTCATATTACTCCTGGGTGATTTTATTGATGTAGATTGACCATTCGGGGCCAATTTTGGTGAATTTTGGACCATTGATTCATGTCAAAACATACCGGGAGTTTAAGGATGCAAAAACGCTCGAAATTCCAAGCCAAACGCGTCATTTCGGGGCCTTTTTGGTCCAACACGGGCGGGGTGTCGGGCAACACGGCCGTGTTCACGGGAGCCAAAAACTCGAAATTTTTGCACAAAACAGCCTCCAACACGGCCTGGCCGTGTTCCCAACACGGCCCGTGTCCTGAACACGGCCTGGCCGTGTTGGGAAGCACGGCCATGTCAGGCTGATTCCCCTGTGTGATAAAACACAGACGGCCCGGCCGTTCGGGCGACACGGGCGTGTCCGGACCTCTTTTTGCAACTTTTCCATGCGAAAATTATGGAAAACTCACCTACCAAGCCTTTTGACCACTTTTATACACCTTTAACACCCAATTTTGCTGCAACATGTCCCCATATTCCCTCAATCATCATGTGTATACAATGATTCAACCAACTCAACCATGAATGTGCACACAATGATTCAACTAACAAGCATGGAAATGGGGCATTTGTTAATATGGTATTTCACAAGATGGTGCTTATAAAAGCCAAGAGTTTGAGTTGGAAATTAATTCATGTAATATTCATTCATAGAGAGATTCATAGTGTTTAACATTTTGAGTGGAATTTGGGATCAAGGGGTCTTGGAGGAGTAAGCTTGAGGCAACATTGGGGAAGAAGGCTTGGAGCAACATCATCAAGTCAATTGAGATTTTGATAAAGATAAGTACACCATGTCTACAATGTTTACATCTTCTTGTGTAATTTATTCTTTGGTCAAAATCATGTGTAGCTAAACTCCTAGTGTTTGAATGTAATGAACTCTAGAATGGATTTGTGATTAAGGTGTGTATGTTTTTAATAAAATCTTCATATTTTGTGTGATTCACTTATATTATGCTTCGTTCATTCGAATTGATATATGCGCAATATTGATTTGAAGTTTATTTTTCATCCGGAAATCGAGAGATTCATGGTGAAATAGAACCTATATAAGTGAAAAGAGTTGCATGCAATCCTAGATATGGGGACGACATAAATCTTCCGGATTAGGGTCAAACCTAATATGGGAATTCATAAATCGTTATAATGCAATCTTGGGGGTTTTAACTAGAAAGAGATTTCAGTTAATCAACTTGAGATTAGGAGTTTTTCGCCTTGAGAAAGGGATTAACTTAAATCGGGAATTTCTACGGTCCACATAGCATGAGATTTTATTAAAAGAGGTTGGTTTTTGCTTAAGGGCTTATGGTTGAATCTTTTAACTTGTCAAATCACAAAAACATTCTAGAGGGATTTACATTCAAACACACTTCTATCTCTTGATTTCTTATTTTACAAATCTTCCTTCATTTTTACAATTTATAATTTGTTTTTCTTTTTTTTCATCAAACAAAAACTCTGAAAATTGTTAGATTAAATAACAAAAAGACGGTAATTATTAGTACTTACAATCCTCGTGGGAATGACACTCGGTACTCAATAATCTATACTATAAAACGATAGGTGCACTTGCCTACGGTTTTAAAGGTAGCTTTTGAGCCATCAAGTTTTTGGCGCCGTTGCCGGGGATTGTAATATTAAGAACACCTTATTTTTGTTAATTTAATCATTTTTTTATTTTATTTCATCATTTGTCTTTCTTTTTATCTATCTTTGTAAGTATTGGATTACACTTATCCTCTTTATTTACCGCAGTGCATGCCTACTCGTCGCCGAATTTGGAAGCGCGACACCGCCGGTAGCAATACAGAGGAAAGTATTAATACAGACCACGAGGAGGATATTAACGAAGGCAAGGATCCCGATATGGCGGATGAACAAAGAACTATGTACGATTACGCCAAGCCATCCATGGATGGCACGACGTCAAGCATTGTAAGGCCCGCTGTTGCCGCCAACAATTTTGAAATTAAACCCAACGTTATTCAAATGGTGCAACAAATTTGTCCAATTTGACGGTCTACCAGATGAAGATCCCAATAATCACATCGCGAATTTTCTTGAAATTTGCGACACTTTCAAAATCAACGGGGTCTCCGATGATGCCATCCGCCTACGCTTATTCCCATTCTCTCTTCGGGGACGAGCAAAACAGTGGTTAAATACTTTGCCAAAAGGAACGATTACAACATGGAATATTATGGCGTAAAAAATTCCTTTTGAAGTATTTCCCACCGGCAAAGACCGCAAGATTAAGGAACGAAATCTCTTCATTTACTCAAGCAGACGATGAAACTTTATACGATACTTGGGAGAGATTTAAGGAATTATTGCGAAAGTGCCCACACCATGGCCTACCTATTTGGATGCAAGTCCAAACATTTTATAATGGGCTACTTTCTGCGCAACAAGACAAATGATCGATGCAATGGCCGGGAACTCTTAATAACAAAACGCCTAAGCCGCTCAGGATTTGATTGAGGAATGGCCATGAACGGCTACCAATGGCAATCTATACGAGGTAAAACTAACAGGTCGGTTGGTGTTTATAATGCGGATGTAGTGGTTACACTAGCAAGACAGGTCGAAGCTTTGACCCAAAAGATCGACGATCTAGCAGCTCCTAAACCACCACCACCGCACGTTTTATCTTGTGAAACTTGCGGCGGATTGCATAATCATCAAGACTGCCCACACACGATACCTCACGCTGAACATGCTAATTACGTTGGGAATCAAGGCAGAAATTACCCAAGTAATCCTTACAAAGAACACATATAATCCTTGGTGGCGACAACATCCTAATTTTGGTTGGGGAAATCAAGGTCAACCACGACCTAATCCCAATCCTGATCTACACACGTCTTCCGGATCTCAGCCAAATCAAGGTAAACCTAACTTGGAAGATCTTATAACAAAGTTTGTGCAATCAACAGATACCCGATTCCAAGCGGTGGAAACATCCTTGAGAAATCAAGAGGCATCTATCCATAACTGGAAAACCAAATAGGCCGGTTGCGAAGATGATTTCCGAAAGGCCACAAGGAAGTTTGCCGGGTAACACCGAGCCAAACCTGGGAGCACGTAAAGGCAATCACCATCGCTTTTCCATATGATCATGATTATGCCAACACCACCATGCGCAAAATATGTGGAGGGACGGCGCACGAAGAAAATCCCATGAAAAAGGTGGTCGTCGAATACAAGCCCAAGATTCCTTACCGAGTCTAACCGAAGAAGATAGAAGGGAAGACAAATTTGGTAAGTACCTTAATTCTTTCAAACAATTACATGCCAATATTCCATTTGTTGACCCTCCTTCAAAGCATGTTAGGGATCTTAATGACATCATTCCTAGTGAAAATAAGCTTAACAAATTATCAAATGTGCAATTGAATGATAAATGTCCTTCCAATGAACTACCACAAAAATTTAATGATCCGGAAGCTTTATTATCCCTTGCACAATTGATGATTTACCTGTTGATAGGGCACTAGCCGACTTGGGAGCTAGTATCAATGTGATGTTTTATGAAACATTTAAGCATGCAGATTAGGTGAACCTAAACCTATTAGGATGGACATTCAATTAGCCGATAAATCGATTAAACATCCTAGGTATTATTAATGATGTGTTAGTCAAGATTGATAAATTCATGTTCCCAGTTGATTTTGTTATTCTTGACATGCATGATGATATTGATGTTCCTCTAATTCTTGGGCGTCCTTTCTTGGCTACGGCGAAATCTATCATTGATGTGCATGAGGGAAAATTAACTTTGAGAGTAGGGGATGAGCAAGTAATTTTTAAAATTCATGTTGATATTGAAAAGGATACTACTTGTTCTTTTGTCGATTCAATTCCTTTGCATGATGAGAAACTCTTGGAGAAAAGTGTTGTTCAAAGTCCATGTTGGAAGCTTATGCCCAAAAAGGGACCGAAAAGGTCGAAATGCACATTTTGAAGCTTGAGGTTGGGGGTAGTTCTCCTAAACACCAAAGGGATTTTCATAAGTTTGAAGCTCCACCCGACTAATCTTCACATTTAGGTGAGTTAGTCCAGCTATACGACTTTAAAGAAGCGCTAACCGGGAGGCAACCCGATGTTTGTGTGCAATTGTTTTCATTTTTTTTCATTTTTTTATTTTCTTTCAAAAAATCACAAGTCCTTAGAGTCATCTTCAAATCATAAAAAAAAAAAAACTCTTGAGTTTCTTCTTGCTTGTCCTAATTAGGAATATTTGAGATTTCACGGTATTCGAGTTGTGTGTTGCTTAACGTTGATTAGGTATGAAGATGCCGTTGAAGGTCCCGTACCAAAACAACCCAATGGTCGCTCAACACCGATTCCACTATTGTAGTAAGGTCGTATTTTTTTTTCCACCTCTTTTATATCATTCTAATTTCTTTGTTTTTTTAGTGTTTTGTGTGTGTTTGTCCATTTATTTCTTTCACATTGAGGACAATGTGAATCTTAAAGTTGGAGGTGGGTACAATAACATTTTCGGAATGCTTGTGTGTTTGTTTTCAAGAGATGTGATTTTTTTTTTTTTAACAAATTGAGTATTTGCTAGTCAATAACTTGGCCCAATTATACCTATATTAACTTGTTAATTTGTGTTTTCAATGTGAAGCAATTGATTGTCTAGGATAGATTGACGTGGATGCGGGCTAAATTTTGACGAGATTTCCAACACCATAAATATTTGATGTGTTAAGGCATATACGACGGTACTTAGTGCTATGAACTTCCGAGAACTCATGATTTAGTAGTGGTTAACTAGTTGTTAAACCAAGCTTGTGAATAAAAAAAAGAGAAAAAAAAAAAAACGGACCAATCGAGGTTATACTCCTCTATTTGTTGTTGCTTAGTAACTAGGAGCATTCATGAGCCCCATGTTTGTCTTTTACGTAAACGGCGACACGAATATGAGTATGGGAAACCACCCTAGAGTGTTTGAACAGAAATTCAAAATATAAACCTAGTGGAAGCATGTCTCGAAAGGTCCCCCAAAAAAAAAAAAAAAAAAAGAATGAATACTCCTTGACTTCTCATTCCAATAAAGTTCAAGAAGCTTGGTTATATGACTAGTAGGCTAACTACAATGATCTATTGAATTCTTGTATTTTCATGGCGTTATTGAATTGAAGTTGTTCATAACTATCAATATTTGTGGAGTGATGATTTCAAGTCTGAATAATGCCTCACGATATTACAGTCTTTCTTGACAATGACGCTTTACAAAACGATGTTTTTACTTAATGGTTAATTCAGGTTGAGAAGGCCAAGAACTTGACTGCTTATGTTAAATATGTTGAAAAAAAAAATCATCTTTGTATGTTGTGATTTATTGAATCCCTCTTTTTGATATAATGTTTTGCTTGAGGACAAGCAAAGTTCAAAGTTGGAGGTGGTTTGATAAGGGTCTTTTTATGCATGTTTTATGAGTATATTTGAGTAGAATTCGGGTTGTTTTATTGTTAGTTTTGTAAATTTTTGATTGTACATAGTTCATATTACTCCGGGGTGATTTTATTGATGTAGATTGACCATTCGGGGCCAATTTTGGTGAATTTTGGACCATTGATTCATGTCAAAACATACCGGGGAGTTTAAGGATGCAAAAACGCTCAAAATTCCAAGCCAAACGCGTCATTTCGGGGCCTTTTTGGTCCAACACGGGCAGGGGGTGTCGGGCAACACGGCCGTGTTCCGCCGGGAGCCAAAAACTCGAAATTTTTGCACAAAACAGCCTCCAACACGGCCTGGCCGTGTTCCCCAACACGGCCGTGTCCTGGAACACGGCCTGGCCGTGTTGGGAAGCACTGCCCATGTCAGCCGATTCCTGTGTGATAAAACAAAGACGGCCCGGCCGTTACGGGCGACACGGGCGTGTCCGGACCTCTTTTTGCACTTTTCCATGCGAAAATTATGGAAAACTCACCTACCAAGCCTTTTGACCACTTTTATACACCTTTAACACCCAATTTTGCTTTGCAACATGTCCCCATATTCCCTCAATCATCATGTGTATACAATGATTCAACCAACTCAACCATGAATGTGCACACAATGATTCAACTAACAAGCATGGAAATGGGGCATTTGTTAATATGGTATTTCACAAGATGGTGCTTATAAAAGCCAAGAGTTTGAGTTGGAAATTAATTCATGTAATATTCATTCATAGAGAGATTCATAGTGTTTAACATTTTGAGTGGAATTTGGGATCAAGGGGTCTTGGAGAGTAAGCTTGAGGCAACATTGGGAAGAAGGCTTGGAGCAACATCATCAAGTCAATTGAGATTTTGATAAAGATAAGTACACCATGTCTACAATGTTTACATCTTCTTGTGTAATTTATTCTTTGGTCAAAATCATGTGTAGCTAAACTCCTAGTGTTTGAATGTAATGAACTCTAGAATGGATTTGTGATTAAGGTGTGTATGTTTTTAATAAAATCTTCATATTTTGTGTGATTCACTTATATTATGCTTCGTTCATTCGAATTGATATATGCGCAATATTGATTTGAAGTTTATTTTTCATCCGGAAATCGAGAGATTCATGGTGAAATAGAACCTATATAAGTGAAAAGAGTTGCATGCAATCCTAGATATAGACGACATAAATCTTCCGGATTAGGGTCAAACCTAATATGGGAATTCATAAATCGTTATAATGCAATCTTGGGGTTTTAACTAGAAAGAGATTTCAGTTAATCAACTTGAGATTAGGAGTTTTTCGCCTTGAGAAAGGGATTAACTTAAATCGAATTTCTACGGTCCACATAGCATGAGATTTTATTAAAAGAGGTTGGTTTTTGCTTAAGGGCTTATGGTTGAATCTTTTAACTTGTCAAATCACAAAAACATTCTAGAGGGATTTACATTCAAACACACTTCTATCTCTTGATTTCTTATTTTACAAATCTTCCTTCATTTTTACAATTTATAATTTGTTTTTCTTTTTTTCATCAAACAAAAACTCGAAAATTGTTAGATTAAATAACAAAAAGACGGTAATTATTAGTACTTACAATCCTCGTGGGAATGACACTCGGTACTCAATAATCTATACTATAAAACGATAGGTGCACTTGCCTACGGTTTTAAAGGTAGCTTTTGAGCCATCAATTGCGCATATATCAATTCGAATGAACGAAGCATAATATAAGTGAATCACACAAAATATGAAGATTTTATTAAAAACATACACACCTTAATCACAAATCCATTCTAGAGTTCATTACATTCAAACACTAGAGTTTTAGCTACACATGCTTTTGACACAAGAATAAATTACACAAGATGTAAACATTGTAGACATGGTGTACTTATCTTTATCAAAATCTCAACTGACTTGATGATGTTGCTCCAAGCCTTCTTCCCCAATGTTGCCTCAAGCTTACTCTCCAAGACTTCTTGATCCCAATTCCACTCAAAATGTTAAACACTATGAATCTCTCTATGAATGAATATTACATGAATGATTTTCCAACTCAAACTCTTGGCTTTTATAAGCACCATCTTGTGAAATACCATATTAACAAATGCCCCATTTCCATGCTTGTTAGTTGAATCATTGTGTGCACATTCATGGTTGAGTTGGTTGAATCATTGTATACACATGATGATTGAGGGAATATGGGGACATGTTGCAAAAAAAATTGGGTGTTAAAGGTGTATAAAAGTGGTCAAAAGGCTTGGTAGGTGAGTTTTCCATAATTTTCGCATGGAAAAGTTGCAAAAAGGGTCCCGGACACGCCCAGTCGCCCGACACGGCCAGCCGTGTCTTTGTTTAATTGTACAGCACTCCGTCCCTGACATGGCCGTGCTTCCCAACACGGCCAGGCCGTGTTCCCGACACGGCCAGAAATGGGAACACGGCCAGGCCGTGTTGAGGTCAATTTTTGTGCAAAAATTTCGAGTTTTTGGCTCCCGACGAACACGGCCGTGTTGCCCGACACCCCGCCCGTGTTGGACCAAAAAGGCCCCGAAATGACGCGTTTGGCTTGGAATTTCGAGCGTTTTTGCATCCTTAAACTCCCTTGGTATGTTTTGACATGAATCCATGGTCCGAAATTCACCAAAATTAGCCCCGAATGGTCAATCTACATCAATAAAATCACCTCGGAGTAATATGAACTATGTACAATCAAAAATTTACGAAACTAACAATAAAATAACTCGAATTCTACTCAAATATACACATAAAACATGCATAAAAAGACCCTTATCAATATTATAGGTCTGACACGAACCCGAACACGATCTGCTTAATTATTTGTGTCAAGATACACGACACGAACACGATCCCTTTATGACACGAATAACCCGAAACGACACGAAAAAACCTATATAATTTAAAGTTGACACGAAAAAAATAAAAAAATGGAGAAAAAAATTAAAATTACAAATAAAAAATACATTAAACATTAAAAAAATATTAAATTCGTGTTAAGTTTGTATCGATTTATCGTGTCATGTCAGTTATTGACGCCTCTAGCCAAGAGTAAAAAACAAAAGAAGACATTTGTGTATATACAAGATAATAAAGTTTATATATATTATATTTGTATCAAAGGAATATATTAATATTCATTAGTAATTTTTTACAAAATACATCAGTAATTCCTTAACTTGTTTAGAGTCTCTTTTGCATATCACGAAAACTATCTACAATATAATTTATCTTTTTTTTATAATTTTCTTTTCAATATATATTAGGGAGGCTAAAATACTAAATAATAAAAATATAGGTGCTAAAAAGAAAAAAAGGAAAATGTTTAGGGTGGGGCCAAGGCCCCCCAAGCCACCATGTGGCTCCGCCCCTGCTCAGCTACTCCATCTACTTGGCTACCTTGCGGGTTGTTCTAACCACTGTTCAAAAAACCGTACCGTACCGGCCAATTCAACCGGTTATACTGGATACCGGTGGTCGGACCGGTACGGTAAGGCCTTAAGAACCGTTTTTACGGTTGAACCGGTCAATACCGGTCAAACCGGATAATATCGCTCATACCGGCCTAAAACCGGTTGAACCGAATTTTGCTTTTTTTTTTTAGTTTTTGTATTTTTTCACTTTTTTTTTATAAAAATAGAATTTATAAACTTGATATTTAATATATTTATGTCATTTTTGAATTTTTGAGCTAAATATATACATTTTTCCTTTTAACTAAATATATACAACTTTCCCTTTTATATTAATAAATTATATTCATATTTTATATAATATATTTTAAATATAAATATTTTTTATTAAAACCTGTAAAACCGGCGGTTAAACCGGTCCGACCGATTAAACCGCATACCAGTGGCTTGACCGGTTTGATCACCGGTATGATATTTAAAACACTGATTCTAACTTATGCTTAATTTTATTTAAGAAGTTCGAAATGATGCTCAAGTTTTTAATTTTTATTTTATTTTTTCAATTTTGGAAGTTGTGGGGCTAAAATGTAATTGCGTAAAGTCTTTGGATTCCTTTTTTACTCGTCTTTCACGCCTTCATTTAATTGCAATAAATTTTGACCCATCAAAGACCTGAAACAATTCTTGAAATTCAACGTAGAATCAATACATAAAATTCACGCAGTCTCAATTTTGATTTGTTACACTTATAAGAATAATGCACGCTAAATTAATGCTTATTAACGGTGAAATTTCATAAGACAAACTATCATTTCCCCCGTGAAGTTATGTAATATCACACGGGGTTGGCAATTTGAGGTACGACATGATTGATCGATACGATCATGCCACAAAATTATAATATTTGGGCGGGGGCTTATTAGTTTGGGGCCGTTATCGGGCTGGCACGATAAGACATAATATTTTTTTAATTATTGATAATTAATTATTTATATGGATAATTTACTAATAATTAGATATTTGTACTTGGCTATTTTTATTGATATTTTATTAGAATATATGTTTTATATATCAAATATAAACTATAAAAAAATCATATGTTTTATTTGTTAACGGGCTTAACTGGCCAAACAAGATTACCTAATATTAGAGCTTATCGTTATGGTCCAAAACAATTTGTCAGCCCTAATATCACATAAACTTCTTTATTGTGTATTATTTTTTTATTTTTATGTCGCATCATGAGTAAACAAAGATGTATGTGAATGTGATAGTGTTGATAAGATTATAATTTCTTTTTGGAAGATTTTTCATCATAAGAGAGGCCCACCTCACACGACCTAATAGACCGTTCAACGCACTTTACAAGTTTTTAGGGAAAATGCCATCATTTCTTTAGCTTTCATGGTAAATGTTTATGCAAAAGGGCACTTGTTTTTCTTTGCCTTTTGACACAATTTTGGACCATTAGGTAAAAATGTATTGGTCTTGACTGTTATTAGTGAATGATTCAATCAAGATGTCGCTTGTTTTTCTTTTTTTTTTTTTATAAGTGAGATTTCGAATTACTACACGATTAGTTATCGGGAAAACAACCATGGCCCCATAGGAATTGCCCCATATAAACTGCGAGAATATAAGGAGTCGTTCCCTAAGTAATTCCTCTATTCAGCCGCAAGTTCCCACCGAGTTCCAGTCTCCCGCACTACCACTTAGAGTTGTCAATTTCGGCCCGGTCTGATAGGCTGGCCCGAGCAGCCTAGTTAAAGCATCGGACTAGGCTCTAATTTTAGAGGCCTAAAATGAGTGGGGCTTTTGGCCTGGCCCGTTAGGCCCGAAAAACTAGGTGGGGCCAATATTGGCCCGGTGCCGGCCCGACTCAGCCCGTTTGACTCCTTAGTGCCGCTTGAAGCCCTCAATATTAATTGTTCCACCATTGTGTTGGGGGCTCGAACCTTGTCCTCTTCAAAGAGAGGCCAAAAGTTATCAAGGATCATTGGATTAACGCTTGTTTTATTAGTAGATAGTATGGAAAGAATACATACACTCCTATTAGATTGAACTTGGGTCAAAATGTCGCTTTTTGTCTCGTTAAACAATTATATAAACCACAGTTTTTCAAAAGAAAAAGGAAAAAAAAAAAAAGAAGAGAGATAGAGAGATAGTCATAGAGAGAGAGAGAAAGAAAACTTGATATTTATATAATTTAGGTTTCAAAAATTAAAAAATAATTAATTGAGTTCTATATATATAATTGATGATTCTGAAGGATTTTCTGATTTAAAGAATATGAAATAAAATGACTAGTTTTACAGTTTTACTGTTGTTCTCTCCTTTGTATACACATTGAGGTCAATATACTGGTCGGATTTACATATGTTACACTTGGCATACATATTTGTGTAAAATCAATTATTCAAATATTCTGTTTTTTTAAATAAATTAGCAAGCCTGCTCTTTATATTCCTACAGTAATTATACCATAAACTTCTTTGATAATAAATTTTAGGGATAATTACACAAACACTCCTGAGGTTAGAGCTAATTCCCAAAAAAAAATCAGAGATTTTTGCAAATTACCAAAAACAAAAAAAGTTTGATGCGTCTTAAATTTACCCACCCCATTCATATGGAAAAATTATTTCAAAAGCATCAATTACACTTATCAAAATATTACAATTACCCCTTAAACATTTTGGTTTCAATGTAATTATCCCAAACCTTATGGGCCGTTTTGTAATTATCCCTAAATTTTATTTGAACTTGTCCGTCATGAAAATTGAAACATGGGAACCGAAGAATTCTAATTTCTAACGCATAACAGTGTCATTCGTTGAGACAAGTCCCCATATTTACATTCCCTCGTACATTTTCCTCCAAATTTATTTTGTAATAGTTCACATGCTTCCTTTAACACAAGTTGTAATAACATAACATTAACACAAGTTGGTGCATGTGACACATGATTCCCTCTCCGTTACATCCATGCCCTCACATGTACTCATTCACACTCTTTGTGGTAAAAATCTCCATCTAGCCGATTAGCCCCCGCCCAGGCGTTACACCCCCTTGTTCGCCTACGTTTTTTTTTCCGATTAGGCCCCACCTAACCCCATCAAGACTCCACTTAGGCGCTAAACCTCAATCTGTTGTTCACTTAGCGTCTAGCGCTTTTTGCGACATTGCAGTCACACTCTAGCAAACCCCTTCCAAATCTTGCAATCGTATTGTTCTCCGAATTAAAAATGGCAGCCATCTTTTGGGACAGACTAAAGTGCTTTATGGCTATCTATCATCTTTAATTCCTGAATCACCGGATTGCATAATCATCAACTTTTTCCACTATAGTCTACACTCCAACTTTAGCCCTCCCAGAAATGCTGGGCACCTCAAATGAAAGTTTTTAGAGCTCGAGGCAAGAACAAATACAACATTTACTCTTAATCCTTTGTTGATTAAATTAATGAACTTCTTCTTCTTGAACAAAAAACTTAACGTGAAAATTGAATAGTAATCGAATGGTTAAAACTCTTGAACCCATACTCGAGATTTGGAGTCCGATCCTCATCACTTATCCCCTCCAAGATATGTGCTTAAAAAGAAACAAAAAACTTCATGTAACTCAGCTAATACACAATGCGTTAGGGCTCGTTTGGTTATGTTTATGGGTGGAATATCACACATTTTTTATTATTTCATTTTTATTATTTTGTTTGATTCACACATGAAAAGCCCTTGAAATTGGCGTGGCCCGATTATTTATCAACCCTTTTAGTTATTAGGTACTCATCCCCTAGGTGGAATGTATAATCCAACTCATTATATTGCTTTTGAAAATTACTTAATTTACCCTTAGGTGTCCAAAAGGTAGAGTATGATATATTATAGATGTATTTTGGGCATTTATTATATAATGCAACCAAACAATCAATTAATAAACCCACATATATCCCACAACTTAATCCTTCAAACAAACAATATATTAAATATTAATATATCAATGGGATAGAATGGGAATTAATGAAGCTCATTACCATCATCCAACCAAGCTGAGCCTTAGATGAATGTTTTCTTCGTGATGCAATCACAATAACAAAATTCGACTGGGTCTCAAATTTGGATGGACTCCACCCACAAACCTTTAACAGTCCTTTGGGCCTTGTCTATCGAAAAGCCCAAAAACCAATATCGGCCAAAATCCAAATTAAACACAGAGAAACAGAACAAAAACTTTCAAACTTGCTAGTGCAGTTCATGAATTACTTTCTTCACCCAAAAGGGCCAAATCATTGCCAGCTACAGGAGCATAATTTCAAATTTTTATGTAAAACATGATAGCAATACAGTATCTAAAAATCTCAACATTATTCACTTACCAGAATCCCAACACAAAAAAACGAAAACTTTCCATATAGCAACCCTACTAAAGAAAAACGGAGGTGCCTTGAAACACAGTCAAAATTTACCTACACGGTATATAATCGTGTAAGATGGATGGCCTTGATCGACTTTTCTATCAAAAAAAACACAATATCTTTGATGAACCAGTGTTAGCATCTCTAATGCACAAGTGGGATAATGAAAAATACAGAGAAAAATTGCGGACAGCAACCCTTTTATATACAGAGAGATGTTTGTATTTTTCTCATCCACGGAAACGTTGATGTCAATAATCTAATCCAAGTGGGGCTCTCACTAACAAATGCTCAATCTTCAACCTACAGTGATTCGTAATCAGTAATAAAAACTTACACGAGCAGGCGAATGCGAAAAATCGTCATAACAATACAAACGGCAGATGCCAAAGAATGCAACGAAGTCGAACCTGGCGATGACAAGCTCGTGTGGTGCCTCCCAAGGTACATCATAGTTTTGTTTACCAGAGGTAAATCTGCTGTATCCTTGTGTGTTGCCAGAAATTTTTGGCTGCAAAATTTTGTGCTGAATTAATGGAGTGTTTGCAAAAACATCTGATTTTTTTAGAAGTAATGATTTATTGTATCAGAAGTAAAAATAGTTGAGAATCAAAAGTTGGTAGTGTTTGCAAATAGAATCAGAAGTTGAGTGTTTGGGGGAAAAGTTGTAAAAGTGCTTAGTTGTTTGTAAAAAGTCAAACCAGAAGCATAATAAGAAATCTAAAGCACCTATCTCCCTATCTCCCTGTTTTTAGATTCTGATTAAATGATATTGAATTATAAGCAGATGCCGGCGTTTGCGATCACTAGAAAATGATTTTTTTCCAGCCAAAAACTAGAAAATGTTTATATATGGTTTCATTGTTAACCTTGTGACGGTCTCAATGCCTTCATGCAACATTTAGCGTAACAAACGGAAAAAGAAACTGCATGCAGAAAAAGAAGGGGACAAACATGGCGGAGCTAGGCCAATTTCATTGGAGGGCTGAAGGGAAAATATCAATCAAGCATATCGACTATATTTACCAAATATTCAAAAATACAAGTTTAATTCTACAACTAAATTGCACCACAAATTTTGGAGGGGCTAGCTAGTGTAATTACTAGTATAGGAATAATTACAAAAAAAAAAAAAAACCCTCAGGTTTGGGCTAATAACAAGAAAACATGGGGTATGTTTATTTACTATCTACCAATCACTCACTTCCCCCAGTCACCAACCAGATATACATTACGCTCTCCAAAGCATTTTTCTACTAATACACACATTTTCCAATACGTCACATCAAACCACTCTTCCCCCAATCACCTCCAAAAACTTCTCCCAACCACTCCCAATCATTAAACAAACATACCCATAGAGATGTTTCTAAATATTAAAAAGCCACCTTAGGTTAATTCTGTCTTAAATTTAAGGAGGTAACTATAATATTTCTAGATATATCATGGAGGTTTTTGCAACGTTCCATGCTTATGAAGAGGTGAAATCAAACTTTAAGTTTTTTTTTTTTTTTTGTTTTGTATTTTCCAAAAACCTCAGAGAACGCCCCTGGGGACAAAAAGGAAAGCAAATCTGTGTCGATGTCCATATAATATACAACTCAAAGCAAAAAACATAATTCTCAAAAGAAAATGTAAAACAATTTAACATATGCAACTGATCGACATTAGTTTTATTTAAAGGAATTCTTTGGTAGCATGCAGTCGGCAAAACTAATGAGGGTTAAGTTTGATATTAAGAATCTGGAAGGGAAATATTAACATTAAAATACTTTCTCAAATAAAGATTCATTAATCATCAAATAAAATTCAACATTAAATGAGGAAATGCAGTATCATTGATTCCAAATATGTGCTTCACCTAATATCGTGTACCAAATGCATCATTTGTTTCAAGAATTGAAACATTTTAAGCAATCTAACATCGGTAGCACAAAGAAAGCATAAAAACATAGAGAAGGAATGGAAAAAATAACATAAACATCAGCAAGAAAAAGAACATAGGACAAATAGCGAAGCTCTCACATTGGTTCCGCAGTCCAAACTCTACGTAAATTCATCTTTAAAATAGAGTCTATTTGATCCATAAAGTTAAAGCTCGTAGAACTTGAATTGATTAAAATTTTCAAATAGTAGAATTTCTGATTCTAATTCAAAGGCTTAATTAATTTGACTAATATCTTCAAGCAAATTTTTCTTTAGTGACGAGTGACGACACTATCTATTTCAATAAAGAATACCTTTGTCGAATGCTGCAATTGAACTTGAAATAATTTCACGGCAACTCACTGTCTTGACAATAGGCAGCATAGATTTTCTGTAGCTAATTAAAGTACCAAAAACTTCAATTATGCTTTTATTAGAATTCAATTGATCAGCCTAAGTTTGCTATATTTGCTTTTAAATACAATTCAATCTTGTAACAAATAATTTCACAATTTGATCCATTTAGTTTTTACCAAGAAATGACACAATGTTAACCATTACATAAGCATCCTCAAGTTGAATCCACAAACATATACAATCTACATACAACTTAATTTACAGTAAGACAATATATCATGCTCACATTATGTCTATTGATTCAAGAATAACAATTAACATAAATTGACTACACAAACAGAAATTTCACCACAAATTAAATCAAATAAAGGAATATTACTGAGGGCATAACAGTAATTTTACCTGGTGTAAGGCAATGGGCAGAATATGATTATATAATCAGCTGCGGCACAGGTGAATGTACTCGTCCTATCATCATACGCATAGCTGTAGGACCGTGGGCACGCATTCTTGAAGAACATCGAGTACGCCGATGGGTGACACGTGTCGGGCGTACTATACCCCTCGCTGCAGCAATACACCGGATCACCGAACGCCTCGCACGCGCTCCTGCACGCGACGCTCTCGCGGCTGCCGTTCCCACGCGCCACGCTGAGCTCCCTCGGGCACGCGCCGTTCAGATCGACCAGGCACCCCGTGGAGCTGCATCCCCCTCTTGTACCTCCCTTGGCGATGATCAGCATTGGGAGGTTGTACCCGTCCACGAGGCTGACGTCGTAGCAAGCCCTGGTCGCCGTTGAGGGTGAACTCCGCCAGCGTGGCGGGGGATTGCGCCGCTCCCGGCGCATTCTAGCCTCCCCGAGCCGCAATCGGCCGTCGCGCAGGAGAATCTGCCATTTGTGTCGGTGGAGCAGTGGGTTCGGGCCCAGAGCCGGCCCGACCACGACCTGGGTACCCGTAGGGTTCTCGATTTCCCGCTCTTGAGAACGAAGCCTGTGGGGTTCAGCAGGGGCCTGTCGGCGCCCGTTAGTATTCCGGGCCATATCGTGCGCCGGCACTTGTTGACTATCTTGAACGTCGTCGAGTCCACCTCTGTTGAATTTTCAAGAAGGTAAAACAACGAAATTAAAACAAGAAAATGGAGAAATACGGTTAAAATTAAATAATTAATACTAAAAAAATTGAAAATAACCTGAGAAGAGAGAGAAATTGAACAGGAGGAGAAAGAGTAAAGTGGCAGAGAAGAGAAGTCGATCCATCTGGAAGATAGCAGAAAACTGGAACTGATTTTGCAGTTTTTTCAAGAATATATTTATTTATTATTTTTTCTTTTATTTTCTCCCCTTTTTCTTATTCTTTTTATTTTTGGAATAAAAAGAAAAGAGTGGAGTGGAGTGGAGGTGGAGGTGTTGGAAAGCGATGGTGTGACTTCTTGCTGTGGGGTTTTGGAATATTTTTTTGTTGTTTTATATATTTATCGTAATTTTGGTTGAATATTTCTTTTATTCAATTATTGACAGATTCTTTAAAAAAAACACAAATATTAAAATTACTAGCAACATCACCAAACAATATTTTTAACCAATAAATAAAACCATTTTACCTTTGAACTGATATGCATTTACAATCATGTCTTTTAGTCTAATTGATTAATTTAATTTAATTCCCCAATTTGGTTATTTTAATTTCAATTTTTCATTTCCATTCACCCTGTATATTCTGTGTTTCAACTTTCATACTAAAAGGTTTAAAGCCCAATTCTGATCTTTAAGAAAAGTTGCACTTTGTGGGTAGCAATGCCATAAACTGGTTACAATTGCCCAACAATTCTTAAGTTACAAGCTATCTGGACCATTTGTCATACAAGAATGTCACTGACCCAGCCCAATAACTCCATAACCCAACAGGGGATGTTTCGAAAAAGCAAAGGCATTTATATGAGTTGCTAATTGACGATTATATGTCCAACTCAAACGCAATAATAAGGTTGAGTGACTTTTTTTGGTCATATTACTTTTTATTTCTTTAAATTTATTAAAATCGTAATAAGTAAGATATAATCTTATTTAAATATATATGTTGTATAATTGTGTAACTTTCAAAAAAAATACCAGCTTTCAACACATTCGATACGTTACGTAGACCAAACCCCAAACATATGTGGATGAGTTTGTTTCAATTAAATCACATGCAACATGTTCATGATTTTGTTCAATGTTTAGTCATTCCTGTAAATGATTATTAGACCTCCCACCAAATGGGCAAAGATGAGGACTCAAAATGATCATGTTTGTTGATAAATTGACTTACATTCAATTATTCTTCATAGATATATATATAAGGGCAGTAAAAGTTTGTGTTAATGGAATTATTTCAATGATCAATGCATACACTTAAATTACCAAGGACCTACATGTTGTCAAAGCATGCAGTGTCAATGATCAAAAGTCAAAACTACGAAAATGGAGCAATAATTTGTATAAGTTCAAACATAATTTGTATAAGTTCAAACAAATGATGCAATTTTGAAACTCGTATTGACTATTATAATTTACAATACAATTGAAAAAGAAAACAAGCAAAATTTCAATTCCAACTTTCATTTTATCTAAATTCATTTTCGTCTTAAAGATAATTGTGCGTCTTTACATATGAGATTTGCGAAGGAGCACATACGAGATTTTCTATTACATTCATTATCGCATCTAACATTACGATCTATGTTGTAAAATCTCCGTTTTATCTCGATTAGTCTTTGCTTAGACGCTAGATTCCTCTTATCCGCCTACTTTTTTTTTTTTTTTTTTCTAATTAGGCCCTCCTAACACCGCTGAGGCTCGCTAGGCGCTAGGTCTCGATGCTTGCCCGACTAGCGCTTTTTACAACATTGATTACAATACACTAGCTAGATGTCACGTATACAAAAGCATATATAATTCCAATTAGAAATTCATTCTATCAAAATTATGTTCCTTATGGAAAAATAAGGGTCTATATTTACATATGAGATATGGATTGGAGTGCGCACACACACACTTGCATCAGGTGGCCAACTTGGGCCCCGCCCACCCTTTTTTAAGAAACAAAATAGTGAGACAAAATTTTAAGAATTTTTTTTTTAATTATAATTTGTAATATTTTTTCTTGGATTTCTATCCACCCCCACTCCATTTTCGTGTATTGGCCCACTCTATTAGAGTCGTTTGGCTCCGTCAATGATCTCTTATTTCATACTATGTTTCATTTGGTATTTCAAGATCTGATGTCATGTGTATTGAAACTCGATCTAAATAAAAAATAAACTTGGAAAGACCTCATATGTGTTATAACAACTATATGTATCTTGTGTATATGAAGTGCAAATTTAGATTTCATGTTATACGTGTAGCATGCAAAAGGGAAAGTTGATTCTCTATTTAAGACATGAAAGCCAATGCAATTTTTTTTTGTCTAGAAAAGGAGAATAAGGATGGGAAAAATTGACCCAACAAAAAAACTTTAATCATTTGTATGAACATAAAACCCCAGGCATCCGATGGAAAGATGAACTAAGGTATAAAGGTTGGATGTACATATTTGATAGTGGATTTTTCAACATAATTAATTTCGATCCAATTATTGTTAATCATAGGTTGTCTTTAAGCATAATTATGATATTAAATCTTCCATTTTTCTCCCCAATCTTTGCGTAAAAGTTAATTTTGCACGGTGGATTAGCGAATTAATTATCTTAATTAACAAGAATTATTTCCAAACACATCTCTATATTGATTTTCTTTGTGAAGTTCTAAACATGCCCCAAATTTTTATTTTTATTTTGCCTTCATTCTAATTTATATTTTAACTTGGCCATTTAGCAAATTTCACATTAACAAGGCTACAAGCCTACAATTGGAATATGAAGCTAGACTTACAAAAGAATTTTCCTCGGGCATCATAGCTCAATTGGTAAAGGGCCTTCGCTTCGCTGATACCCGCAGCGTAGATGTTTGAATCCATCTGGTAACAGACTGGAGGAAAATTTATTGTGCGGTGACTTAGTATAAAGCGGTGATCGGTCTGATAAATTCGTTGATCAAGACAATATTCATCGGACATATCCTGCGATCTAGATCTACCACATCTACCCTGATTCTTTAAACCAAAAAAAAAAACACCACAAGAGTCATGAAATTTAAAGGGTTTTTACCATAAACATTAGAGTATTTATCAGAAAAAAATAAATAAATAAAACGTGGCAAATATGGTCAAAAATAGAAATAAAAAGAAAGAAAAAGAAAAGTCATGCAAACTCAAACCAGTGGATTGCTGTATATTAGAAGGCAGTCATAACTGTAGTAAAAACAGTCAAAGGGGGACAAAATTTCAGGGAATGTTTCTGGTCCCATTTTCAGTAGTGTATCATATGATATCTCCAACAAATTTCACCATCAATATATGTTGATGTTCTCAACTATCATAAGATTTTTTATGATATTTTTTCATTACAAGAAAACAAATTCATCATGGTTTATGGCCATGACAGTAAGAATAATCAATGACCCATGTGGGTAACATGTTCGAATTCAAAATAAAAAATAAAAAGAGGGGCTCATCTGAAAAGATTTGGAACATTGAGGGCAATGATGGTATTGAGTAGAGTTTTAATGATGTTTGAGTACAATTTTTGAGAAATGTGGTAAGTTTGAAATTGATTCCTTTCAATTAGAAGTAAGGAACTTAATTTTATTAATTTTTCACACAAACTTCAATTTGAAGGGAAAGGGAGAAAGAAAGGGAGGCTAAAAAGAATTGCAAAAGCCTTTATCTTTTTAAAGAATCCCAAACCTTTTTCCTTTTTTGGGTAGTAATTTTTCCAAAGGAGGAGGATTTGAAAAATTCGCATATTTTTAAAATGAGAAGGTTCTCATATATTTTCTTTTACATTTTTTTTACATTAAAACTTACCGACTTTAAAGTTACGTTATATATCTTTTATAAGGCACTTTTAATTTTACGCTTAATTACCAAAGTTATGCCTCAGAGAAAAATTAGGTCAAGGTAATACTTTTTGATTTTGAGGATGTAAGAATATTTTCCCAGAATTCGAATTCGTAGCAATGATTTTCAGTGCAGTTTTTGTCTCACTCATTTGTCAGTCAAGCTATATTGTGTGTGGCAAATTGTGATGTATATTCTTCATCAAATACAACCCCGATCCTTAGGGTGGTCAGAGTGGCGATGACCAAGGGCCTCCAAATATAGTGGAGCCCAATATTTATATATAATTTGTTTTTGAGAGAGATATACCCAAGTATTTATATTTATATAATATGTTATATTTGTAAATTTTCGTTAGGCCATGAGGGGAAAAAAAAAGAAGAATTGCTTAGGCCCATATAGATTGATTTTAAAAAAACTGATTTCCAAAAATTTAAATAAAAAGAGATAAAAAGTATGAAGATTAGCAAAAATATTCTCGTCTTTGGAATTATCTTCCATTTTTTAACCTTGTTATTCTGCATATTACACCGAATATATTCTTCATACAATATTTGTAATTTTACTGATAAAGAGGGAGACGAGAATAATAGAATCAAAATCACGATTAAAATTAATCGGGCTACATAACGAGAGAAAGAAACAAAAAGGAAAAGATGAGCTTAAGGCTGTCTTTGGCTGTACTTGCAAGTAAAAAGCAGTAAAATAGGTGGAATCTTAATGATGGTTTATGAAGTTTGCTGTTTAATCCAACAACCAAAATGTAAGAAACAAACATAATTTTCTTTTAACTACAATTCTTTTAATAGTAATTCCTTTTTTTTTTATAACTCTCCTTCCACGCTTACGTCTGACTATGCCTAAGGACAACAACTCCAACCTCTTATTGTTGCCGCCAAGGTAAACCGCGCGACGCACTGACCAGTGTTTTGATGGGGTCTGATGACATACAACCAGATCCTCCCAGGTAAAGAGAACAATTATATTCGACCTCCCAATCTAATAATAATGATATCTCCCCGAATCGAACCGACACGAATGCTATTCAGTATGAGTTCCCACCAAATCTTCACCAGATTGCGTATGCCCCGGGGAGCAATTTGATGGAGTAGGAATTTGAATCCCTGACATTCATCTCATAATTGCTTGTGGTGGTCAGGTGAACTAAGTCAGGTTGGTCTCTCCATGTCAGCACAGTAAATCATTGAAGAATTTTAATTTTTACAGGCTAAGAATAATTTAGTTCAAGTATTAAATACATCGGCATTTCCAATTTTGCCCCCATGTGGTAAAAGCAACTTTCTTTTTCTTAAAAAGCTACCACGCCTGTTTGGCTGCAATCATTTGGTCTACTTTCTCATAATTCCACGAAATCACTCCTCTTTCTAATTTCCTTTTTATATTTGTCTACCCTAGCTCCAAGATCCTTATTTTGCTAAAATAATAGTAAAAATATTATACCTTAATTAGTTTTATTTGTAGGAGTTATTTTTAAAAGTTGGGGATAATTACACATTTTATATAAATTGTTTATGTGTGACAGCCGCAAATTCGAATTCGATCAAAATTAATAATCCATACTTTCTTTTTTTAATCATAATTCATATTTGAAAATGTTCTATGTCATAAAAAGTCACACATATAATACAATGGTTATTGGTTAATGTTTAGCAAAAAAAAAAGAGAAAAAGGAAAATTACAAAATTTGAGATTTGCCACGAGTCCATGACATTTCCAAAGACTAATTAAACAATAAATAATTAATAAGTTTAAGAAAAATAACTATTATTGTATATTAGTGTTGGAAATAGAGAAAACGCACTCGTGCGGACAGGTCTCTCACGCTTATATAATTATAATGCATCCATTAAAATATTTAATATACAGTTAAATCTAATCAATCTTTACTAAAAGACAATAGATTAACTAATTAATTAATCAGGGGACCCAGTAAAACAACTGGCATTCTAATTTAAACCCACGAAGAGTATGTTGAACTTGAACCTACAATTGTAAACGAGTCGAGTCGAATCGAACATAATATTATTAGAGCTTTTTTGAATTTTAACCGAGCTTCAAAAATTGTGTTTGAACTTGGTTTGTAATCAAATCGAATCGAGTTCGAACAAGATTTAGTCGAATCGAACACGAATCGAACTCGAGTAGTTTGATATTTTTACACATATTTTATTTTTTTACTAATCGAGTCGAACTTGAGCCGAGGTTTTATATCTTATCAAACGGAAAAATGTGTTCAAACTTGGTTCGTTATATTAACAAGCCAAGCTCAAATGAGCTTTTTACGATCGAATATCGAGAAGTTTGGTTCGTTTTTTCTGCCTTACTTGAACCTCTCCAAAAGCGTTTATGCTCTCTCTATAATCGCATTTTATCATTCCTTTCAGCCCAAACCCCAACACGACACCATCTCCCTATATAAATAACGACACATCCACAAAACGACTTCATTCATTTCTAAAGTCTAATTCATGTTGAATTGATATTCGAATATTAGTCATAGTACTATTACAAGAAACACACACTAAAAACACACAGTGAGTTGAAAAAATGGAGTCCTCCGACAAGGTGGTGGAGACAGTACTGGTTGGAAATTATGTAGAAATGGAGACAGAAGGAAAACAAACTGATATCAAATCAAAAGTTTCCAAGCTCTTCTGGCATGGTGGCTCAGCCTATGATGCCTGGTTTAGCTGTGCTTCAAACCAAGTTATTTTTCTTTTGTTTTTTTTTTTGTTACACTTAAAATGATATATACTCAAATGTATAGAAAAATATAGTACTATTCTAAAAATCTACGCCTAGACGCTAGATTCTATTTGTCCAGCTATGTTTTTTTTCGATTAGGTGCCACCTAATACCGCTCAATCTGCCGTTCGACTGGTCAGTAGTGGACGCGGGATTCCGATTTTGTGGGCGAAAAACATACGAATTCGTATATTTAAATTATGAGAAAAATATTTTGGGGGCCACTGTAAAACACCACTATTTAATGTTTTTTTATCAAAGTTTTGGGGAGGACAATTGTAAAAAAATTCATTTATTTTAGGTATAAAAAATAATTTGAAAAACTTTTAAGAGGGAAAAAATAATTTAGGAAAATTTTGTGGGGCAGCAGCCCCTTGTCCCCTTCGTTCGTTTGCGATTAGCGCCTAATGTTTTTTACAATACTGGAAAATAGAGTAATAGACAGCCATAGGGGCAGAAAATGAAAGACTATGGGGCGAAATTTATTTATTTTTCTTATTAGTAGTAGATACATAGGTATTTTTTGTTTTTTTAGGGGTGAAATTTTATCATTTAATAATGTATGTACAAAGTTTATATTAATAATAAAAAAAATCAAAGTTGATCATAGCCAGCCTCTTGGCTCCGTCCCTGAATATAAATAAACATATTTTTCTTTCAAATTTGACTCTTTTTTTTTGTTTTCAGGTGGCTCAGGTGCTTCTTACATTGCCATATTCATTTTCGCAGCTGGGCATGATGTCTGGGGTTCTATTTCAGCTGTTTTATGGGTTGATGGGAAGTTGGACAGCTTATATAATTAGCATTCTCTATGTGGAGTATAGAACCAGAAAAGAACGAGAAAAAGTTGATTTCAGAAACCATGTCATTCAGGTTAATTTAATTTAGGGATAATTACAAAAACACCTCTGAGGTTTGGGTTAATTACAAAAAAACTAGAAATGCTTCAAAATTACAAAATATCCCTTTAGCTTTCGTTTTGTCCTAGAGTTAACTATAATATTTTTGTAAATGTCAGGGATTCTTTGAAATATTTTTGAAAATCACCGGAAAGGTTTTTTTTTGTAATTTTCAAAGAATTTTGGGTTTTTTTTGTAATTAGCACAAACCTCAGGGGTGTTTTTGTAATGATCCCTTTAATTTATTAATAATAAAGTATTTCATTTCTTTTGAAAATATTTTGCATACCAACATAACAAAAGACAACATTGTACCAATTACAATGCACATACATACATTCCTCACATGGTTTTTTTTTTCCTATGTTAATATTGTTTATTTAATTAATTAATTTGTTCCAAATTAAATTAACCAGTGGTTTGAAGTTCTTGATGGGCTCCTTGGAAAACATTGGAGGAACGTGGGTTTGGCATTTAATTGCACTTTTCTCCTGTTTGGTTCCGTGATTCAACTCATTGCCTGTGCGAGGTACGTCTTAACGAGACCCCTATTTTAAAATTAGTTGATTGGCTTATAGCAGTGCACCACATTTTCCTTTTTAATAATATTTCTCATTTATTTAAAAAAAGTTACGTATATTATAGCATCAAAATTTCCTTATTATAACTAGTATTAGTATTATTTTAAAAAAAAAAAAAAATTGGCATTAACATTCATTTTGTAATTGCAGCAATATATATTACATAAATGACAATTTGGACAAGAGAACATGGACATACATATTTGGGGCATGTTGTGCAACCACAGTTTTCATTCCTTCTTTCCACAACTACAGAGACTAAACCTTTTCTTCTCACTACTCTTTCTCAGATTCCCGGCAGCCACCGTCTGCATCGGCGGCGGTGGTTCAGGTGACTCGCTCACCTCTCTGCCCGACGATGCCGTTTCGCTGCTGGCATTCAAGTCGGAGGCGGATTTAGATAACAAACTCCTCTACACCACAAACGAGCGCTTCGATTACTGCCAATGGCAAGGCGTGAAATGCGCACAAGGACGTGTTGTGCGTTACGCTGTTCAAAGCTTCGGCCTCCGCGGCACCGTCCCCTCCGCCACCCTCAGCCGGCTGGACCAGCTCCGAGTTCTGAGTCTCAAAAACAACTCGCTTTCCGGCCCGGTCCCCGATTTCTCCACTCTCATCAATCTCAGAACATTATTCTTAGACCGGAACTATTTTTCCGGTACATTTCCTCTCTCCATTTTATCGCTCCACCGTCTGTTAGTCCTCGATTTGTCTCACAACAACTTCACCGGTTTACTTCCGGAAAATCTGACGGTTTTGGACCGGTTGGGTTACCTCCGCCTCGACTCGAACCGGTTTTATGGGCCTATTCCTCCGTTGAACCAGACGACATTGGAAGTGTTTAATGTTTCCGATAATAATCTCACCGGTCCGATTCCCGTCACCTCAACCCTCAAAAAGTTCAAGGTTTCTTCATTCATGTACAATCCGAAACTCTGTGGGGAGATTATTCACAAGCCCTGCCGCGGCTACCCTTTCTTCAACTCGTCTTCCGGCGACGGCGGCGGCGAAGGAGCGCCATCGCCGCCGACGCCGCTGTTTCAGAATGCCCAGTCACAGCAAGGATTAACTGATTCATCTCACGCTGCTGAAAAAAAGCATCATAAAAATGTGGGTCTGGTTTTAGGGTTTGTGACTGGGACTCTGATTCTAACCGCTGCTGTTCTCAGTATCGTGGCTTTAATCAGAAAAAGAAGAGAAGATAGTGAAGAAAGAGAAGAGATTGAAGGAAAAGCAGAAGAAACTAATTTCACTGACGCAACCACAACCATTAAAGCTCCAAGAGACACCACAACCACCATTTTTTCCCTCCAAGCTGAAAATGCAAATTCTGAAAATCTTGAAACCAAGAAATTGAAATCCCCTCTGCAGAAAAAATTGACCAAAAGTGGGAGTTTAGTGTTTTGTTCAGGGGAGGAAGAATTGTACACATTAGAGCAGTTAATGAGAGCATCAGCCGAGCTTCTGGGGAGGGGAACCATTGGAACTACATATAAAGCTGTGATGGGTAATCAGTTAATTGTGTCTGTGAAGAGATTGGATGCATGTAAAACTGCAATTACAAGTGGTGAAGAATTTGAGCAATATATGGAGACTGTTGGTGTTCTTAGGCATCCCAATTTAGTTCCTATCAGAGCTTATTTTCAAGCTCAACAAGAAAGGTTGATTATTTTCGATTATCAGCCCAATGGAAGTCTTTTCAATCTAATCCATGGTTCAAGATCAACGAGGGCGAAGCCTCTTCACTGGACGTCATGTCTGAAAATCGCAGAAGACGTGGCTCAGGGCCTCGCCTACATCCATCAAGCATCAAAATTCGTCCACGGAAACCTGAAATCCTCCAACGTTCTTCTGGGCCCCGATTTCGAGGCCTGCATCACAGATTATTGCCTATCCATTCTCGCAGACACATCGGACGACGATCCCGATTTCGCCGGCTACAGAGCCCCGGAAATTTCGAAAATCTGCACGAAGAGCCACAGACAAGTCCGATGTCTATGCTTTTGGCGTCCTCTTATTAGAGCTTTTGACCGGCAAGCCACCGTCCCAGCATCCGTTTCTAGCCCCACCTGATATGCCTGATTGGGTCCGAGCGATGAGGGACGATGATAGCGAGGATGACATTCGTCTTAGAATGCTCGTTGAGGTTGCTAGCATTTGTAGCTTGACATCGCCCGAGCAAAGGCCAACGATGTGGCAAGTGTTGAAGATGATCACAAATATAAAGGAGATTATGGATGATAGTTCCAGGGATAGGGATGCCCATGATGGTTATTCTTGACAGGGGATTTTTCACATATATGTTGTCTGACATTTTTCACATATATGTTGCCTGATGCATCCCAAGTGTTTGTGGAAAGACTAAGAGAAAGGAGAATAACCATGATGGTTATTCTTGACAGGGGATTTTTCTAATATATGTTGTCTGACATTTGGATGTTCATGTACTGCAAGAAGAAGGGCACTAATTTATGTCCTGATGCATCCCAAGTGTTTGTGGAAAAGACTAAGAGAAAGGAGAAAAACGGGGGTGAAGAATTAAGAGTGGGTTCCTTTCATATATAGGCCTTTCCTCAAGGCTGCAAATTTGTAAACTATAAAGGGCGGATTTTTGCCCTTAGATATTTTTGATTTTGTCTTTTAGTTTTGAAGAAATAGATGCTAACAAAATTAGTATTTCCACAACTACAGAATTTGGTCTTTTCTTGGCTTGATAATGACCACTTATACAGCTTGGTACCTCGCCATTGCATCAATACTTCATGGACAGGTGCTAATTACATTAAACTAAGGGTTAATTACAAAAAGTACCCTCGAGGTTTGACTTAATTACAAAAAAATCAACTAATTTTCAAATTTAAAAAAATACCCCTAGGTTTTATTTTTTCCAATATTTAACCCTTTATAAGCAAAAAAAATTCAAAATCCCTCTCATATTTAGAAAAATATTACAATTTACCCCCTAACTTGAACATTGGATCAAACTTTAGGGGGATTTATTGTAATTTTGAAAGTTAGCTGTGTTTTTTTGTAATTAGGTCAAACCTCAGGAGTACTTTTTGTAATTATCTCTTAAACTAATTAAATTAGTGACATTATATATTAATATTTTTTCTTCTGAAAAAAGGGTTTGTGGTTTTCTTGATCAAACATTTGTTTATCTTCTTATTAATTACAATCTTTGTGAGGTCCGGGATGAGATTTCCTATTCTAAAATCATATACAAATTTTTATTCCACTACTAATGAATGATGAATGACAAAGTGTAGAAGATAATATCATAATCATATTCATAATCGCACACGTATCATTACAAAGATGCAATTGAATAGAGAGTGTAATATGATTGTGGAACAGAAAATTTGAATCTCGTATGTAATACAAATTTACAATCTCGAATTAATTAGTCTATGTAAGTTTTATTTTTTTTAATTTTATGTAATATGTTGATTAAAAACAGGTGGAGGGAGTAATGCACTCGGGTCCAACCAAGTTGGTATTATATTTCACAGGAGCCACAAACATTCTATACACATTCGGGGGACATGCTGTTACTGTGTAAGACATCCTTAGATATTAAATTACATTAAGGGATAATTACAAAAACACCCTTGAGGTTTAGGCTAATTACGAAAAAACCCAGAGTTCTTTGAAAATTACATTTTGATTCCGTCTTACATCAAAAATATTTTAAAAAACCCCTCACATTTACAAAAATATTACATTGATCCCCCTTAAATTCGAAACAAGATGAAACCTAAAGGGGCAAAATGTAATTTTGAAATATCTTTGGGTTTTTTCTTGTAATTAACTCAAACCTCAGGGTGTGTTTTTGTAATTATCCCTTACATTAATATTATTCCATGTCCTTTTTGACGTTATTGTTCACAAATTTATTCCATTTCCACGTTTTTCCAAGTCTCTGTCCACCAGGGTCCAGGGTAAAACAGTGAATTCGAAAATGACTAGGCTATATAGATTCTTTCATCTTTATTTACTTTTAAAAGGGACTTTACCTTGGTAAATATAGACATTATCTGAGTTCTGACCGTGCAATCTAATGACCAATCTTTTTTTTTACAGTTCTTGAGTTCAATGACAAGTCATTTTCTTAGAAGTTTAATAGTTTTCCAATAGTGCCCTTCTGAGGCGTGCTTAGGGCTAAAAAGTCGCATTTTCTCGGGGAACGCTTTTTTTAGCTTTTTGCATGTATAGAAAAAAGGCAGAGCACTTTCCCCAATCATCTTTTGCAGATTTTTGCTCATGCTCTGAGATCAGATTAGTGAACAGGGATAGCTTGCAGTCTGATAATTGATTTCTGAATTTGACTGCATTTTAAGTATAATAGCCCTATGAGTTTTAGTTGGCCCTAATTAATCAAAACCCGTAATTACATTTGGTCTAAGTAAACATTTATTATTTCAAAGGGATAATTACAAAAACACCCCTAAGGTTTGGGCTAATTACAAAAAAACCTAGAGTTCTTTGAAAATTACAAAAAGCTCATTGAAGTTTGATTCCGTCTTATATTTTTCCTAGTGATTTTCGAAAATATTTCAAAAAACCCCTGAAATTTGCAAAATATTACAGCTACCCCCCTTAAATTTAAGACAAAACGAAACATGAAGGATTTTTTGGTAATTTTGAAACATGTTTGGATTTTTTTGTAATTAACCCAAACCTCAGGGGTGTTTTTATAATTATCCCTTTCATAAATTGCTAACTATGACCTCTGAGTCAAAAATTTCAGAAAATTTCCACCTAAGCACTTAAATCCCTGAACTTTATGTGCCAATTTTGGTGATTTGACATGTCGGTTTTTGCACCTAAGCACCATAATTCCTAAAATTCTTAGACATATCAGTGTGGTCCACTAGCTCTAGTCACCAATTCCAGTAAAAATTACACAATTTTGTTAAAAATTAGACTAAATGTCCGAATATTTAAAAGATATTGGGTTAAAGTTCAAATGTTTTTTTTAATAAGTTGGGAGCACTGTTTGGAGGGGACGGGATAAATTTCAAGGAAATTAAAAGATATCGGGTTCAAACCCCGGTCAACACCCTTACAAAGGATGAACGATACCATTTGTGCAACAAGCTCCTGGTGGTTAAAATTCAAATGTGACTATTTAGAGTACTAAATCTCCAAATAATTCAAGTTACAGAACCAAACATACTATTTACCCTAATTTTAGTCGATTTCTGTTTTATAGGCTGTTAAAGTGTCTCCTGGTTAGTTGTAAGGCAATAAATTTAAAGTGGTATTAATTCTGTCAATAGAGCACTTTTTTTTTAATAAGTTCGGAGTACTGGTTGGAGGGGAGGAAATAAATTTCAAAGAAACTGAAAGATATACCGGGTTCAAATCCTAATCAACACCTTTACAAAGGGTTATCGATAAGACCTGAGCTACAAGCTTGTGGTGTCAATAGAGTACATTTATTAATGCAGAAAATTTCAAAGATAGGTTGCAAAATGAGCCTACTTATTCTGACTTGAATGCTTCAATTTATTATTTTTCAGAAATAATTATGACTGGAAAATGTTCATTAATCACTTTTGGTTTGTGTTGGGCAGAGAGATCATGCATGCTATGTGGAAGCCACAAAAGTTCAAGGCAATTTACTTATTTGCCACCATCTATGTGTTGACATTAACACTACCATCTGCAGCAGCAGTTTATTGGGCTTTTGGAGATTTGCTTCTCAATCATTCCAATGCATTTGCCCTACTCCCAAAATCACCCTTCAGGGACATGGCTGTCATTTTGATGCTCATCCACCAGGCATGAATTTAATTCATCCCCCTTGTTTTGTTTATGAAGTAGGGATAATTACAAAAACACCCCTCAGATTTTGGTTAATTACAAAAAAACCCAGACATGTTTCAAAATTACAAAAAACCCATTCAGCTTTCATTTTGTTTTAGTAACTGTAATATTTTTGTAAATGTCAGGGTTTTTTTTGAAATATTTTCGAAAATCACCGGGAAAAATATAAGACGGAGTCAAACCTGAAGGGTTTTTTGTAATTTTCAAAACCTAAGGGGTGTTTTTGTAATTATCCCTATGAAGTATGCTAAAGTTACTGATAAATAATGATTAATTACAAAAAATACCCTTGAAGGTAAGTCTAATTACAAAAATACCCGATTATCTTTCAAAACTTAAAACTACTCATAATGTACAATATTTGTTTCTATTTTATCATTTGCACCTTTAAGGGGGTATTTCATAAGCAAACACAAACATCAATGCGCTATTTGTAATTTTGAAATACAACAAGGTATTTTTTAATTAGACTAAACTTCAGGGATTAGTTTGATTATAAAAATACCCAGTTAATCAAAATAAAACTAGGAATAATTACAAAAACTATCCTGAGGTTTGGGCTAATTATTAAAAAAACTATGAGTTTTTCCGAAAATTGCCAAAAAAACCTTGAAGTTTCATCCTGTCTTGTCTTACATTTCCTGCTTCATAAATAAAAAATATTTCAAAACCTCCCTCACATTTATAAAATATTACACTTATCCCCTTAAATTTTTGACAAAATCAAATCTGAGGTTTTTTGTAATTTTGAAACATCTTTGGGTTTTTTTATAATTAGTCAAACCTCGTGGGTGTTTTTGTAATTATCACTAGAAAATATCCCCCTTATATTTACAATTTGCCCCTTATAGGGGGGTATTACATAAGTAAAAAAAACCTCAATGCACCATTTGTAATTTAGAAATATAATTGGGTGTTTTGTAATTAGAATAAACTTGAGGGATAGTTTCTGTAATTTATACTTAATTATATTGCTTATTACAAACTCTAATATAAAGTATAGCTTGTCCTTGCTATAAATGTGAACTTCTAATTGCATTTATTGCTTCTTAGTAGTTCAATACACACACAATTTGATTGGCTTCGAGTAATATTGTTTTCGATGTATCAATGCAGTTCATAACATTTGGGTTCGCATGCACTCCGTTGTATTTCGTGTGGGAAAAGGCGATAGGGATGCACGAATGCAAGAGCTTGTGCAAGCGAGCAGCGGCTAGGTTGCCGGTGGTTGTGCCGATATGGTTCTTGGCCATCGTATTCCCATTCTTCGGCCCGATCAACTCAACCGTCGGATCACTTCTTGTCAGCTTCACTGTCTACATAATCCCAGCTTTGGCTCACATTTTCACCTTCAGATCACCAGCAGCCAGAGAGGTAACCATATATATTTCCTTGTAATTAAACCATCTATTCTGCATTCTAATTGAAAATGATCAGATTGTTGGTTATGACTGTTTTAGATTGTTTCACTTGGTTATGACTTTTTGACACCAGAATTGTAAAGGGGTAATTACAAAAAACACCCTCAGGTTTGGGCTAATTACAAAAAACTCCAGAGATTTTTGAAAATTACAAAAAAAACCTGGGATTTGATTACCTTTTATATTTTCTCCCTTAATAAGCAAACAAATATGTCAAAACTCTTCATCTCCTTAAATTTAAGTCATAATCAAACTTGAGGGGTCTTTTTGTAAATTTGAAATATCTATGGATTTTTTATAATTAGCCCAAAGCTCAAGGGGCTTCTTGGAATCATCCCTTATTAAAATGAACTATATAATATAAATTAAGGATAATTATAAGAAACCCCAGGTTCGAACTAATTACAAAAAAGTCCAGAGATTTTCAGAAATGACAATAAACTCCTTTAGGTTTGATCCGTTTTACATTTTCCACCTTCATATGCAAAAAATACATTTCAAAAGATTCCCTTACGTTTATCAAAATATTACAGTTACCTCCTTAAATTTAAGACACAATCAAAGCTTAGGTTTTTTTCGTAATATTCAAAAGTATTTTGGTTTTTTTGTAATTAGCCCAAACATTAGGCGTCCTTTTGTAATTATCCCTATAAATTAATTCTATAAATTAATTGTAATGGTCAGACCCAGAACAAAGGAATCATCTATGGTCATTGTCAGGACGTTTTGATACCATTTTTCTCCACAAATTTGTTAATTAGATTTTTTCTCAAACTAATACCAATTAAGTGATTAACAACTTATTCAATTTTCTAATAGGGATAATTACAAAAAGCCCCTGAGGTTTGGGCTAATTACAAAAAGAACCAATGATTTTTGAAAATTACAAAAACCTCATTGAGATTTGATTTCATCTAACATTTTTCCCTTCAAAAGCAAAAAACATTTCAAAAATCCCCCTTGACATCTATAAAAATATTACATCTAACCCCTTAAATTTAAGACAAAATCAAACTTTAGGGAAATATGTGGATTACAATTTTTTTTTTTGTAATTAGCACAATCATCAGAGCTGTTTTTGTAATTGTCCCTTTTCTAATATAAAAGTTCGAAATTAAGGGACAATTTTGTTTTTATTTTTAAATTTTAGTCTACGTTGGATTGGAGCTTGGGAGGCTGAAATATATGTACTGACTTTTTTCACAGTTTTCGCGTGAATATGGAATATGGTTAAAAGGTACAGTACAATATTCCCAATAATGCTGCCAATGACCAGAAAATATTCTTTAAGATTTTTTATTTCTGAGCAAACCGAAAATTTCCCTATCAGTTCAATTTTCATGCAATACATAAATTTAAGGGATAATTACAAAAAGACGCCTGAATTTAAACTCCAATTTTAATTTGCTCACGGAATTTACATTTTAATTGTTTTTGTTGCTGTTATTAAAGCTGGATGCTATAAATATTAAGGAAAATTCAATTCAGTGGTCTTTGATGTTCTAAAAATCCCCGCCTAGTCTCGATTAGTCCCCGCTTAAGTGCTAGGCCCTTTTTATCCGCCTACATTATTTTTCCGATTAGGCCCTGCCTAACACGCCCAGATCCCGCCTAATCCTGCCCAGGCTCTGCCTATGCGCTAGGCCCCAGCCTGCCGTCCGATTAGTGCCTTTTAGCGTTTTTTAGAACACTAGGTTCTTTCTAAGTTGTGGATAAATTTAAATTTAATTTTAATTATAATTTTTTTCTGGTTTACAGAATGCAGTTGAGCAGCCATCCAGGTACTTTGGAAAGTGGGTTGGCACATATGTGATCAACATATTTGTGGTTGTTTGGGTTTTAATTGTTGGGTTTGGGTTTGGTGGATGGGCCAGCATGATTAATTTCATCCACCAAATAGACACATTTGGGCTTTTCACTAAGTGCTACCAATGCCCACTTCAACTGCCGCCGCCGCCGCACTTGGCCAACGCCACCGCTCCTCTTCCACCTCCGATGGCCAACGCCACCCATCTGCCGCCGCCGCCTCATCATCGGACCCTTTGAGCTATTTCACTAAACCACTCGATTGGTTAGTGGTTACGCCTAAAATCTTCACAAGGCCCATCACAAACATGGGACAAAAGAAGTGGAAATGGGATGAACTAATGAAGTATCAAAATTTAGTTTTTTAGGGCCTTTTTCAAAGTGAAAAAAAAATGTAATTTAGATTAGAGTTTTTTTGATATGTTTAGTTGACACTTTAATTATGGACCGTGCAATGAATAAAATTCGTAATTCAAAACAAGACCAAGTGGCTAGTATTTAATGTCTATGTGTTTGTATTGTGCATTGACATGAGATATTTCTTTATGTTACAAATACCCTTCACATAGGTTAAATTTATAAAATCAAAATAAGAATGAAGAAATTTATTTTTAAATATGATTATACATATTTTATAATTAAAATAAAATTCAGGATTAACTTCGAAAATCACATTTGGGCCATTATCTTCTAAATATCATTTATAGTGCCTATGGATTAGAAAAATAAAATATACTCCATTCGTCCTAAATATATAATCAAGTTTAACTTTTTTCCACAGATTAAGAAAAATATTGAAAATTACAAATATGTTCAATATTTACTTGATTTGTCCTTATTTAATTAATAATGTAAATTATAAAATACATATTAAATATGGTTATAATAGTAAACGAATGGAAAAAGTTGTATTAAATATAGAAAATGGACTGTATATTTGAGACATCCAAAAAAGAATAATTGAATATATATTTGAAACGGAATGAATAGTAAAATAAAATTAATTGACGATTCTCGTGTTTTTACTATTTAGTTGTTACCCAATATGGGGCAGATCACAAGCACACCAAGTGAAGTTCCATTCTAAAATCAATTAGTGATATGAAGAGTAGATCACTTGGTTTATAAAACAGACTTTTTTCCCTTAATTAATTAATATGGGACAACTCACAAATAGCTTATGTCAACAATAACGTTATCCATTTATCACGAAATGAATCTGAAATTTTGTTATATTTTGCTTAACGGTAGATGTACTGCTACAAAACATTGTATTTTACAAAGAAAATGTTGAGGAAGCCCACCAAGAAATAAGAAATTAATAATAGTTTAATGACTAGAGATAATGCCATTTCAAGGGATGATTTAGTATTTGTACCCTATATTAACCCTGATTGTGCTTAAAGGGAAAAATTGCCAATTTTTGTTTCACACTAAATAATTTTCCAGCTTAAAAAGAGGTACATTTTGGGTTAATAAAATTAACCATCCTTCTACCCCAAGCCCGACATCGGACGGCCAAATAAAAATAATCAACCAATCATGTCCGTCAGATTTCCTCGATATACTCCAGTTGTCGATTTGATAACCAAAATTTAAGTAAATTATATAAATCACAAAAAAGAATTGGAAAAAAGCCCGGACCCCACTCCATATTTATCAATAGTTGAATCCCATTATCAAATCCGCTTACGTGGCACTCTCCAACTAAAATTTATATAACCAGCCCACATACGAGCCCAAATATCACACAAAAAAGAAATTTCTAGTGAGAGAAAAAGAGGGGTGACCTTTAGAGAGAGAACACTAGGGTTTCTGAAAAAAAATGGCAGAGGGTGATGTGAAAAAGGGTACTGTGAAATGGTTTAACGATCAGAAAGGGTTTGGGTTTATCACCCCTGACGATGGAAGCGAGGATCTATTCGTTCATCAATCGGCCATCAAGACCGAGGGCTTCCGTAGCCTCGGCGACGGCGAGGCGGTGGAGTACGCGCTCGAGTACGGCAACGACGGCCGCGCCAAGGCCGCGAACGTGACCGGACCTGATGGCGCATCCGTGCAGGGAAGCACCCGCGGATCTTACGGCGGAAGGAGTGGCGGTGGAGGCGGTTACAACGGTGGAGGCAGAGATGGCGGCCGCAGTTATGGAGGCGGCGGCGGTGGCTACGGCGGAGGTGGAGGCTATGGTGGCGGCGGTGGTGGTTACGGAGGTGGCGGCGGTGGTGGAAGCGGATGCTACAAGTGCGGTGAGGCTGGGCATATGGCTAGGGAATGTCCTCAGGGCGGCGGAGGTGGTGGCGGTGGGCGCTATGGTGGAGGCGGTGGTGGTGGACGCTACGGTGGTAGCGGCGGCGGTGGTGGTGGCGGTTGCTACAACTGTGGTGAAGAGGGACATTTCTCTCGTGAATGTCCCAACGCCAATCGTTGAGCTACCTTGAGTATAGCTGTTTCGTTCTAGTAATTCTGGTTTATGGCTTGTTTTTGGTATTTTAGGTTTTCTGATGCGGTGAACAATATTATGAATTAAAATGATGTCTGTCTGTTGGTTGTCTTTCTTTAGTTTTGAGCTTGATGTTTGGTTACATTGTCACCGTATTAGATTTATCTTTACTTAGGGTCTAATATTATTATTATTATGGTAATGGTTTTATTTTTGCTTCGTTTTAGTGGTTTGTTTCCCATTTTTGCCCACAAATGTATACACCTGCATATGGATATATGTTTTGGTTGGTCGATCTGTTATTGAATGAATGAATTGAGTCGGGTATCTCTCTGTTTTTCAATGCTTTTATTGTTGTTGTCATTGGTAAAACTTGTGTTTCAATTGATTTCAAAATGGGATGAGCTATTATTCGTTCTTTGTTACCCTCTCCTGTAAACAAGTTAGTATTACATATCAATGAATTTGCTCAGGGTTTTGGGGATTTCGTACCCTTGAATGATTTCTAAATTTTCTTTCACAGTTTGCTAATAAACAGCCAAAGAAGGTTAATTTATAATCTCATTTCGCATCTTGATTCTTGATCTTTCATGCGCTTCTTATTATTTTAGTTGGAGGCAAAAAAGTTTTATCAAAGAATGTGACAAACAAACAAGGTTTTCTTGGAGAATTTTTTTCAAAATTTCCAATTAATCAAACATCAGTAAAACTCATCGTTAGCTTGTAACTCAAGTAGAAGAATGGTATCATTACAGTATCGATCATGGGCTAAATTTGAGTTGGTTTTTTTAGATTTATATCTTTCACTCACGAGTTTGTAGTTCAAGTGTAGGAGTGGTATCATGATCAAATTTGAGTTGGTTTTTTGAGATTTATATTTTTCATTCACGAGCTTGTGGTTCAAGTGAAGGAGTGGTATCACTTTCTGTGTACGGTATTAATCTTCAAATTTGAGTTGTTTTTTTGATATGTATCCTCTTCCATTCAACCACTCCCTTTGAGTTGGTTTTTTGAGATTTATCCACTTCCATTCAACTACTCCCTCCCAAACAACTGAAAAACCATTAGTGCAACTCATGCTTCAAGAATTTTCCGGAACTCATTTTTCTTCTTGTGAGAGGAAATTGGTCGATAATTAAGTTTTGGAAAATGAGATTAATAATTCTATAATAGTATAATGGGCCTTGTTAAAATATTTTGTGCTTCCATTAATTACAATAAAATGAGAAAACACCCATTATCTCATGACCAAGTCACCAACTAAATTTAAAGTTGCTGTTCTTCTTCAAAAACGGTATTCCTATTCAGTTTTGCTTTTGCAGAAGTTTTCCATTCTTTGCCATATGGTTGTAATCAATATTTTCAAACCGGACCGGTGAGCAAACTGGTCTAGCTACCGGTTAAGCGTTCGACCGGTCGGATCGGTTTAACAGACGATTCAATCAGTCTAATAAAAATTAACTATATTATATATAACCTTCTTAATAAAAATTAATAATACTATATAAGCAAATTTAGTTGATATATAATAAAATATAACATTTAAATTTATAAAACACACAAGCACCCACAAATGGCCACAATATATAATCATACATACAATAAATCAATAATAATATAGTTATAAATTAAAACAAACAAATGGTTAGGGCTTTCAATTTGATTTCTTTATGTATTTTTCCTTTTTCCCCCCTTTTTCCCTTTCTTAAGGGGGTGTTTTTCCTTTGGCAAACCGGTTGGCCCAGTGGTCCGGTTTCCACCGATTTTCGCCAGCTCTTACGGTTTTACACGGTTAAACCAGAAATCCGGTCATATAGGGTTACCACTCTAACCGGTTGAACCGTCCAGCCCGATCCGGTAAGCCCTGGTTGTAATCGTTAAATTAGACTTATTTCACTTGGTTGAAACCTAACCACCCAAAAGGATTCACCACATGTTGGTTCATTATTTCACGTAAAATCGTTCCTCTTAAATCGCGGTTACTAAAGTAGCCTTCAGTCGTTCGATTCAAAATCAACAACGGTTAGGGTTGTATAGACGGCGGTGATGGCGGGCAAGAGGAAGAGGAAAAACGGAGCTGAGCGGCCGGGAATCCATCCACGAAACAAATACGCCGATAACACGCCGGATTTCGGGTTATTGAGCTCTTTGTATCCAAGTTTTGAGCCATACGTCTTCTACTCGCGTGACGGCCGGCCCAAAATTGATTGGACGGACTTCAATGCTACCCGCGAGTTGACACGAGTCTTGCTGCTCCACGATAATGGTCTCAACTGGTATTTTTAATTGTAAATTTCTTGTGATTAAGATTACCCTGTCCATCAAGTATTGTTGCTGAATTGTTTTTGTTTTTGTATTGAATTCTCTAACTTCATTAGTTGATTCTGTTGTGTGGATTCGTATTTAAAATCTAATAAAGTCGCGTTCCGTAGCTGATTTTCTTTTTCTTTATTTTTTCTCGAGCAATTTCATTTATTTTCAGCTAAATTCGAAGCTAAATCTTGGTTATTATTATTGCTTAAATATTGTTTCATTGAGGCAAACTGGTTTTATTCTCTGAGCTGAAGGTTAAAGCTCAGTTGTCTTTCATGTTCTATTGCGTGTGTCATATGTTAATTACATTTTGGTTTGTCTCTTTTTTTCTTTTCAAACATGGACTTTTTTATTTGGGATGGTGATGGTCGGTGACTAAGTTTATACAAGGATAGTATAGGTGTATATGTATTTGGTTTCAATTTGTTGATTCATGTTCCGTCGTGCAAATTTAACATTGTAGGTGGATTCCTGATGGGCAGCTGTGCCCTACAGTGCCGAATAGATCCAATTACATACATTGGATAGAAGATCTTTTGGCTTCAGATATCATCCCGGCCACCAGAGCTGATGGTGATGTCACGAAAGGTTTTGATATTGGGACTGGGGCAAATTGTATTTATCCCCTTCTTGGTGCATCCATTCTTGGTTGGAAATTTGTCGGTTCAGGTGCTTATTCTTTTTCTCTGTTCCGTCTCTCACTTTTTCATTTTGTGCTAAGTGTGTTATATTTCCTATGTTTTTTGTTAGATATTACTGATATAGCTATCGAGTGGGCAAATCGAAATGTCAACAGCAATCCACATATATCTGACTTGATTGAAATTAGAAGGGTTGATGCTGAGGGTACAATGTATAACGTCGAAGAACTGCATAATGAAGGTAGATTTGACTCTAACAGTACAAATGCTCGAGATGATGGCCGTGCATCAACTGTACCGGAACCTCATTTGGGCGTGAAGAAGAGTTACAATGGGCCACCTATACTTTTAGGTGTTGTCAAGGATGGGGAGAGTTTTGACTTCTGCATGTGCAACCCTCCATTCTTTGAGACAATGGAGGAAGCAGGTTTAAATCCTAAGACTGCTTGTGGAGGGACTCCAGAGGAGATGGTTTGTTGTGGTGGTGAACATGCCTTTATCACTCGCATCATTGAAGATAGTGCTAAGCTGAAGCACACATTTCGGTATAATGTTTATTTTATTTCTATTAAGCGATTTACTGTAAAGCTATCATAAAATTGCCTTGATGTTTACCTGTTTCTTATTTGTTTAGGTGGTACACTTCTATGGTTGGAAGAAAATTCAACCTGAATATTCTGGTATCTGAACTCTGGAATGTGGGGGCCACGGTAGTGAAAACGACAGAATTTGTCCAAGGCAGGACATCAAGATGGGGGCTTGCATGGTCTTTTTTGCCACCTTCAAGGAAGATAATACCATCCCATAAGATTGAGAAGAATAATCTCTCTTTCATGCTGGAGGTTTAAGACCTTTTCTTATGCCGCATCATTATTTTGATTGGTTTTTTATGCTAGTTATGTCTGAAATCTAAGCACTCAATAATTCGAATTGTGCATTTGGTCATGTTTTGTCAGGTAAAGAGTGAATGGATTCACTAATGATGCTAAATGTACTTTGCTAAATGTAGTTGATAAAGTTCTTTACAGAATACTAAAATAGTGGCATGCCAATTGCAGGACATGTAGCTTGAGTTTTTTGGGTCCCAGTTCTTTATTTAGTAGTTAAAACAATTGTTATGTTGTCTATACGCTGTACCTATCTGTTTGTATGCATGGCAGTTTTTGTCGACATGCCAGGTTTCTGTTTATATTGTTTCTACATCTTATATTATTTATAAGGGATAATTACAAAAAACCCCTTGAGGTTTGGGCTAATTACAAAAAAAAAAATCAGAGATGTTTCAATATTACAAAAAGCCCCCTCAAGCACCAAAAACCAATCAAACCTCAAACGGTCTTTTGTAATTTTCAAAAACCTCGGGGTGCGCTTGTGTTATCTCTATTTATAATTCTTGTGGACATGGAATCTCATATTGCAATATACTGTTTTGTTAGGGCCTTCAACGTCAGCACAGTGCCTTTCACGTATTGCAGTCAGTGGAATCCTACCTCGCCAATGGTGGTGTATCTTGTAAATTAGATGCTGCTGCTTTCAATGTTGATGTATGCTCAGTCATTTTCGCTTTTTGTCAATTTTGTATATTCACGCCACTTGATGACTGACTTGTAGTTTTATGTTAAGGTCACTGCTTCAAAGGACCAAATCGATGCAATTGTGAAGACCGAGACACATAATAAGAGTGAGGCTGCTACTTGCCATCATGAGTTGAATGTATCCAGTTCTTCAAGTAGCAGCCAACCTGATGCTCTACGGTTTCGCATTTCTGTAATTCCATTTTCCCCTAACATTTTACATCTTTCTTTATCAGACCTAAAAAGCGTAGTTATGCATTATTCCATATGCAGGTCTTTCAGCAAAATCCAGGAACGCTCTTGGTGAGGGGAACATTGCATGAGAGAGCAAGCTCCATCCCAGGTTTCTATCTCAGTTTCTTTTTTTCTTGACTTTTTTTTGGGGATAATTACAACCGCCCCGAGGTTTGGACTAATTACCAAAAAAACCCGAAAATGTTTCCAAAATTACATAAGAACTCCTCACGTTTGCTTCTGGCTTAAATTTAAGGGGGCAATTGTAATGTTTCTATAAATATCCCTGGGGTTTTGAAATGTTTTTTGGTTTAGGAAGGGAGAAAATGTAAGATGGAATCAAACCTCAATTTTTTTTTTTGTTTTGTAATTATCCCTTTTTTTCTTGGTCGAATGGCAAAATACAAAAGCTGGTATAGTAAGCCATTGCTATGGGTTTTAATAAGGGATAATTACAAAAGACCACCTGACGTTGGGCTAATTACAAAACAACCCAAAGATGTTTCAAAATTACAAAAACAACCCTCGGGTTTGATTATGTCTTCAACTTAAGGGGGTAATTGTAATGTTTCTAGAAATATAGAGGGGGGGGGGGGTTGAAATATTTTTTGCATATGAAGAGAGAAATGCAAGCGGAATCATACCTCAAGGATTTTTTTTTTGTAATTTAAAAAAAAAACTCTGGTTTTTTTTGTAATTAGCCCGAACCTCAAGTTTTTTTTTTTTTTTGTAATTATCCCTTTTATTAATGAATATGTTGACCTTTTTGCTTGGTGAAATTCTGGAAGCAAAGATGCTTAAAAATTTCAATCAAATGTAACTTAACCGTCTTAGTTTTTTCTGTCCACTGTTTTTTTCCTCCTCAACCATTTGATAGACAGCTTCTATTGTGATATGAGTTCCTGAGAGTTCTGCCAATATGAATCTTCCTGCTCTGCTTGTGAAACCCTTTTGCGTTCTATGGTCATGCAGCTTTTCTTATCCTACTTTGGCTTATTCATTGCATCTTGTTAGATTTTGTTTACTACTTCTTTTGTTTTATTTATTCATTGGGGTGGGTTTCTTACTCTTCACCCTTTGTTGCTTGTGTTGGGTATTTCTTTATACATGCTTCAAAATGCATATTCCTCATCTTTATTTAAAAGGGGTCAAGTGATGCAAATAGATGTTATTCTGTCTGCAGAAACTTGAGTCCAACCAAAGTTATTTCACTTTTTTTAATTTGCTTTTCTTTAATGCAGGTTTATTTTCGTTAATTTTTCGGCATCTTGAAGAAGTTCTGACCCATAAGTTCCATCCTGGAAAGGTATTGGCTGGTGTGCCGAGCTCTAACCTCGAAAAATAGATCGAACAATCTGCTGGACTCAATGGCGTAGCTAGGGAGGGGGGTCTATTTTTTTCCCCTAATATCAGTAAGAACTTCTTTTTTAAGAAAATAAGCATAGTTTATATGTTTTTTTTTTTGAGTTTTCAATCCGGCTCACTCCACTCTCGCGGCCTAGCTACCCCATTTGGTGGAGTATAATTGTTTAGAGGAAGCATCCTATGAATGATAATGCTTTCATGCAATTTTAGTAAGGCTACTGCAACTATTGGGTATCATAAGGCGTCCAATGAATATAAATAGAGGGATAATTACAAAAAAACCCTAAGGTTTGGGTTAATTACGAAAAAATCCAGACATGTTTCAAAATTACAAAAAATGCGTTCAAGTTTCGTCTTGTCGTAAATTTAAGGGGGGTAACTGTAATATTTTTGTAAATGACAGGGGTCTTTTTGAAATGTTTTCGAAAATCACCGGGAAAAAATGTAAGACGGAATCAAATTGGGTTTTTTGTAATTTCAAAGAACTCTGGGTTTTTTGGTAATTAGCCCAAACCTTAGGGTTGTTTTTGTAATTATCCCTATAAATAGAAGCTCTCATGAATCTCAATTCGACGACAATTATGGAAGTGACATAACTGTGGGTTTCACCGAAAGAAGTTAAGAGGAATGTGCAAGAAGTGGAGACAGCCATGGAGGAGAACATTCAACTGGACCAAATATTTCTTTTATTTTTAGCCTTGTTTAATGGTTGAGACAGTTAAACATAACACCTTATCTGTCTATCATCTGATTTATTATTTTTCATGGTTTAGGGCCCATAAATTAATTTCTTGAAGATTGAAGAGTTATGGTTGGAGTTACTGGGATTATGTAACAATAAATCAGGTCTAAGTGCATTAAGATGACAGTTTCACCATTCCATACGTTATATACTTGTTTAACCCTGTCTGTTTCTCGTTTTGAATGCCTCGCGGAAAAATGAAGGGTTGTTGTTTGCTATATTAATGGTCCTCCATTATCGTTCATTAAATTGTATTTATAACTCAAAACGGATAATTTGAAACTTTCCATTAGCTAATTCGAATGCTACCGATTGGTATCACCTAACTTGGTTGCTCCAGAAAATATCCTCTCGCCGATCGACTTCCAAGCTGAATTCCTCCGTGAAATCTGCACAAGGGGGGCCAAAGGGGGCTCCAGCGTACCTTCTCTGATGCTTAAGTCAGTGACTTGGAAGAGAAGCAAGAGGCAGAAAAAATATATTGTAAAAGTAAAGATGAGATTAGGTTTAGAATGAACCTGGACTTGGGCTTTTTATACCTTAGCCCGGATTAGGATTTATGTAACATCCGGGATTCCGTTACGATTTGGTGTCAGAGTCATCATTAGGTTACGATTCCGTTATGATTTGGTGTCAGAGTTACCATTCCATACGTTCTGTACTAGTTTATCCTGTCTGTTTCTCATTTTGAATGCCTTGCAGAGAAATGAAGGGTTATTGTTTGCTATATTAATGTCCTCCATTATGATTCATTAAATTGTATTTATAACTCAAAACGGATAATTTTAAACTTCCATTGGCTAATTAGAATGCTACGACTGGGTATGTATCACCTGACTCCTTGTCATTTTATTACGTGTCTCATTTTGATTTTTTTTTTTTTGGAATAAAATACTTGCATATGTCAAATTCGACAATTTACCTACTGCATTGAAGGGATAGTGACTGGGTTAATTGTTAAAGGATATAATTCACATTTGTAGGAGACTTTATGTAATAAATTAGGAGGAGCAATATAATATGAGTCCCCATTTTTTGCTTTTTCCCCATAGCAAAATTGATTTTTAGCTGTTTTAAAAAAAAAATGGTTTTTAGTCATTTTTGAGTTTAAATGTCCACCTTACTCTTTATTCATTTTTGGGGATCGGTACATAATTCGATACCTACATATATGATTGGGTGCCAAGTTAAATGATGTAATTCGATAATTAGACTACCACCAGTTTTTAGTCAAAATAACTAAAAAAAAAAGATGATTTTGAAGACATGTGACTATTTTTCATTTTCATAAAACATAAATGACCTATTACTGCATATAATATTCCAAAGTTTTATCACATTTTAATTCAAATCCCATCTAAACTGGCCCTTCGTTGAATTTCTGCGGCTCCAAATGAAAAGACAATAAAAGAAAAGGAAAATCATAAACACAAGTAAATTATTCCAAACTGTATGATCTATTCACACAAAATTATACACACTGACAAATCATAAACTTGATTCGCCATCCCAAGAATGACAGACAAACCAAAAAATAAAACAAAGATTCATAATTTACACATACCAGCAGTGGTAACCAACACATATAACATATCCGAATCCAAACACGAACCTGAGCACGACTCGTCATGGAATATACACACACAATACGTGGAACAGAATGAAATAACAAAGAAAAATCCCATTCAAGCTTTCCCTTCAACCCTAGCACTCGTCAACCCAACGCAGGCATCTACAAAATCCTCATCAATAAAATCCGTCGAAAATATCTGCAACCTGTCCGCAAATCCCCGCGCAAAGCTCTGAGCTATGAACATCCTCGCGTAATCGCGGATCCGATCCGTCACCGGCTTCACGCACAGAACCGGGTTATCCGCCTGCGGCGTAACCGTATTCTCGACCCGGTAGAAGTACTTCCGGTTCGCCGCCGGCTGCTGTTCCCCTAAATGCTTCATGTTGCTCTCGAATTTCGTCGACGGCAGATCCGTGTCGATCCAGTTGTCCTTCAAGTAACCCGAACCCCACAGCGGGCCGCCCGGTTTCGGCTGGGCCGATTTCCTCGGTTTCCAGACGCAAATCACGCGTTTCGGGAGTAGATCTGAGATTGTTCTGTTGAAAACTTGATCGTCCTGGTGGATCAGAACTTCCCCGAGCTGATCCTCCAAGTACTTGTCGAAATCGGGCGGGTCGTCGTGCCCGAACTCGGTTCGGATCTCCAGAATCACGATTTCCGAGTGCGTCTCCTCGAGGAATCTCTTCAGATCGGCGATCACGACGTCGACGCTGTAGCTGAGGAGGATTCCATGACAGACGCGGCGGTCCTCTTGTACCCGGATGTCGAGGACCCGGGCGCCCGTTTTCAGCTGCTCGTAGATCGAGAGGGATTGGCATTGGGCGAAGGGTCGGGTCACGAGGGGGATCCCGATTTTGTTGGTGGCCGAATCGTGCGTCCCCGGCCATACGATCTGGTTGATTCGGATCCTGTCCGGGTCGAGACCCGACATCCAGTTTTTTCGGTCGGGCGGGTGGTAATCGGATCCCGGGTAATCCGATCCGACGGTTTGCTTGAGGTCGACGAGTGTTTTCTTCTCCGTGGAGATGGCTTTTCTGCGTTCGACTTGTTTGGAAACGTGAGCGCCCATTTTCGTCGAACGCAGAAAGAAGAAGAAGAAGAAGAAGAAGAAGAAGGAGGAGGTTTAACAATTTCTTGTTCCTCTTTCTTCTTCTTCTTCTTGTTGTACGGCTTTATTTATTATCATTATCGAGTAATAAATTTGGATAACGGATTATGAAATAATGGTGGACTTGTAGCTCCATATCGTTGTCAATGGTGGACGCGTCTTGTTGTGTTGTTTTTGGTGGTGGTGGTGGGCCGGCGTGTTTGAATGATTGGCGGGATATTTTTTAACTTATAATAGATTGATTGATCTAATTGTTGCAGGGCCCACTTATTTGGTTTTCCAATGCCACATGGTAGTTGGGTTTCTTTTATTCTTTTGATTTATATATGGAAATATCATATTTTATGCGTCGGTGATGTATTATTTGATAACTAATATGAAGCAATGATACACATATATATGACATGGGTACAAGAATACGATATATTTGACATTTTAAGGACAAGGGTATGGTGTGTGTATACATATAAAATTATATATTTTTATATTATTGAAAATATAAGCGTACTAAGTGTCATTAAAAATACAATATTTCAAGTATAAAAAACCAAATTTTCATAAGTATTCAAATCTGAAATGTGATAGACACACAAAAAAATACTGAAAAAATGAGCAATAGAATAAATTTACCTATTTCCATGTGTAGACATATTAATGGAGTATTCATGAAGTATCGGATAAAGTATCATATCGAATATGTATTCGGTACGGATACGACATCCTAAGAGAAGTGTTCGTGCTTCATAGCTCATACTGTATTATTGTATGAAGAAAATAAATATAAAACGTTTTTGTATGTGAATACATTGTTAAATCAGACATAGTTGTTTATAATAAAAAAAGATAAATTTGAGCAGACTTAATTTTTTTTTTTTTTTAGTCATTGAGCAGACTTAAATTAGTGTGACAACATATGAGATATTCTATCCCACAATAATATAGCGTAAATACAGATCAATCCTTCCACACACAAGGAAAGAAAGTAGGGTAAAATTCACTTTACCCCGTTCTACTATCGCTTTTGTATCAAATACCCCTTCTACTATTAAAACCTTCAAATAGCCCCCTAAACCAACAAAATGGATATTGATTGACCTATATACCCTTGAAGCATATGTAACCTTCTCTAATATTAATTTCAAATATTGTTTAATCCTATATTTTATTATTCCTACTTTAGTTACATAAATAAATCTATAATTCAATATGGTATGTACAATAGAAAAATATAATTTAAAAAATATAGAGAATGCCATTATTTTTTTTAAATAAATAAATTTATATTGTTATCATGTCAAATAGATATCCAGTCTTTGATAAGTAATAAATTAAGGTCAAGTTAGTTGATGTTATATTTATAAGTGCTTTCAATAAAAAAAAACATATATTTATAAGTATTCCATCATATAAGATGTGCATCTGCAGGTCAAACATATTATTTAAGAACGATAAAAAAACATTATTTAAGACTCGATTTTGAAATAAAGTAATTATAATTTGATTTAAAATGAAGAAATAGCTAAATAAATTATTAATAACGTTAAATTAAAAAATTACTTCACAAAAGTTTATATTATGTTATTTTAAAAGGCATATTTTAGATATTTATTTATATTTTTTATTTCATTATTATAAAGTTCTTAATTACAATAATATTGTACAAAAATTTATTTTTATAACCTCTATTAATTTCACTTTCACACGTAATAAATACCTCACATTGTAATTTGATCGGTTAATATATTAGAATTACACGTATGTACCATATATAACAAAACGATAAGTCTAACTGAATAATATATACTAATTTGAGTCTATATTTATTAATTTGTTATTAAATGTGTATATTTAAAATAATAGTAATAATCATTTATGTAAAAAATATTTTATGTGGATTTTGTATAATATTAAAGTTATATCCAACTATATAGTTATTTTAATATTTTAACTAAGATTACTTTTATTTAATAAATCAGTATGGCTTAAATTTGAGATTAAATTGATTGATATTTAATTATAAAGGGTGTAAATTAAATTTAATATTTCACTTAAATTAAGGGTAATTTTGTCCATCAATATGAGTTTTATAATTTTAGGGGGGTAATTGAAGGTTTTAATAGTAGAAGGGGGTATTTGATACAAACTAGATAGTATAAAGGGGTAAAATAAATTTTACCCAAAAAAGTATTCAGTGAATAACTAGCAATTACTGCAAAAATACTGTTAAGTTGGTATTTTACCAATTAATTGAGTATTTCAGATTAGAATTTGGTTTTATTTTGGGTGTTTGTAGAGTCGTTAGAGTTCAATTTATTTCAATTAGTGTCGATGAAGAGTCAATACAGATTTGGTAGCCGAGAAATGAAGAAAACAATGAAAAACGGTGCGAGGAAAGAAGAAATCGCATTTGAAGAAGAGAAAAATCACATTTTGGCCTAAGGACGGGCGGGCGCTGCAGCGCCCGTGACAGGGCCACCAGGTTGCGCGGATGCATGTGGGCGCTGCAGCTGCTGCGGAAAAAAAATTGCGGATTGGATGCATGTGGCGCTGCAGCTGCTTAACGCCCGGCCGCAGCGCCCGGGCGAAATTGCGGATTGGATGCATGTGGGCGCTGCAGCGCCCGGGCGGGAAATTGATGATGTGGGTGGGCACCGAGCGCCCGGGCGGTAAGTTGCGTACGTAAGTTTTGGGCGCCACAGCGCCCGGGGCGGAATTTCCCAGGCTCACCTACTCCCTTTCTTGGATTTTTGTGGACTATAAATACTAGCCTTGGGGCTTGAAATTAGGGATCTTAGAACCCTTGGGAAGACAAGAAAACAGCTACAAGACAAAGGAAGAAGGATTGGGGCATCTTGAGAAGAATTTGGAGAAGAAGATTGGAGGCCTCTATCATCTAGAAATAGAGAAGATCCCTCAACTCTTGTTCTTATTTTGTTGCTTTCTTCATATCTTGTAAGATGTATTGTTGTATTCTCAATTTCTCATGGATTCATTTTATTTAATCATGAGCTAAACTCTATAATTCTAGAGGAATGATGTAATCTATATTTGAACTTATGTTTTGAGATTGTGGTTTGTCAATCTAGATCTATCAATTTATTTGTGCTATTTGGATCTATTGCTTCTAAATTACTTGATCAATAATTTAGATTGTTTAGTGTATTTGATTTGACACTTGATAGAGGTAATTGAATACATGACCTTGGAATAGCATAACCTAGGATTTCATAGAATTGAGAGATTTATGAATCCTTTGAAGTCATTTATCAAGATTCATAGCTTTTATTGAGATTTTAATTGGTGATTTTTATAGAGATATTGATTTCCCAATTGAATCTAAAATCATTTGGCACTTGAGAGAGAGAATGATTATTGTAGAAATCTTGACTTATAAATTGGTAATTGATGATTGATAAACCATATTGACAACATAAGGGATAACTAGATTCATCATACCTCTAGAATTCATTTAATCATTTGGATAAACTCATTGATATTTTCATATTCGTGATTTATTTTTAGTATTTTTAGTATAATCAACTCCATCATATATTGAATTTCTAAATAAAGTTAGACTACTATATTATAGTACTTAGCAATAATTCGATAATTATTCCCTGTGGATTCGACAACCTTACTTCTCTATATTAAAAATTGACACCGTAGACTTGCGGTTAGAACAATTTTCTAACAACAAAACCTTCCTCACATGAAGGATATTTGGGGAATACATGTATAATATAAATACATAATTGAATTGGAGTTGTATGTCACACAGTTGGCCTTTACGACCCATTTTTAGTCGGAACAAAAAAGGCTCACCATCATACATAGTCCATCGTATAGAATCACCTGGCATGATTCTAGAATGATCTAGATTAGTATAGAAGAATGTGAATGAATAGAAGAGTCTAGAATATTGTAGAATTGTCGGGAATGTTCTAGAAGAGTCTAGAATATTGTAGGAGAGTCTAGAATGTGGTAGAATAATGTAGAATATTCTATAATAGTCTAGAATATTATAGAGTAGTATGGAACTATGTAGAATGTTGTAGACTAGAGTAGATAATTATAGAATACTTGTAGATATGTTGAAATTATGTGGAGAGTTCTAGAGAACTTCTCCCAACCATTGGATTAAATGAATCATCACCGTCCATTAAGGAGGTGGAGTAGTATAAATAGGAGTACAACCTCATTTGTAACTAATCAAGCAATCGTAAGCAAGTGAATATAAGAGTTCTCTTCCAAGTTATCAACCACCCTTGACCTTCCACGTAGGAAGGATATTTAGTGAATAACGTCTCACACAAAAAGGGAAAAAAAAAGTCGCTGAATAACTGGCAAGTGGCAACTAGGCCAACTACTATAAAAATAGATAATAAAGTTGGAGTTGGAGCTGGTAGGTAAAATGAGAATGTCACATTTATAAGGCTATAATGTTCGTTGAGTTCAAGCACATAATGTGGGCACATCAACTCATACTTCAACCGTGGTACACTAAATCAGAGCTCCTGCAGAAAGAAAAAAAAAATCATCATCAACATTAATATTAAGTGCTAACTAAGGTTCAGGAAAAAATTTAAAATAAAAAATAAAAAAGAGAGATGATCGAACAATATTTATTCTTATTCCAAGAACTGACTTTCTAAAAGATTCTAAAAGTTAAAATTAACACCTAATTACAACCTTTTGATGTAAATCACAATCAAAAGGAACAGTATCATCAGCAGGATTCCAAGAAAGGCCAGGACCCACCTGACCTGCCAAGTCAGGTCAGGGGCCCTCCAACCCCTTCAACGTTCTCTTGGTTTGTTCCTATATGTGATGCGCACCCATTTCTCCTAACTTGATAGTAAGCGGTAGGGGTGAGCAAACGACCGGTTCGGTGTAAAAACCAACCGAACCGCAAAAACCGAAAAACCGAATTTACATTTTTCTTAAACCGAAACCGAATCAGTATTGAAGGAAAAACCGAACCGAACCAAACCGAAATAATCGGTTTGGTTCGGTTCGGTTTTTCGGTTTGGGCTTTATTTTGGGCCTTTGTTTTTTTTGCTAAAAATATATATATTTTAGATTTATTCAATAATATAACAATTAAATAAATTTAAAAAATAAAATAATAATATAAAGAATATATATAAAAAATAGAATTTATTATATTCGGTTCGGTTCGGTCCAAACCGATACTTTTTAGACTAAAACCGAACCGAACCGAAAATTAATTCGGTTTATTAGAATCCAAACCGAACCAAACCGTTTGACCAAAAAAAACCGAACCAAACCGCACCGAATTCATCGGTTTGGTTCGGTTTTTCGGTTCCGGTTCGGTTTTGCTCACCCCTAGTAAGCGGATCATTGAGTACCTGTCCGGGTACAGTTTCATTCTGTTAGTTGTTAAGTAGTGTTAATGCTATAGTTGTTATTTCCCTTATTACGTTTTCTACTTTTGGTTTTAGTTTTAGCAACTTAGCAGTTGAGCTCCCCTTCTTCTATAAATATGACATGCAGACCGAATGATGAATAATAATACTTCAAATTCGAATATGGCTCTGGAATTTCTTTGGGATCCTTTGGGTTGCAGCGATTTTATATATTTTCATTTTGAATATTTTCTTTTTCCTAGAGAATATGTTGGAGGAGGGTTATCTCAATTTTAGATAAAAAAAGATTATTTAGAAATTGAAAGTTGGAAGAAGAATTATTTTTGTTTGTAGGAAGAGGAGGATATTTAGGCTAAGAAATATAAGAGAACTTTTGGTGGAATTTTTTTTTTTTTATTGATTTTTCTCAAATTTGGCTTGTTACAAAATGGGCTTAGACACCCCTATTTATTCTAAGGCAACTTCCTAGCCAATGGCTAGGATTTATTTGATCTAATGGCTAGGATCCATCACTAGAATCATCCTTCAAAATATCTACATCACTAGAACATTTTATAACTAGAACATTTTGTAAGATTTTCTTTAAATAATATCTAAGATTTTTTTTTCTTAAGACATTTCTAGATAAATTATAGAACAGATACAGAACTTAAGAAAAAGAACCAATTCTTGAGTTGATTTTGGGCTATAGAAGGCACACTATAAGAACCACGGATATGACTAGAGCTGTCAAAACGGGCAAGGCCCGTCGGGCCCGCCCGCCCCGCCTAAGGTAGGGGTTGGATTAAGTATTTAGTAGCCCGTCAAGGGGCGGGCCTAAATGGGCTAGCCCGCCGCGGGCCGCATGCTTGGCGGGGCGGGCCGTACGGGCCAGTCCGCCAGAAATTAAAGAAAAAAAGAAAAAAATAGATAAAATAGACAAAATAAAATAGTATAATTGATATTTTATATTTTTATCTCTTATAAAAGTGTATTTAATATTTTTATAAAATATGTACTTATTATCCATTAGTATATTTAATACATTAAAATTAATAATATGAAGAAAAAAATATTTTTTTTTAATTTTTGGCGGGCCAGCCGGCCCAACCCGCAACCCAAGGCGGGTTGGGTTTGGCTGAGGTTTTCTCGGCCCGCCACCTCGACGGGCCAGCTCGCCCCACCCCGCCTTGGGTTTGGGTAAATTAAAAAAAAAAAAAAAAAAAACTAGAGTTGTTTCAATAATTTATCCCTCATGTTTGATTTTGTCTTAAATTTAAGAGGGTAAATGTAATATTTTTATAGATGTCAAGGGGTTTTTTGAAATGTTTTTCACTTCAGAAGGGGAAAATGTAAGACGAAATCGAACATCAATTGGTTTCTGTAATTTTTAAAGAAAAATGGGTTTTTTTTGTAATTGGCCCGAACCTCAAGGACTCTTTTTGTAATTATCCCTATATAAGTGTGTGTACTGAAATGTTCAGTGCACAGATATATCCATGATTTATATTCACGTACTGGTGCATTTGGGATGAGAAAATAACAAAGAAACGATAACATTTTACGTCTCGTATGCAATTTGAGTAAAGATACAATGAATAGACCAGAACTACAAAAAGAACATCAATCCAATTTTCAAAGTTAATAAGAAACCAAAAAACAAATTCCCTCCCATCTTCTTAAAACCAGTGAAGACAACATAAAATTAGGAAATTTTACCTTTGAACATTAGATAATGTGCTCCCATCCGATAGCAGTTCCAATATCGGGGTCGTTTCCTTTAGAGGATGATGCAACTTATTATGTTTGTTATCTAACTGCAAAGTTCTATCAATCTCTAACCAACTAAGAGCCTGTTGTTTTTCCACACGTCTCGCGTTCATAATCCATCTCACTTCTTGTGCAGATTCCCACCTCCCAAGAGCAGCATATATAGCTGACAGTAAAAGATATGCTGCAGGGGATTGTGGCTCTAGCTCAACAAGGTGTCTTGCCACTATTCTACCCAAATCTACGTTTCCGTGAATTCTACAAACCCCGATTAAAGCATTCCAAACGCGATCATCAGGATTAAACGGCATTTTCTTTAGCTGATTCATCGCCTCATCAAAACATCCCGACCGGCCTAGTAAATCAATTAAGCATGCATAATGCTCTTGACCACGAACAATATTGTAATCTGGCATCATCGACTCAAACAAACATAGTCCTTCTTGGACGAGCCCTGAATGACTACACGCATTAAGGAGGACGAGAAAAGTGACCCCATCTGGTTTCACACCTAACCTCATCATATCGGCGAAAATCTTTATTGCTTGTTTACCACATCCATGATGTGCTAATGCAGATATCATCGTGTTCCACAACACAACATGCTGCGTCTTGTTTCCCATTGTATCAAAAACTCTTTTCGCAATTTCTAAGCTTCCACATTTAGAATACATGTCAATGAGAGAGCTCAAAACTACAACGTTAGGCCTAATACCAGTGGTTATCATGTGTGAATGAAGTTGTGTGCCATGATGAGGTGAAATTATGCTAGCACAAGCGAACAAGCAACTACTGTAAGTAAATTGATCAGGTTCTACATTAAGCATGATCATCTGTGCAAATAAATTAAGGGAACGACGTCCAATACCGTTATGGGCGTACCCTGCAATCAAAGCAGTCCAAGAAACAGAATTCTTTTCGGGCATAGCGTCAAATATTTCCTGAGCGGATTTCATATCACCCCCTTGAGCATAACCTGAAACCAAAGTGGTCCAAGCAAGAACATCTCTCATTCTCATTTCATCAAACAAACTCCGAGCATCTCTTAGTGCACCGCATTTTGCATACACGTCCATAATAGAACTCGAAAGAACCATATTCGATAAAAACCCAACAAGGAAAACCTGACAGTGCAATTGTTTAGCAAGCCTCAACTCCCTCAACTTAACACAAACAGTCAAAACCCCAGCAAAACTGTACTCATTATACCCAATATCCAACCTCCTTAACTCTATGTAAAACCTCAAAGCCTTATCAAACCACCCACTCTGCACATACGCCATCACCATCGTATTCCAACTTACAAAATCCCTCTCAGGCATTTTATCAAACAGTCTTTTCGCGGCCTTTACCATCCCTAAATTCGCATACCCAGATAGCATATTGTTCCAAGAATACAAATTTCTGGCAGACATTTTATCGAACACCTCGCGTGCCTTTACATGATCACCACATTTTGCGTACATATTTATCAAATGGTTTGACAAATACGTGCTGGGAAGTTTTGATCCCCTGAGCTTCAAATGAAGGTGAACCCATTTCCCTTCTTTAATTGATTTCGCATTTGCGCATTGTTGAATAAGGGAGGCAACTATTTTGGAGTTCAAATAGAAGCCTTTGCGCGACAAGAGAGGCAAAGTATCAACTGCTTCTCGGAGTTGACCTCGTGAGGTGAGATTAAGCAGATTTTGGATCACGCAAGGATACCTGCGAAGTTTTTTGGGTTTCATAGCAGAAGGGCAACATGTGAGCTCCGGCGAGCATCGCCGCCTGAGACTGGTGGCTGCGTGGTGTTCACCGTCCAACTTTGGTGATACGGGACAATTTTACAATTTTCACAATGAAAGTGTGGGCTTCTTAATGGGCTTCTATAAACGTGGAACCCAACGTTAATGGACTTCTACAATTTCACAATGGAAGTGTGGGCTTCTCACGGGTGCGATTGGATATACCTTATTTTGAAAATTTTATTTTTCTTTAGAGAATAATCGTAAAAAAATTTTGAAATAAATTAGATTAATTTTGAGAATGTGATTGAATATGAAATAAAAAAAATAATATTAAAATTAATTTAATATAAAAATAGTAAATAATGATTGGTAGTTAAAAATAAGTTAGTGGATGAATAGCAGAATTTATGAAAAAATGGTTAATAATGACTGGTGATTAGATGGATTTTTTGAAAAATGAGTAGAAGTGATTGATGAGAAAAAAAAAATGAAAGTGAATAAGTATTTATTTGAAAAGTTTCATAAGTATTTACATTTTTAGTAAAAAATATTCTTTAGCGAAACGAAAATAAAATTTTCAATAAGCAAACGCATCCTGAATCTAAAAATAAAAACAAAACTATGCAAGTGGCAAGGTTAGGGCTAAGTATGGTTACGTTTTAATGGTCCATTTCTAGTGTCTAGTGTTGAAAAATGAGTTTTGATACTTTATTGGTGTTTGTATGAAAATTGGAAATGTGTTTAGATGAATGAATGAAATTGATATTATATAGATTTGGAAATGGGAATATGTTTGGTTGAGTAGTTTTGAAGTTGTTTATATATATATATATATATATGATAATAATTATAAAATTTATAGAGGTGGATCTACTTTCAATATTTTAAATTGAATAAGTAATATTATATTTGTAAGATTGTAAGTGATGAGTCATGTTAGATAGATATAACTAAAATATAGTAATATTTTAAATAGATAAAATTGCTAGTGGTGAGTCCTACGAATATAATTGGATGGAAAAATGATAATAATAATCAATAAGTGATATAGGTAGTGTATATGGTTGAGAATTAAAATTATAGGTTTGAGATGTTGTTTTATGTGTAAAATGGAAAGTGAAATTTTTTATTTCCAATCGAAAAATTTATAAATAAGCATGGTTTTATTTTTATAAATAGTTAGAAAATAGAAATGGGGACTTGAAAACATAACCATAACCGAATTTTAATGTTACCATTTCAATAACTAGTTAAAGGGGAAAAGAAACATGATCGGGTTTTCAATGTAATAGAATTTGGCACCAAATTAACAATAATAATTGTATAATTTGAGCTCTTCAATTTTGCAGCTTGTAGTATTCTTGAGATTTCTTCTCGGAGTTCCTTTTTTTTTTTTTATGAATGAAGAGATAATGTCATTACTGAATGATATCGATATTTTATGCGTACAAAATTTTGCTTGCTTGGTGATCAAAAAGCCAATGAATTATGTCTCGTGTCGATGAGAAAGTACGAATTTTATTGTTTCAAATGAGGCCAAAAATAAAGTATTAGTTACAAAAAAAATACTTTTGAGGTTCATTTTAATAAATAAAAAAATCAAGTTATTTTTTATAATTACAAATGTCCATTTGATATTGGTTTTTACATTACAGATTGCCCCCTCCATAGAGTATATTTGTAATTTTAAAAGATAACTGTGTTTTTTTATTAGATCACTAAAGCCTCCGATATGATTTTTATAATTTAGGCACACAACATATGATGAGGGTCAAAATAAGTTTATCTCATGAGCCGAATTGCATATGCCGAACTTTAGAACTTTGGTGATGGGCTGAACTAACTTGAGAATACTAAGATACAAGCCTTGGTGTTAATCAGTAAATATGGCCTTTAAGTGTTGAACTTTGACCTCTCTTAGGTCAAAGTTGTTAGCTTGAACATTTGACTAAGTATAATCAGCTCGAACAACAATTGTATTGGGAACAAGGGAAGATTAGGTGACGATCTGAGACAGCCAAGTTATCTCGGGCTGATGGGCTATTTAGATAGGTCGACCTTTGAATACGTTGAGCTTATCCTAATCAGATTATGTTACTGTAATAGTAACACTCTTAATCACTCTTTTTATTCTCATATTATATTTTACCTCTTATTTTGTGGAACACTTTTTCTGACTTAAGCATCAGATAGGGTACGTTGGAGCAAGTAGCAACCCTTCGACCCCACCTTTTATGCAGGTTGATGGCGGAGCTCGGATGAAACTGAGTTTCAGGGAGGCGGAGTAACTTCGGGATCAACCAACATATATTATTAATGTTTACAAGCAAAACCAGACGCGCCTTAGTAGAAAAATAAACAATAAATCAATCCATCACAGAACAACCAAGGCTAAGCTCATATGCAAACATGACAAATCACAAAAACAAAGTAAAACACTTAAAAACTCGAACTGAGAATAACTAACTATTTGCATACATAATGCAAGACCATAACATTATACTCTACAACCGCATCACCGGAGGTAACATTAAACCAAACAGTCTTCGCGGTGGCCACGCCACGTGCCAGCCGGAAAACACCCGAACCACCAACGATCGGCATCTCCCGGTACTCGCGAAATACCGGATTGTGGCCCAATACACTAAGTGTGCTACCGTTATATTCGCCTTCCGTGAACACAAAATTGAGTGTCATGAGTAGACCCACTTCCTCCAACGAGGCCGATCCGTAGATTCCTTGGGCCCGTCCGATGATCTTCGAATTGGGCTCAGGCCCAATCGTCAACGCATCATCCATCATCCTGACTAGACCAAAACCAGTAGGGGATTTGAGGGTGAAATTGGATTGGGCCACCGTGATAGCACTTGGATTTTTGCCACTTACAATGTCGTGAAAGTAGAAGTGAAGTTTAGTCAGCTTTTCCTTTGCGTTTGGAAGATTTTTGAACCATTCTTGTACGGCTTCGGGCCCTTGGGGAATAACATTGACATGGGCCACGGGCTTTGATATGGCTTGTGCTAAGGAATAAAGCATAAGAATTGTGATTAATTTCGCCATTTTTATTTTTTTTCACCCAAAGATGAAGATAATAATTTGAGGGTATTGTGTATATATATATGGTACTAGGAGATTTACAGTTGGCTAGCCGATGTGATAATATAATTTGATTTTTTATTTATTTATTAATGGTTAGTGAATTAATTGCGTGTGGTTTTTATTAGGAATAGAATCCAAGAAGTTTCATTTTTTCCAGATTAGGGAAAAAGAAATTTTGTTTAAATAGTAAGCTTTAAGCAAATTTTGTTTATATATTGTTATATATACTGTAAATATAAGCTAATTTATTTTTTACATAAAGAAGAATAAACACCATATTTAAAAGCATTAAGTTTCTTACTATGAAAAACAGATTGTGATGATAATTAGGATTGCTTGAAAGTTTTCTTCTTTGCTTTTTTCGATTTTGTTGTTGCTAAAAAAATTGACGCAAGTCACGCAACTTACAATTGTAGACAAAATTTGAAAAGTGCTCAAGTTATGTGATTTGCTTTCCATAGTCCATACAAGTTTAGAGAGAATTAGGCTTCATCAAATTTCAACCAAGTTGAGTAATTTAATCGTTAACTTGATATGATATTCGATGTTTTTGTGCACCATTTAAAAATTCAGACTGTCCGGTTCAATCGGTTGAACCGAAACACCAATCCGATTAGGCCTCAAAAATAATTTTTGTGGTTGAGCGGTCAAAATTGACCGAAACTTGTTGAACAGGCCATAATCGTTTTTTATTTATTTTTATTGTTTTTATTTATTTTGGACTTTTCAATTTTGTATTTTGCTATATTCATATAATTATTTGAATATATGTAGGATAATGTTTTAGTTGTTTGTTTATATATTTATAAAATTGGCATATTAATTAATAAAGAAGTTTTATTCTTTATTATTATATCGATTGGACCGACGGTTGAACCGCTAGCATGATCGATTTGCTTACTGGTCTGGTTTTTTAAAACACAACTTATGTGTTTGGCGAAGTAGTATTTAGTTTGACGATAAGTATATTTAAAAATATACAATTATTTTTCACCAAACACTCTCAATTTATACTGAATGTCTACCGAGAAAATCTAAATTTATATTTTATTTTTTTACAAAAACTCATGTCAGTCCGTCTAACGGGTTTGACCTATTAGACGGATCTGACCCGCAGATCCGGTGACATTTTCGTAATATTAGCAGTGGTGTTGTAGTAGTTTTCAGGGAGCACCAAGATAGCAAATATCGTTCAAAATGTATTAGTCGTCCTTCTAAAAAGTATTAGCAGTTCTTCTCAAATGTATTAGTAGTTTCTTGAAGAGTTTTTTAGTATTTCTCCTGAATACACTCCCGAAATGTATTAGCAATCTCTCAAAAAAGTATTAGTAGTTCCTCGAAAAAGTATTAGTAGTTCCTTGAAATAAATTAAATTTTTATTCCGAAATGTATTAATAGTCTTTCTGAAAAGTATTAGTCGTCCTTCTAAAAAGTATTAGAAGTTCTTATGAAATGTATTAATAGTTCCCCTGAATATAATTAAATTTCCTCCCAAAATGTATTAACAATCCTTCTGAAAAGTATTAGTCGTCATTCTAAAAAGTATTAGCATTTCTTCTAAAATGTATTAGTAGTTCCCTGAAGAGTTTTAGTATTTCTCATGAATATACTCATGAAATGTATTAGTTGTCCCTTGGAAAAGTATTAGTAGTTTCTCGAAAAAATATTAGTAATTTCCTTGAGAGTATTCTAGTAGTGTTCCTGCAAATTATTAGTTTTTCTTATAAAATGTATTGGCATTTCTCCGTAAAAGTATTAGCTGATACTAATACTTGTATCATTTAGTGTTTTATCTTCAAATACTATGCTACAGAAAAAAACAGAGCAAATCTAAAATCATAGATTTCTTCGCTTCTTTTTGCCTTCTACTCTCCATCCTCTCTTTATCAACTTCTTTATCTTATAAGTACTTTTTTTTCCGAATAAAATAGTCGTTTCTACAACAACTAAAATTTTCGAGTTGATCTCTCTGTTTCAAGTGAGAACATTGAACAGAGAAAATTCAACATCAAAACCACACATAAAATAGTTATTTGGCCAAGTTCCTTTTGTTTCCTCTGTGAAACTAAAAATAGGCAGCAGCAGCAGAGCTAGATTTAAGATATTGAGCTGAAAACACAACCGACTTGCAAGTTAACTATTGAAGTAAAACGACTAGTTGAACGTCAAGCATCAGACTATTAATTCAAGGAGAGATGGATGAGTATTGCAGTGGTCCTTGAAGGAAATCAGGCACATCGATATGTTTGATTATATAATAGTTGGAGGGGAGCATGGTGAGTTGCAGATGAAAAGATGGAAAATTTTAGGGAAAAAGAAAGAAACGGGAAATTAGGTAATGGAGATAATGGAGTTTTGCTATTTCGAGTGGATCGGGTTTTTCGCGGATCCGGGTCAGGTCTGCGAGATGAGTTGGATATTTAGACCCGTCTAACGGATAACGGATCTAAATCCGTTAGACGGTCTGATAGGAGACTAACTCTTATTTTTTTAATTTTATATTACTCCATTTCATAAATATTTGTTCAAAAATTACATTAATTAGATGATACTCACTTGGATAGTTACGTAAGTAAATTATATACCATTAGATCAACACATATACACACCCACATGAATATGTGTTGATCAAAGAGTACAAAACTCACTTGGGTAGCTTCCCAAATGAGCTACCCAAGTGGTAGCATGAAATACACCCAAAATTTTTAAGGTTCAAGCTAAACTAGCGTGGATTACACCAAAAATTTGATAAGGGCCGGCGTATTTTATCTAAAAAGCTGAAATAAACCCAATGTCGGGCCATTATGCATTTATGCTGGTGCCCCAGTACAACACAATTACATGAAACTAATAAATACAACATATAATATAACCTCGATAACTTAATGCTCAATTAATAAATAATCTCACTTAAATAATAAATTGGGTCGGTCATGATTTAAGGACAACAGACAAAATTAATAGTTCACTAATTTAATATCTTGGCAAATTAATCAATATCGGCAATCCCAATATTATTAATTTATAGATGTTTAACTGTATTAATTTGATGCACCAAATTATGAAACTAATAAACGAATACATTTATTATCTGATGCACCAATTATCAATTGAATTACAAATTATAATGCAATACTGTAACATTATACTCAAATATAGCATCATAAGTGGAATTGAACACCGTTCTGTCTACAACAAAACCACGCGCCAATTGGAAAGCCCCGGGCCCACCAACTACAGAGAATTCACGGTAGTCTCGGGTAAGCGGGTTTCGGCCAACCAAATTAAGCGTGCTACCATTAAACTCGCCACTCGTAAACACGATATCATACGTCATGTGAAGGCTTATCTCCTCTAACGAGGCAAAAACGACGAGTCTTTGGGCCCAACCCACTATCTCAGAATTTGGATTGGGCCCTTTTCTTACTGGATCATCGAACGCTAAAACAAGGCCAAAAATTATTAAAAGTAGAATTGTCCCATTTTCACCTGTATAATTGTTGCATTTGGGCTACTTAATATGTCTTGAACGTACAACTGAAAGTGGGTTACATTTTCCTTAGGAATGCTATTGCCATGAGCCATGATGGCTATAGAGAAAAGCATTAAGTGTATGAATTGCTTCCCCACTTTTTTTTCCATATATTATCTCTTAGTAAGTAATTAATGAAATGATTAGCTAGAAAGCCTTATTTATAGTGCCACTTCATTGCCAAAAATTGGAAGAAATATTGCGTCTATTTGGCTCCCATCTGCTTAGTAGTGGGAAAGACGGAAAAACTTTCCATCTAACAACGAAGGGATAATTACAAAAGTACTCCTGAAATTTGACTTAATTACAAAAAAAACTCAGCTAACTTTCAAAATTACAAAAAGTATCTCTGCGATTTGATTCAGTATTAAAATTAAGGCATAAACTGTAATATTTGTTATAAATGTGAGTGGAGTTTTGAAATATTTTTTGCTTATGAAGGGAGTAACTGTTAGACAAAATAAACCCCATGGATATTTTTTATAATTTTAAACGTTAGATGGGGTTTTTAACGATCGAGCGAAGCTTTACATATATCGAATGGAAAATTGTGTTCAAATTTGATTCATTATATTAACGAACCGAGCTCAAACGAGCTTTTAACAATCGATTTCGAATTGAGTATCAAATAACTTGGTTCGTTTTTCAGCCCTAATTCATAGAAGTCCAAAAGTAAAAACAAAAAAGAAAAGAAAAAGGAAAAAAATTGGAGCCACAGTGGAAAATCACAATATCTCAATAATGAAGCACCATAACATTGTATTCAACAACAGCATTCCCCAATCTCGGATTGTACTTAGCGGTCTCCGCCGTAGCAACGCCGCGAGCCAGCCGGAAAATGCCAGAACCGCCGACTATCGGCATTTCTCGGTACTCGTTACTGATCGGATTATAGCCCACCACACTAAGCGTGCTTCCATTGTATTTCCCATCAGTGAAAACAAAGTTCACTTTCATAAGAAGACACAGCTCTTCGGACGAGGTATCGCCCGTGATCCCACGGACTCGACCCACAATTTCGGATTTGGGCCCCGGCCCAGTCGTTAATGGATTGTCAATAATTGAGACCAGCCCAAATAACGTCGGCGACTTGGAAGTAGACAGGAATCGATGTGGGATTCTTGCCACTCACAACGTCATGGAAATAGAAATGAAGTTTGGTTACTTTTTCCTTTACGTTTGGGAGTTTTTTGAACCATTTTTCAACTGATTGTAGGGCGGATACCACAGATCGGGTCGTGATTGTCATCCCTAGACTCTAATATGGAAAATTTCGATTATAGAAACAATATAAATTGAATACTAAAAATATTAATTTCTCTACTATTATTGACCAGTACTTAATATTATAATATAATTAATTAATTTAAAAACCTACTACTGTGCTATGGACAAATAACATGTGCACAAATATTTTTATATTTAGATATCAATTATAATAAATTAGTGATTATGAATCATTAATTTATAGCAATCACCTATCAACAAATAATTATTATGAAATTAAACAAATATACACTTACTAAACCCGATACCGCAAAATCTTAAAGCTTGAAACTTTGCTACTAAACCCTCTTAAAAAAAATCCCCGCTTGAAATCTTTGTCTACTAAAACCTCAATCCCGGCGTAATTTCTAAACCTCAATGGCGTAATTTCTTTCCCTTTTTATTTTTGGTTAAAAAAACTTAAAACTTTGGAGTTATATCCTCCAATGTCTTTAATAATTTCCGACCTTTTATAATTAATGACCGGTAAATAGTAAATAGCAATTTATGCATGTTTAGGAGAATGCAAAAGTCTATTTAAAAAATGAAATTATATAGAATGGACTTTTCAAAAAATCTCAAATTCTTACTTCTCTATAATTGCATTTTCTGGAAATAACCGCTGCCATATTTCCTCATAAGTATTCTATATGAAAAGCTTATAGGAAAAGCTTTTTATTTTTGGGAGGGGTCAAAGTAGGGTTGTAAATAAACCGAGCCCGAACGAACGAGGGTTGTTCGTGTTCGTTCATTTATTTTAAAAGGTTGCTTGTGTTCGTTTGTTTAATATTCGAACATGTTCACGAACGTTCACGAACGATTCACGAACATATTCATTAATTGTTCATGAACAATTATATGAACATGTGTATAAAAAAGTTAAATGCACCTTGTTTATGAACACTCAACTCAAAATAAATGAACATTATGATGATTGTAAATGTAAATAGTTGTAATATTAAACTAAAATAAACTTATTTTTCATAATAAAATAATGAATATTAAGCAGTAAATGTATAATTCATAATTAAAAATAATAATAAACGAACATCAAACGAACACTAAATAAACATGTTCGTGAACAGTTCATGAACATAAACGAACAAATTTTCTTGTTCGTTTATGTTCATTAAGCTTAATAAACGAACATAAATGAACGTTAACCGAGCTTGTTCACGAGCTGTTTGTCAAAAGGTCTGTTCGTTTACAGCCCTAGGTCAAAGTGACTATATTGTTATGCCAAAACTGATTATCAACAAGTACGAAATCCCACTTACTTCCACCAATAATTAAACAACACCCATGTTTAAACTAGTCCAATAATTCTTTATAAAAAAAGTGTGCTTCGTGGAATTTACCACTTTCCTAATTACGCTTTTTTTCAACTTTCAAACATACACCTAACTTTGCATGAGAACATGTGGCTCCTCATCGTTGCCACCAAGGTAAATCATAGTATGTGCACGCACTAACCAATATTATGGTAAAGTCTGCTAACGTAGAATGATGTGCGTGCATTGATCAGTGTTATGGTAGGGTCTGGTGACGTACAGTGTTATGGTAGGACGTACAACCAAATCCTCATAAATAAAAAGAACAATTATGTTTGACAACTTACATATGTCTCGTGGAGCAAATTTGATGAGTATGGATGAACCACTGACCTTCACCATATAAGTGACTTTAGGTCCCTTATAGCCCATCTGCCCCCTGATTTCTTGTTATGCTCTTCCCCTTTCTTTGAAACGGAAGTAAACCAAATAAATATTTAGTTATATATAATTTTTGTTTTCTTTTTCTCAAGTGCTAGTCAATGAAAGACTTTCTCTACAACTATCATGATTCTGTGTACAACTAAACTTTCAATTATCAAAATAAAAAAACAAATGTCTTCAAACAACTGAAATTAAAGGAAACACCACATAACAGCAAAACTCAATCATATTGCAAGTAAATTAACACAATAAAATACTGCTCAACCCCACAAAACCAACAGCAGCAATTCACATAAGCTACAATGAAGCTAAAAAAAAAGTTACCCCAAACGTACCAACAATAAACTAACCACTACATGTTACATGCCTTTTTCTTTTTCTATTATCAACCGAAACAATGTTAATCAAGTTAAATCCAAATAGGGGTGTCAATCGTGTAATGTGTTTCGTGTTCACGGTCGTGTTGACATAGATATAACAGTCTAACACGAAACACGACCGTTAATTATTCGTGTCAAGAAACACGACACGGATACGACCCGTTTATGACACGGGTAACCCGGACACGACACAGAAAACCTATATAATTTAATTTTGACACGAAAAAAATAAAAAAACTAGAAAAAAAAGCTAAAATTACAAATAAGAAATACATTAAATTATTAAACTATATTAATAAATGCATTTAATAATTTTTCCATCATCATATAACCAACTAAAAATCATAAATATTAAAATAATATGTTACTATAAAATTAAATGGGTTAAATAGGTCAATCGTGCCGACTCTGGGTCGACGGTCGACCTGACCTATTTATTTTCCGTGTTAATCGTTTCCGACCTGATTTTGACCCGAACCTGTTAAGGGTTGTACATGTACCTGCTAAATTTGTGTTAGGTTCGTGTCGGGTCACAAATTGACGCCACTAAATCCAAAGGTTGTCTTTTTCCTAATTCGCTGAAAACATAAAAATAAAAGAAAAAAAGAAAGCATACATTCAAAGGTGTTCAAAAAAAAAAAAGCAAAAAAACTGACCTGCTGCACTGCTGGCAAAATCTTTGCTCAAGCCCAGCAACAATTACCGTTGAAGACTTAGAATGCATACCACAAACTTTGTGCCTTGAATAGTAAGCCCAGTCCTCCCTTTCTTGGCCGGGGGCGGCGGAGGCGCGCCGCCGCCAACGGCCCACCACTGAAGTAAGCCCAGTGGCCTTAAAACTCCGTCCTTTGAATCAGCACGGCCATTGACATTGAGTTCTAATAAAAGTATAAAACACTGTTTTTGTTGTTGTCAAAAGGAAAAAAAAAAAAAAACACTGATAATATTTCCAACTTATATAAAGAGTTACACGTAGTGACGTAGAGGCCATGATGCTGGTGGCCCAAATACAAGACAGTCATACAAAACACATGAAACAAATAAATTACATCATAATTATTTCGTCGCACCAAATTATACACCGAAATTACAAATTAATAATGCAACACCGTAATATTACACTCATAAAAAGCATCACCAGTCGAATTATTCATCGACACCGTCCGTACCCCAACAACACCACGGGCCAATCTGAAAAGCCCAGACCCACCAACTACAGACAATTCACGATTGTCGTGTGGATATGGGTTCCGGCCCATTAAATTTAGCACGCTCCCATTATACTCGCCACTCGTAAACACGATATCAAACGTCATGTGAATGCTTCTCTCCTCCAACGAGGCGAAAGTGAAGAGTCCCTGGGCTCGGCCCACTATCTCCGAATCTGGGCTGGGCCGTTTTCTTACCGGGTCATCCAGCACCGCAACAAGGCCGAAAAATGTGGGAGATGCCAAAGAATTAGGGGCCGATGCCACCTGTCTATCTGTTGGAGTCGGGCCGGTTAATATGTCTTGGACGTATAATTGCAATTGGGTCACTTTTTCTTTTGCAGGATAACTTTTTTTGAACCAGGTTTTTGTAGCAATGCCATGGCCATTAGCCACGATTGCTATAGAGAAAATTAATAAGACTATGAATTGGTTCCCCATACTTTTCTTTGGCAGTTTATTATTATTATTATTTTTTTCTTGGGGGGGGGCTTATGGATGGGTATGATTAACTAGAAATCGTAATTTATAGGAGGTTTTGAGTAACAGGATAATTGGGAAAAAAAATAAAAAGTGCCAATTCATTGCCAAAAGTGGAAGGACAGTATCTAGCTGGATCTTTGTCTTCTATAAGAATTAAGACATGTGTTTATTGGATAATGAGAAGATACCTCAAGTGTGTCCGAATTCCCTTGTAATTTTGTCAAGTCTCTCTTTATGACATATGCATGTGATTTTTTCAAAAAAGAAAATCAAAATGGGACACTTTTTGAAAAAAATATACATGCCTATGTCATACTAGAACACTTGGCAAAATAAAAAAGAATTGGGTACAACCCACTTGGGTAGCATCAAACAAGTGTGAAGTTTTTACATATATTAATTTGAGAATATATTTAGATATGAAAGAGTATAGGAATATTATAGGCTCGAGAATGAATTTGTATTTGATTTAGTGTTTTTAAGTATGGTTGTAGAAATCGCTAGGCGCTAGTCGAACGGTAGCCCAACGCCTAGGGCGCCTAGGCGGCCACCTATAAAAAACAAGTTTTTCTTCTTTTTTTTTAATTTTTTTTAATTTTTACCTATTTTTTCTGCCTAGACCGCCTAGGCCCGGTTTTTTGGCCGCCTAGGAGAGCGTCTAGCTCCAATTTGGTGCCGCCTAGGCCGATTTTCATCCAAGCCGATTTTTTCGACCGATTTAGGCAAAATCGGATCAGCCTCAGATCGCCTAGCGCCTAGTCATTTTTTCTTAGGAATTAATTGCGTGTGGTTTTTATTAGGAATAGAATCCAAGCCATTTCATTCTTTCCAGAGAAGGGAAAAAGAAATTTAGCTTAATTGTTATATATTGTATATAAAAGCTTTGTTTTTTACATAAAGAGGAATAAACAGTTAAACACCATAATCAAATCAATAAAATTAAAGCCATAAGTTTCTTACTTTATTCTTTTTTTTTGTTTCTTTGACACGTTTTTAAATGAATGTATAAAGTATTTTGCAGGTGCTGATTTTCAATGGTGTTGACACGTTTCTCAATCACATCACTATTCACGTCACTATTTACATTACTATTTATCTTTATGTCAAATCGATCACTATTCATCATTATTATCCCCAATTCCGACCAAACGCAGCCCGCTCCGGCACCGCCACCTCCGGTGGACGGTTGCCGGACCCGGCGGGACGTATTTCTCCATTTTTCGAGCTATATTCAATTTTTCCTGTTCTCTAATTTCTAAGCACTAAAAATTTATCAACTTATTATCCTCAAAATCACTTTTAGAAAATAAGAGTTTTCATCAAAAAATCATCTTTAAGGCTTTAGGCTTCTAATTTTAACCAATTATGAAATAATAAGACCAAAAATTCTAAATTGATCAAATTCATCAACTATCTTAACTCTTAAGTTTTTCTCCAACAATCACTTATACAACTTCTAAAAAATCTTCTCAATCCTAATATATCAAGATTAAATCATCAAAAATCATATATAACTCAAATTAAAAACAATGTATATATTCATTATATTTAATCATCCTATTATCATTAATCATGCTTAAAATTTAACAAATAAACACCCTAAAATTCCATGCCCTGGCCGTCCACTTCCAGGATATTAAGGAGAAATTTTTCATTTTCAAAACAAAATTAAAACACATAATCAAGCTCCAAGTAGCTAGATATTACATAATCTAAAAACAAAAATTGAAACTAAATCTCAAATTCCCAAATATAAATAAACCAACAGATTGCTAGGGTTTATCAATTTGAGAGTGACCTTTTTTTGGGCCCACTCTTCTTTTTTCTTCCTTTTATCCTTTCTCTTTTATTTTAACCAAAAGATGGGGGGAGAGCATCGTCCTATTGCACGATGGCTGTTGGTGGTTAGGTAGCAAGCCCTGCCCCTCCCTTAGGAGCTTAGTTAGGACCCATCCCTAGATTCCTGTCCCCATCTCTCTTTTTTTCTCATCACCTCACTAGACTTTTATCTATATGTTAGTGAGATAATTCACATGTTATATTAATTCGATTTTAGAAAGAAAAAAGTTTGATTGAGTTTATAAGATTTTTAAAAAATATAGTCACTTGAAATTCCAGTGTTATAAAAATCGGTCTAGGCACCCGCCTAGGCACTGGCGCCTAGCGATTTCTACAACATTGATTTTCTTAAAAATCCCGAGAGTAAGTAAAAACTCGATTTTCATAAATTTGATGGTCATTAGTAATAAAATATAAGGTAGAACTAAATCTCAAATTCCCAAAGTATAAATAAACACTTATGTGAAAATTTCCGAAAAACAATTTATATTCGGTACAAAAATCTCAATCCTAAAATTTAAGTCTGAAACTCCATAAAATATTCATGATATGTCATCGTGATGTCTATCCATTTCCATTACCATAGTTAGGGATACAATCGGTTCTCGGATGCTCAAAATATATAAATTACATAAAGCGAGTAAATTGCACTAAAAAATATAAGCTAGATATTTGATACAACATTATAAATAAAAGCTCAAGTAATTTAAAAAGGGTTGGGTCGTCACAGGGTGCCTAGGCGGCCACCTAGAAATAACATATTTTTCTTTTTACCGATTTTTGGCCGATTATTTCCGCCTAGACCGCCTTCATAACATATGTTTTCCCATAGTCCATATAAGTTTAAAGAAAATCCTACTTAATCAAATTTCAACCAAGTTCGAGTAATTTAATTGACAAATTATATGAAATTTGATCCTTCTCTGTTTGGCGAAGTGTATCTAATTTGAGCAATATAACATATGTTTTTCAAATTTTTCACAATACATTCTCAACTTATACTTCTTTGAATATATACCGAGAATATCTAAATTTATATTTTAATTTTATATTATATACTATTTTATTTCATTAAATTTATGTTCAAAAAAAATTAGGTTCAAGCTAAATTGGCGCGGATGGCATCAAATTTGCTGCAATAAAAATTTGCTAAATTGGGAGTGATTGGGGGGAGTTTCTGGGAAGTGATTGGGGGAAGGGGGTTTGATGTGATGTATTGGGAAATGTGTGTATTAGTAGAGAAATGCATCGGGAAACGTAATGTATGTTTGGTTGGTGATTGAGGGAAGTGATTGGGAGAAATGGGTGATTGGGGGATGTAAAACAAACATACCCTAACAAAACCATACCTAAACCGAAAAGTCTCGGGTATAAACTTAAGGGGCCGGAGTGAGCCCAATGGGCTGAAACTCCATGCTATTAAAATCCGCTTAGCCATTGGCATTGATGCTAATATTTATAATCTTTGCAGACCATCTATGAATACTGATATTATTCCAGTCTTATTTTTTTTAGAAAGGGATGCAAACGCCATGATGCTGGTGGCCCTAATACAACAATTTCAAAACATGAAACAAATAAATACAACATAATTATTTGATGTACCAAATTATACACCTATTTACAAATTAATAATGCAACACCGTAATATTATTTATATTTATACTCAAAAAAAGCATGAATTCACAATGATGAAGAAATTAACTATAACTGGATGACTCAAAAATTAAAGATCTTTTTTCTTTCTTTTCTTTTTCATTTCACAATGATGAAGAAAGATAAGAAAAGACGTACTGTTCTTTCTCACTGCGGTTGCCAACTAAAGCCTATCGAAGAAAGATCATGCATGCTTGAACAATTTCATGCTTAGCCAATGGAAATACACTGAAACAATGAGGATCGGGAGTGTCAACGGCACCAAGAAGCAATAATACCTGCCGAATCACTTAATATTATCATCCTATTATCTTTGTCTAGGTAAGCATGTGAAATAATAGAATATGCAGAAGATTAGTTTGTCCCAGATGAATCAGAATGAAAGCTGGAAACCGAAGCCAGCCATTGACGCCAAATATTGACATTAGAACAACGACTGACCATAGAATACATATCAGCAGAATTTTTCGCCTAAATCATGCATGTTAATCGTGCATATTGTGTTAACAAAACCAAAGAAGAAATTCATAGAACAATAATTTGTTGATAAATACCATAATATCAGAGTTATCCTTTTTTCTACATTAAGACTGAGAGCAAATTTGATTAATCACTTCGCCTGTAACTTACGCCACTTCAAACTCCCCCCACCTCCCCACTGCGGTTCTCCAAAGCCTAATGCTTACAAGATACAGAGGAAAACCAAGAAATGGGAAATAATTTTTTTTTAAAGCAGTTTGTACAAAAAAGTTCATTTTTCCCGTAGTACATAATTTTTTCTGATCAATTTTGGTATTCACGTGGAGATATTTAGCGTATATATTGAGAGGCATAGTGAGTATAACAAAGAGTTTTAAATACTTAGGATCTATAATTGAAGAGAACGGAGAAATCAATAAAGATGTCACACATAGGATCCAGGCGGATTGAAATAAATGGAGGAGTGCATCTTTTATCCTTTGTGACCGTAAAATACCATTAAAATTGAAAGGAAAATTTTATAAAACGGCCATAAGGCCCGCAATGCTTTATGGAGCAGAATGTTGGGCGACTAAATATGAACACGAACAAAAAATGAGGATAGCAGAGATGAGAATGTTAAGATGGATGTGCGGACACACTAGATTAGATAGAATAAGAAATGAACATGTTAGAAACAAAGTGGGAGTAGCACCAATAGATGAGAAAATTAGAGAAACACGATTAAGATGGTTTGGACATGTTTATAGGAGACATTTAGATGCACCTATGCGACGTTTAGAATGTAGGGAATCACTCACACAAATCAAAAAAGGCAGAGGTAGGCCTAAAAAGACTTGGAAAGAAGCTATTAAACAAGACATGTGATACCTAGAAATAAATGGAAATATGGCTTATGACCATAAACGATGACGCGATATGATCCGTATAGCCGACCCCACGTAGTGGGATTAAGGCTTAGTTTGTTGTTGTTGTTGTAAAGACTTTCCACCACAATAAGAAAATCGATCTAATTCACAACAAGAAACACCACATACAGGAAAATACCCTCAGTGACAAAGAATTAATACATTAATAAAATAGGTTATCAAATGGAAGATAAAAATACCAGTCATTTTGTATGGCTTGGATGACAACATTATCAGATGGAGGCTGAAGCTTTGATATAACAGCAGCATACAGGAAACCCACAAACGAAAACGAGCCTATTATAAGAAAGAACCAACCCCAAAACACTCTCCCATTAGAAGCTACAAACTGGCGAAGAGAAAGCATCCAGTATTCCACTCTGTGCATAAAAGAAGCATATTTCAGTCATATAATTCTCAGGCATACATACATTGTGAAACAATTCAACCAAAAAGAAGTATCTATTCCACGAACTAAAGATATGAAAGGTATATGAATCTGTGCATATGACGTTTTTGATATAGATCACTCTAATCATGAACTATTGCTTATCATGAACAGAAACCTTTGAAATCACAGAAGTAATTTATTCCGTTTGTGTGAAATTTTTGAGTGTGAACAAATAAAAGATTCAGCAGCTTGAATAACACAAAGACACAGGTATTTTCAGGTTTCAATATATTTGACAAGGCAATAAAAGACACTGTAAAATGTAAATGAATTTAATAATTACATCGCAATTTTACCTAATATAATTGAGAATTACAAACAGAGTATTGAAGACCAAACCCAAAATTGCATGAAAAGGGAGATTCACGAAACTGAAGCAAGATCTCTCGAATTTTTTATGTTACATCCAGCAATTAATAAGATAACTAAAATCAACAACAAATAGTAAGTAAATGTATACCCTGAAGCTGCGAATACGCAGCAGAAGAGCTGCCGAGAGAGAGTTATTCAGACAATAGCGTGGTGGCGGTTTCAAGGAAGAGACGGAGATGTCAGTCACAGCGACGGAGGCGGAAGACGTAGAGAGGACAGGCGGTGGACGGTGGCGCGTGGAAATGGCTTTATTGTCTTGGCTAGGAACTGGTGCTTGTCGACGGACTAAGTCCAACATCTCTCTCAAGAAATTTGCCTGATATTGCATAATATAATAGATTTAGCCCAACAAAGTAGATATAGTTAGTTGGTACACTAAATATTGAGCCTTCATTTTGCATTGGGCTTTAATTCTTGGTCCATTTACAAGTCCATTTTATTTTAGAAACATTTTTTTTTAGAAAAATTTAATTATTATTTTTTTAAATTCATTTATCATGTGTAATTTATTTTGGGGTAATTGGCAACTTGCACCCTCAAAATACACCTGATTTGCACTATGCATCCTAAATTTTGATTTTTGGCATTTTGCACCATTAAATTAGGTGTTCCTTTGCACTATGCACCCTAAAACAATTTTGAGTGCAATTTTCAGATTTTAGGGATTTTGGCAAGGGTATTTTGGTCATGTCAATAATAAACTATATACTCTCCATTTTCTATGTTTTATTTTTTCATTTATAGTTAATTTTGTCTCTTTTAACTCATTCGTATTTTGCTAGTAAGTCAATTATATCTTAAATTTAATTTAAAATAAATATATAGTATAATTTTGTTATACGAGAATATCCATTAATTTAGACGAAAACTTACACAATAATTTGTATTTGAAAAAAAATCTTACGTAATAATTTTTATTTGAAAAAAAAACTGAAAACTTACGTAATAGTTTTTATTTGAAAAAAAAAAGATGAAAACTTGTGTAATAGTTTTTATTTGAAAAAAAAAAAACTTAACGTAATATTTTTTATTTGAAAAAAAAGCTTGCGTAAAAATTTTTATTTGAAAAAAAAAACTTACATAATGATTTTTATTTGAAAAAAAGTCAAAAACTTACATAATAATTTTTTAATTAAAAAAACTTACGTAATAATTTTTATTTTAAAAACAACTTATGTAATAACTTTTATTTGAAAAAAAAGACACGAAAAATTATGTAATATTTTTTATTTGAAAAAAACTTATGTAATAATTTTTATTTGAAAAAAATTATTGTATCTTCTCGTTTGATAGAGTTATACTATATATTTATGTTAAATTAAATCTAAGGCATATTTGATTTAATAGCAAAATATGGATGAGTTAAAAGAGACAAACTTAACTATAAATGAAAAAATAAAACATAGAAAATGGAGAAGATATAGTAATAATTATTACTTGAAAAAAATTGTAATAATTTTTATTTGAAAAAAAAAACTTATGTAATAATTTTTATTTGAAAAAAACTTATGTAATAATTTTTACTTGAAAAAAATTAATGTATATTCTCGTATAATAAAATTATAATATATATTTATTTTAAATTAAATTTAAGATATATTTGACTTAATAGCAAAATATGGATGAGTTAAAAAAGACAAAATTAACTATAAATGAAAAAAATAAAGCATAGAAAATGGAGAGAATATAGTTTATTGTTGACATGACCAAAATAACCTTGCCAAAATCCCTAAAATCTGATAATTGCACTCAAAATTGCTTTAGGATGCATAGTGCAAAGAAATGCCTAATTTAATGGTGCAAAATGCCAAAAAAACCAAATTTAGGGTGCAGAGTGCAAATCGGGTGTATTTTGAGGGTGCAACTGTTAGTCCAAGTGGCTACGATAATCTAGAGGGGGGGTGAATAGATTATCTCGGTTTTTCAGATTTTGCCCTCTTTTTCGAATAATCAACCAAAGACGAGAATGTAAATGCGGAAATAAAACAACACTCGTCGATTTAAAGAGGTTCAACCCACCTAGGGCCTAATCCTCTACCACCCCAAAGATTCTCAGGGATGGATTTCAAAAAGAAAGAAAAGATTTTATTAATTTACCAAAAATTAATACAACACCTGAGGATTACCACAACCCTCCTTCACCACTTTGAGGATTACCACAATCCTCTTACACCACCTTGAGGATTACCACAACCCTCTTGCAACACCTCGAGGATTACCACAACCCTCTTACAACACCTTTGAAGATTACCACAACCTTCAAACACCTATCACCTAGATCACCCAAGTGTATTCTTACCCAAGAATACTCACAAGGATGTCTTGTGTTGAATGATGACCAAAATCAAGATTACAACTCAATAATGATTGATCTGATATGAGTGCAAGTGTAATCAAGAATTGAAAGCCTAGACCTCAAATTTGTGCAAGTGAAAGTGCTAAGGCTAATACAACAAGATATATGAAAGTGTTTGCTTTGTTTGCTCTTTTTTGTATAGAGTGTTGTGTCTTGTTGCTTGAATGAAGCCTCTATTTATAGGAGAGGTCTTGGCTTTGATTTCCAGGACATTGCTCCTCCTGGGGAGTGATTTGCTTTAAAAAAAACCATTTAAAATCATCAATATAGTTGTTAGAAATCAATCCCACAAAATAGGAAAAGTCATGCAAAACGCAAAATAGACGGATAGTTTCTTTGTCAAACATGGGGTTCGACCAGTCGCCAAGAGAGATAAGATTTAAATTGAATTCTGCGAATTTTAACACAGGGGGGACCGGTCGAAGGGGGTGCGACCGTCGCCTCCGGTTGTGACGGTTGCCGCGACGTTTTTCACTTTAAACAGAGAAAGTGCGGAACAAAATCCAACTTGCAGTGCAGTCGCCCCGGTCGACCGAGTCGACCACACCGGCCGCCCACCGTCGACCGGTCATCGCCTTTTTTTTTTTTTCGTCCCCATTTTCTCTGTTTCAAAACTCAACTCAGTGCGGGTTGCCCTATATAGGCGGCCGGTCGAAGCCTCGAAACAAAAGTGTTGTCCAATTTTAAATCGAAAATAAACCCCAAGAAATACTCCAAAATAGTAAAAACATTTTAGATCGATCGGAGGTATTGGGACAACATTTAGAGACATTGTTTTGGTATAAAAACTCATTTTAATAAAATCATCAAAATCATGATAAAAACATTTATCTAACAAACTCCCCTTTTTGATGATTACAAACCAAAACAATTTACAAGAGGACGATTTTGAAAACAAAACAATTTTCCTTTTTAGAGTAAACTATCCGTTTAATAACATTTTACAAAAAGCTCCCCTATCAATAAGCATATCAATAAGAAGTATTGTATAAGCTAAAGACAAGCTTTTACAATATAAACAACAACTTCATGAGCTAGAAGCTCCCCATCACAAGATACTTAAAACAAGTCCATAAAACAACCATTGGACTAAGTTTTCTTCACAACTTACGGCCTAAACAAGCCATAGCTTATAGCTTCTATATCGAGCTTTTATTAGCTTTTTGAGCTAACGAGCAATTTTCCTGTTTCTCCCCTTTGGAATCATCAAAAGAATGTGAGGACAATAAAAACATCATACAAATATATCAAAGTGCGCCAAAGAGACGATTTATCAACCATAGAGCAATTTTAGGCTTAAAAACCAAGGAAAATGGGAGAATTGTATCATGAAGAGTTCATACGCTCGTTTTATTTCCCAAAACATGATCTCAAAGAGTATAGAAGACTTTTGGAAGCGAGAGAATCATGTAGAAGTAGAAATTTTCATTGAAACATTTCATCGAACACATTGTGGGCGTGAAAAATAAAAAGAGTTGTATATAGCCCTTGTAAATGATCCAAGCCAAAAATTTTCATCACCAAATCATACCAATTATCATACAAAATAGCATAACAACTAAGCTCATCATGATCATAAAATAATTTCATCAAGTAATATACAAGAAAGGCCATAAACTCGAGGTTCAACCCAATTGAGCAAAGTAAGGAAAATTCTTACCATTTGATCGGAAAAGATGAGCAATGATGATGATAAACATGCTATAAGGTCCAAGATATAAATGGGATGCATGAAAATCAATTTTGAGTGACAATAGTGTGCATTTGGCAAAGGGGACGAAAAATGGCCAAAATGAGTGAAAATGACTAATCTTCAAGACAGAACGATTTTAAACCAAAAATGGCTTAGGCGGCCGTCGTGGTTGAGGCGACCGGCGACGTTGAGGGCGACAGTTGCCCTCAACCTTTTCAAATTTCACCTGTTTTGCAATTTTTCCAAAATCCGAATTTTCAACCAAAAATCCGATTTTTCGCCCTAAGTTTTAAAAACGTGCAAAATACAAACGTAAAATTCATTCAATATGCATTATGCCTAACCGAGCTCGTGATCGACGTAAAAGTCTCGGAAGTTAGCGGTTTTGTGAAAATATCCGCTAATTGATCTTGAGATGGTACAAAAGATATCTCAATTTTTCGTTTTGAGACACAATCCCTTAGAAAATGATGTCGAATCTCAATATGTTTAGTACGGTTATGATGAACCGGGTTTTGAGCAATATTTATAGCGGATACATTATCACAAAAGATAGGTGCGTTTTCAAAAGAGCATTTGTAATCCGCTAAGGTTTGTTTCATCCAAAGAAGTTGAGTACAACAAAATGCGGCGGAAATATATTCGCCGCCGTTGAAAGAGAAACACGCTTTTGCTTTTTGAAAACCAAGAAACTAGGCAATCGCCTAAAAATGACATGATCCTAAGTATCTTTTCCGATCATCAATATTTCCGCATAGTCAATCACTATAACCTTTAAGAGAAAAATTTTCATTCTTTGGATAAAATAAGCCATATTGAATGGTGCCTTTCAAATATCGAAAAATCCTTTTAACGACTCATATGAGATTCTTTGGGATTGCTTTGAAAACGAGCACATAGGCATACGGCATGAAGAATGTCCGGTCTACTAGCGGTTAAATAAAGTAAACTACCAATCATACCTCGATACTTGGATTCATCAACCGACTTGCCTTTTTCATCTTTGTCAATTTTGACGTTGGTTGCCATAGAGTCGAGACGGTTCTTCCTTCTTCAATGCCTAACTTCTTCAAAAGTTCTTTTGTATACTTTGATTGCGAAATATAAATACCTTCTTGGCATTGCTTAATTTGAAGTCCAGGAAGAAATTTAGCTCCCCATCATACTCATCTCGAATTCACCTTGCATTAACTTGGAGAATTTCTTGCACAAAGATTCATTAGTAGCACCAAAGATAATATCATCAACATAAATTTGCACAAGTAAACAATCTTGCCCTTTTTCAAAAACAAAGAGTGTAGTATCAACTTTACCTCTTGTAAAACCATTTTGCAAAAGAAAAGAGCTAAGTCTATCATACCATGCACGGTGCTTGTTTTAAACCATACAAAGCCTTTTTAAGTTTATAAACATCATTAGGCCTAGAAAAATTTTCAAACCCCTGGAGGTTGTTTTACATAGACTTCTTCTTGAATAATACCATTTAAGAAAGCGGATTTAACATCCATTTGGTAAAGTTTGAAATTTTTGAAACAAGAATAGGCAAGTAAAATACGAATAGCTTCTAAACGTCTTTACGGTGCAAAAGTTTCATCATAGTCAATACCTTCTTCTTGACAATACCCTTGAGCTACTAACCTTGCCTTATTTCGAACAATGTTGCCTTGATCATCAAGTTTGTTCCGAATACCCATTTTGTACCAATAATTGTTTGAGATGGAGGACAAGGTACTAATTCCCATACATCATTTCTTTCAAATTGATTCAACTCCTCTTGCATTTCCAAAACCAATCTTCATCCTCGATAGCTTCCTTAGCATTTTTAGGCTCTTTTTGAGATATAAGAGCTTTCTCGGCAAAATTCCTTCGAGTCATTACTTTATCAAGGGGATCACCAATAACAAGATCTTTTGGGTGATCTCCTTAAATTTCAATGCTACGGGAAGATTCAAGTATCACCCCTATCTTCGAGGAACATTTGAACTTGAAGGTTGATCATATGAAATAGAAGGTTTATCATTATGAGCATCACTTTGAACAATAGGTTCAACAAAATTCTCTTCATCACTATCGCATTGGGTATTCTTTCAACACCCGAGGCTTCATTAAATTTGACATGAATAGATTCTTCAACAACCATGCTAGTCTTGTTGTAAACCCGATATGCTTCTTCTCTTGGTTGAATACCCCATAAATATACCTTTCTTCGGCCTTAGGATCAAGTTTGTCCAATTGATCCTTAGTATTCAAAATAAAGCACTTACATCCAAATATTTTGAAATAACTAATATTTGGAGTTCTTCCTTTCCAAAGCTCATATGGAGTTTTATTCATATTAGACGAATATAAACTCGGTTAATGACATAGCAAATGCGGTACTTACGGCTTCGCCCAAAAATACTTTGGAAGTGAAAATTCATTGAGCATGGATCGACTCATTTCTTGTAATGTTCGATTTTTTTCGTCGGCTACTCCATTTTGTTGAGGTGTCCTTGGGCCGAGAAATTATGAGCATATCCTTTGGTTTCACAAAATACTCTAAATTCACCGTCAAATTCTCCACCTCGATCGCTTGAATAGACTTGATAGTATCTTCTTTTTTCATTCTCAATAAGTCTACACAACTTAACAAACTCATTAACGGCATCGTTTTTATTGGTAAGAAAAAGAGCCCAAGTATATCTCGAATAATCATCGACTATAACAAAAGTGTAATGTTTTCCACTTAGACTAGCCGTACCAATATCCCCATACAAATCAAGGTGAAGGAATTGTAGGGGTTTGGTAGTGGAAATTTCATTTTGGGCTTAAAACTACTCTTAACTAATTTGTTCTTTTGACAAGTGTCACATAAGCCAAGATTTTCAAAATTCAATTTGGGTAGTCCTTTTACATGTTGGTTTTTGTAAATATTTTTCAAATTCTTGTATCCAACATGTCCGAGTCGCCTATGCCATAAACTCGTTAAATCATTATTGGCGACAAGACAGAAACATTTTGACTAACCAAATCACTAGTACAAATTTTGTAAAGATTGCCTTTTCTATTTGCTTCACAAATAATATTACCATTTTTAAGAATAAGGCATTTTTCTTTATTAAAAGAAACATCATAATTTGAATCACAAAGTTGGCTAACACTTATCAAATTAAACTTAAGCCCTTCTACTAAAAGAACATTACAAAGAGAAAGAAGAGTTACCAATTTCTCCATTTCCAAGAATTTTTCCTTTGCCATTGCACTTCCGAACATGACCATACCCTCTTCTCGAGCTTGATGTTGGTAAAAAGCTCTCTCCTCCCGGTCATATGGCGTGAACATCCGCCGTCCACGAGCCATTTTGAATCCTCCATGGTTGTTATAGCCCCTATTACCTACAAAATCATTTCTTTTAGGTACCCTATAATTTTGGGGTCCATGGGGTTAGTCTTGAGACCTTTGGGTCTCCAAACATGTCTTGAGCTATTTCTCAATTTGCAATTATTAGCATAATGTCCAACTTTGCCACAATAAAAACAAGTAGGAGTATTATAATTATTGCACGCATAAAAGTCGGACCTTGGTTATTTTTCTTAAAAACACTTTGAAATGGCTTATAACCAAGTCCCGATTTGGAATGCTCACCTCTTTGTGCATCTAAAATTTTTGTGACTTTATCCGTACTTATGTTGAAACGATGCACGTCATTTTTCAAACATTCAATATCTTTTGTGAGCGATTCCTTTTCGGTTTCAAGAGAATGAATTCTAGTAAGAGTAAGAGCATGAGCTTTGTCTAAAGATTCATAAGAGGTAAATAATTTTTCTTTTTCAACCTTAATCTCCTTATGCTCCTTTTTCAAATTTTTGTATTTAACGATTAAATTTTGAAACTCAATTTGCAATTCATCAAAATCACATTGCAAGTCATCAACTATGGAGGAAGTAGAAGAATTTGAGTGTACCTCATTGTTTTCATCGCCTATGGCCATGAGACCGTGTTCGGTTTCTCCTTCCTCATCGGTTGTTTCGAGTAGTTCATCCCATGTTTTGACTTCCGCATTTAGAGCCTTCTTTTTTGTAAAAGGCTTCCTTTTCTTTTGCTCCTCTTCATCGAGCTTTGGGCACGGCAATGAAGTGCCTGGGTTTTCCGTGATTAAAGCAAGCATTATCTCTTGGTTTTCTTGCTTTATTTTTATTCACAAATTTTGCAAATTTTCGAACAAGTCTGCGGCCTCCTCATCATCATCATCATTATCATAGTATGCATTATTAGAAGAGGAAGCAAGACCTTTAGGAATATTTTGCATACCCGATTGATTGATGGTTGGTTTGGTATTTTTCCTCTCCTCGAGATAGACTTCATAGATGAGGAGGTTCCCGATGAGCTCGTCAAACTTGAGTGTCTCAAGATTTTGTGCTTCCGTGATTGCCGTCACCTTTTCGGACCATGAGCCGGAAGAGCATTCAATACCTTAGTCACTTTGTCTTCTTCGGAGATGACTTTACCGAGAGCCACAAGAGGATTGACAATGTTGTCGCCTTTCCACCATCTTGGAGATGCTTTCACCATCATACATGTTAAAGTTTTCAAAGTCTTTAACAAGCATGGTCTTTCTAGCTTGCTTGACCTTCTTTGTCCCTTCATATATAGTCTCCAATTTTTCCCAAACCTCATGTGCCGACCTTATGCCTCGTATGCGATTGTACTTCGGTGGCGGTAAGTGAGCAATGCAAAATATTTAAGGCCTTACCGTTTAGAGAAAAGCCTTCTTATCATTTTCATCGAACTCCTTGAAAGGTTTAGGAGTCGAGGTGCCATCCTCCATTTTTTTCGTTGGTTGATCAACTCCTTCAATAACCACATTCCATATGTCAAATCCGCACTTTGTAGAAAGACTCCATACGGTCTTTCCAAAATGCGTAGTTGTTGGCGTCGAACAATGGTGGCTTGTTGGTGGAGGCGCCGGTGGTGAGATAAGCGTCATTCGTAGCCATGGATCTTTCCTCTTTACTCGAACGAGCTAGCCAAAGAGTTTGGCTTTGATACCACTTGTTAGTCCAAGTGGCTACGATAATCTGAGGGGGTGAATAGATTATCTCGGTTTTTCGATTTTGCCCTCTTTTTTCGAATAATCAACCAAAGACGAGAATGTAAATGCGGAAATAAAACAACACTCGTCGATTTAAAGAGGTTCAACCCACCTAGGGCCTAATCCTCTACCACCCCAAAGATCTCCTGGATGGATTTCAAAAAGAAAGAAAAGATTTTATTAATTTACCAAAAATTAATACAACACCTCGAGGATTACCACAACCCTCCTTCACCACTTTGAGGATTACCACAATCCTCTTACACCACCTCGAGGATTACCACAACCTCTCTTACAACACCTCGAGGATTACCACAACCCTCTTACAACACCTTGAAGATTACCACAACCTTCAAACACCTATCACCTAGATCACCCAAGTGTATTCTTACCACAAGAATACTCACAAGGATGTCTTGTGTTGAATGATGACCAAAATCAAGATTACAACTCAATAATGATTGATACAATATGAGTGCAAGTGTAATCAAGAATTGAAAGCCTGGACCTCAAATTTGTGCAAGTGAAAGTGCTAAGGCTAATACAACAAGATATATGAAAGTGTTTGCTTTGTTTGCTCTTTGCTTGTATAGAGTGTTGTGTCTTGTTGCTTGAATGAAGCCTCTATTTATAGGAGAGGTCTTGCTTTGATTTCCGACATTGGCTCCTCCTCGGGGAGTGATTTGCTTTAAAAAAAACCATTTAAAATCATCAATATACCGTTAGAAATCAATCCCACAAAATAGGAAAAGTATGCAAAACGCAACGGATAGTTTCTTTGTCAAAACATGGGTTCGACCGGTCAAGAGAGATAAGATTTAAATTGAATTCTGCGAATTTTAACACAGGGGGACCGGTCGAAGGGGGTGCGACGGCCGCCTCACCGCGATGGCCATTTGCCGACGCGTTTTTCTAAAAGAGAAGTCTGAACAAAAATCCAACTTGCAGTGCAGGTCGCCCTCCGGCCGACCGGCCGACCACACCGGTCGCCCACCTGGCCGACTCGGCCGGCCCCGCTTTTTTTTCTTTACGTCCCCATTTTCTGTTTCAAAACTCAACTCAGTGTACGGGTTGCCCTATAGGGCGACCGGTCGAGCCTGAAACAAAAGTGTTGTCCAATTTTAAATCGAAAATAAACCCCAAGAAATACTCCGAAAATAGTAAAAACATTTTAGATCGATCGGAGGTATTGGGACAACATTTAGAGACATTGTTTTGGTATAAAAACTCATTTTAATAAAATCATCAAAATCATGATAAAAACATTTATCTAACAGCAACTTGCCAATTACCCTTTATTTTGTCATCCCTTAAACGGTATATCATTAAATGTTTTATGAAAATCATTTTATATCCCCATTAAATAATCCTGTATCAAAAAAATGCATTATAATGTTATCATTGAAATTAATATTTTTTTACATTATATATATATATATATATTTAACAATGCGTCTACAACAATTTATTGTTAAAATCATGTCACATTATTTTATGTACTTTATAATAAAATATCTTTTTCTAAATTAATTTGTTTGTTTGAGGGAGATTATAGGTGTTTTGTGTGTGTACTTAATATGTATTGTTTTGTTGTCTATTCCATATTTATTTATCTTTAAGTTTTAATTATTTTTTGAAATTATATACATTTACCTCACTAAAAAAAATTACACCTTGCCATGCTCGCTCGAGGCCCATATGGTCAATCAAAGGCTCACATCATCGCGCACCACCCGCACTGGCTATCCACCGTAACGACTTGCTTATTTTTCCCGTTGAAATCGTGCCGAGGCGACTGGCGATGGGGGCGCCCTTAAAACCCCAAAAATAGCTTTCGCCGACAATGCTCTAACTCTAAACTCTATCTCATCTAGTTCAATCTCTTGCACGTGATGCTGCTCAGTCATCTGATGCAAAGGTTACTCAATTGGATGAACCAACCATTGCCCGTGAAAGCGATATCTTAGGCATATTAAGCTCAATAGGCTTCCACAACTGCTATTACCAATGAGGCTCCTGTAGCTGATGCAAAACGAGCTGTTTGGCCAGGAAAAAGGCGAATTCGAGTGTGATTGGATATGCTTTCATTATAAAAAATTCTTTTCACTAGAGAATAGAGAAAAAAATTATGATGAAATTTTTAGAAAAAATTTGAGAGTGTGAATGGATATGTAATGATGAAAGTTGATTTGATTTAAAAATAGTAAATTTATGATTGAATGTGATTGGTAATTAGAAATGTGTGAGTGAATGAATAGTGAAATTTGTGGGAGAATGTGTAATAATAATTAGTTTTTTGTTAAAAAATGTGTAGATGTGATTGTTGTAAGAAAAAAATGAGAAAAAATGAAAGTGAGAGAATAATATATTTTCTGAAATTTTTCATAAACAATCGCATGTTTGGTCAAAAACATTTCTCCAGCGGAACAAAAATAAAATTTCGCTCATATCCAATCACAGCCGAAGTGTTCCTAGAGGAGAAGGGAGAACTTCTTCTAATTTAGGCTGCGGGTGGAATACTAGTTTATAAATAAAGGTGAAAAGTGAAAACCCAATACATCCTTTTATGCTCATATTACACGAGCCCACTTTGCCAGCGGCCCAACAACCCCTTAATTCAAGTATTCACTATTCACCGACTTTTCCGAAAACCCCATTTAAATTGGAACTTTGGAGTATTGCTTCTAATTTTGCCACTTCAGTTATAAAACCCCTGGCCCTAACGGCATATTTCGGTTACCCCCTCTGCTTGCTTCGAATTGCAGAGAGCGCGGGCTGGTTCTGGTCTTCTAGGGTTTCGAATTTCAAGATTTATCTCTGTCTGTTCTACTCTTCTGTGGTGCATTCCATCGTCTGCAATGGCGACAAAGGAACCTACAAACGCAACTGAGCAATCTTCGAATTCTGCAAAAATAGTGGACGCCTCCCTCTGGTGGGAACCGTTCAACACCTTTCTCACCGAACTTGAAAATGCCTCTGTCTCCTCCGAAATCCCCCCGCATCTGGTAAAGAACGTTGGAAGAAAAAAGAAAAACAACTAATGTGATATCGCGTATTTGAGTGTTGAAAATTTGAAATTGATGTATCATTGCTTGAATTTAGTTGAAACAAAGAAAAATTCTAAGCGGTAATGTGAAATCGTGTGCACGTATATTGTTTGTGGTGAAAATATTGATGAGTTGCGTGATTGAATGGATGTATTTCAGGAGAAGAAGTTGAAGGATAATCACGCTTGGTTTCTGGACACTATTAAACAATTCAGGTTGCCGAACCAGAAATCTAGGGAAGCATTGGATTCACCGTGTGTCAAGATTGGTCCGTGCGAGTTGAATGTACAGCCGGAATTGAAAGACGCAGCACTCAAGATTAGTTCAATCTTGGTAAAGTTTATTTACCCTTTTTAACAGCATTTTCTCAGTTAGTTTTTGCGTCATGAGCTTTTATTACTTATAAGTAACTTCGAGCGCTGCTTGAATTAGTTGATATTGATTTAATTGTTGAGACAATGATATATAGCTTGCATGCTTGTCAGTGTTTAGATGAAGTACAGTCATATATCCTTGTTAAAAGATCAATGGAGCGCGAAAATGCAGCAGTCAATGATCTACATCCGAATATTCTAAATTTGGTTAGTATACCACATCTTCTTCTTATCTATCATAATTGAGCTTAATAGTGCCTACTTATAAAACTTTTTATTCCCACCTTGCAGCTTTTGAACCACCATATAATTGTTATTATTTATGTTTTCGGAATATTTTCACACTGCCTTATGATTGATGTATGCCATTGTGAGGGAATGGTAATTAATAACAGAAGAATGGTTTGTACTACCTGCTTAATTAACTTCCTGTAACTGGATTAGCTTGTGAAATAAAACCCGGAAGCTTGTAATGCAGAGCTGCTCCTTACCAATTTGTGAACGTCATGGAGCAAACAAACTGTCTGCAGAACCTCACCGGGTGTGTTTGTTGTCCATGGAGTAAGGCATAAAAAGGTGGCTGTAGTATGGTAGCTTTGCTGGACATTCAACATAGACATAATTGTTCATTTGGTTTTATATCTGAGTTTATCCAACTTTATGTTTCATCTTAATCTGATTTACAACGTTTTTATTTTATTAATATAATATATAGTTGATCTTTCAATGAAGCATTGATTCAGTGATAGTTCTTTAACACGTGCTCTATCCTCTGTTGGAAACTTGAGGTTGTTTAAGTGCAAGTTTCAGTGATTGGTCATTTATTAGTTCTATCTTGAAATCCTTCTAGGTTGAACAAAACCTTACCCTCTAATATTTTACTATATTTTCAGTGTATTTGTTTGTTATTTGTTATTTGTTATTCTTACTTTTTTTCCCTTGTTACTTTTTTCTTTAGGTTATGCTCGAGTACTACATCGAACGGCAATGCCTCTTGAAGTGCACTAGGCAGATTCTTATGCATGCCTGTTAGCATTTCTTCCTTTGGTTTCATGTTATTCTGATGTCAGAGCCAAAAATACATATATGCAATAGAAAAAACACCACATACTCAAAGAGACGTACATATGTTGTGACATTTGTAATTAATTGCTCTGCTATGTCAACTTGAGTAGAATTATTGGCTGGATTATATTTTCTATTTAGTCAAATTTAATGCATCTACATGTTGGAAAATCATTTAACTTTTGAATAAAAAAGCTTAAGATATCTCTTGTACCTTATTTTTCATACTTTACTTGACATAAATTTTTGTGAATTAAATGTCAACAGTTGCAAAGTTATTTGTTAGCTAGACTTATTAAGCATAATTTAATGAATAAAAATATTTACTCTCGGTTTTCATAACTTAATGAGTCTGTAACTTATGTTAATATATGAGGTGATTTATTTCATTCACGTTTTCTATAGATTTTGATGAAGGATAAGAAATGTATTTTACAGTTGCTACTTAGCTGTTTTCACGCTAATGTTTCCGAAGTTTTACTTGCAGAAATGAACATAAGATGTATTAATGCTTGTAGACTTATTGGATTTCTTCACAATCATAGCATAAAGACAGATTTTACTCCTATTTTTTTAACAGTGAAAAATGACGAAGATTGAGGTATGCATTTTTACAATTGGTAGACTCTGCGTGGAACTTTGGAAGTACAGAAATTGAAAACTGTTTGTAACTTGTCAAATATTTGGAACTGTCCATGATAGGTGATGCTGCTGCAAATGATGTGTTTGTATTAACAATATTGTAGAGATTGAGAGAATCTATCTGCTTTTCTGATGGTGTTTCATCTTTATTTTCGTTGTCTTTCACGAAGAGTGTTCATATTTTATATGTTCATCTTTCCTTTCTTGTGACGTAAACATTTTTGGTGCAGTACATTTTGGATCTCAATCAGAAGGAGGTTCAGCTGTATTGAAGGAGGCACAAAGGTTAATTTCTGATGGACTTGAATGCAAATTACTTTCTATCTTCCAGGACCTTCTGTCTTCCAATTACCCCGAGCAAATGGTAAGTTCAATTGTTACAATCAAATATCGGTTCTTTGTATGTCATCATTTTAAATAGGGACATGCGTTTGACTGCATTTTTTGCAGGATTTTGACCTCTACACTTTATGGGCTGAGGAGACACTTATAGAGGACAACTTAATCCTTGACATTCTGTTCCTTGTTTATTATGAGTCGTTTTGTACTTGTGATGCAAAAAGCTGGAGAACATTGTGTGGGCTATATGAGGTGATCTACTTTTCTTGCCTTTGTTGTACTGAGGAACATTTTTATGCATCTATTTATCTTAATTTTCTTTCTGCAATGCAGGGGATTGTCACTGGTTCCTACAACTTCCAGAAACTGGCAATATCACCTGATGCTATTCGTGCTATATATCATGCCAAGGTGCAGCTGCTATTTATTCTCATCGAAGCTTTAAACCTAGAAAATCTCCTTCAAATGGTCCATGACAACATTCCTTTCAGGTTTTGCTGCAATTTCTCTAATAACTATCTGTTTTATGTTAAGTTACTTGAATTTGCTTTGTTAAGTTACAATGTAAGAACTTAACACGTCAGCTAAAAAGAACAGAGTACAAATGAAAAGATTGAAATGTTCAACTGTTGCATTACTTTATATTTGTAAATTTTGATACTATGTGTGTACATATTATACGCTTACAGTTTTCCCTAAATAACTGAAGTGATTGCTATTTTTCGCTCAGGCAGGGTTCTATTGGCTTTTCCGAGAGTGATGTTCAACAAATGGATAGGATGATTTCTAGTTTCAATGCTTTTGAGGCTAAAGAAGAAGGCCCTTTGATCCTCGCATGGGCGGTGTTTCTCTGTCTCATTTCCTCTCTCCCAGAAAAAGAGGAAAATAATTTGCTGATGGTACATTTTTCTATCACAAAATGTTTAAATACAATCTTGCTTGTACCGTTCTTCTGCAACCTAGTTGGATTTTTAACCTTTTCAATCATATCAGGAGATAGAACATGTTGGCTATGTTCGTCAAGCTTTTGAAGCTTCATCTTTGGGATATTTTCTTGAGATTCTACAAAGTGACACATTAAAGTATTCAGACGTGAGTAATCTTTATTTATAATATTGTTTTTGGTTGTCTTGTTGGCTGTTGCTATTTTAATGGGGCATATATATGAACGGAAATTCATTGAAGATTCCTTTTTATTATTTATAGTTATATTCATTTGTAACTCTGATTGCTATATTCTGTGCTATGTGTTATCTTTTTTATTGTATGAATGATACTCTTTCAATATACTTTTTACCAGGGTCCTCTAGCAGGTTATCGGAGTGTTTTGAGAACATTTATATCGGCATTTATTGCATCTTACGAGATCAGTCTCCAGGTATCTCATAAGCAGATAGGCATATGATCAGTACATTTTATTGGTCATTTGGATGTTCATACCTCTTCCCCCGTCTTGCAGTTCGAGGATGATAATTTGAAATTAATACTGGAAATTCTTTGCAAAATCTACCGAGGGGAGGTCTGTTTATTCAACGATTTTGATGTTAAAGCATCATATTCAGTCCATTTATAATATATTAAGAGAATTGATTTCTTGCAGGAGTCTCTTTGTATTCAGTTTTGGGACAGGGATAGTTTCATCGATGGTCCTGTCAGGTGTCTTCTTTGCAACCTAGAGGGTGAATTCCCTTTCAGGACTATTGAACTTGTAAGCTTGTTATCGGCCCTCTGTGAAGGTGCATGGCCATCGGAATGTGTGTAAGTGAAACTTGGTGGTGCTTTATGGTGTGTGTCATGTATAGTCTTTGATTATTTTACAACTTGGAGGATACTTTTGATGTTTTGACACAAGCAGTTGATTTTGGTGTCTTGATTTGTGGTTAATAATTATGCTTTTGTTATAGGCAATACTTGGATACTTTTCTGTTCAACTTTTATATTAGAGCTAGTAATAAAACTGTATAAAAGACACAATTTAATGTTGAGGCATAATTTAGTTTGACAAAAGATTATAAAGATCAATGAAAGTTTTATTGATTTCATTAAGTTTAAGCGGGGTGTAGAAGTTTAGGAAAACATCTTTTAAAGACGTAGTTTGATCAACTTGAACATAAGGATATTCTCTAACATGAACCTAGTAAACACTATGGTGTCAATATCAACTCCAATGTGCTTTTCATTATTTCACTGCCCACCTAACATTTACAGAAGCACCCGAAATCACACACAAGTTGCAATTCTTTTTTTGTTCAAGTTTTTCTTTCTTCTGAAATATAGCTGTGATCTTTTGAGCAGATTTAATTTCCTTGATAAGTCTGTTGGGCTATCAACTCCGATTGGGATAAGCGGCCACTCTATTGTGGATGTTGTTTCAAAGATCGTTGAAACACGTTCCCCGGTGCATGTTCCTGGTGTTGAAGGCTTGGTAATACCTAGTAAATCTCGGGGTCAAGTGTTGAGAATGATTGATGAAAATTGTGCTCTGGTACGGTGGGAGGTATGTGGTGTATGTATAATGTTTCAGTTTACTTATCATGCCATTTTTCACCGTCAGTTTCTCTTTGTAAGTTCTTTGTTTATGGCAGCAGCTCAATGGATTCATGGTTATGCTACTTTGAGGCTTTTGGTTCTTTGTATATTTCTTGTATATCATATTCTTTTCTTGGTGTTATGGATATAAATTTATTTCAGTTTTTCATCTGACATTAAATCAACATTCCCGCTATTTTTTTGTTATTACATTCCCGCTATTTAGTTCTGTAGCTTTTTAATATACCATTGTTAACTTAAAGTGGCTCAGACTGATTGCATTATAGTTTAACTGTAATACTAGGAAGTGCAAAAGGACGGTGCATCCATTATATTTCCTAATTTCTTTGCTAAATCAGAATCAGAATATCAATTTAGAATGTGGAATACTTCTTGTTCTTGGAAGTGGTAGTGTTTATCTTGCTAAGTCTTGATACTCACACTGTTTTTTCTGGAACATAGCAATGATATACAATTTGCTGTAATCTAATTGAGCTATGTGCTTTTGGTGATAATTGAATGTATGTGCGTGTTTGTGTTGGAATTATTTTCAGTTAATGTGGAATAACAAATTTTAAGATATACCTCTTTAACTCTAGAGAGGTTTTTCTTTGGATAGGCTGGGTATGTGGAAGTCAAGGTCTTCTCCCTGTGTCAGAATTTGTTAGTTCATATATTATTATACATTAGCTGGTTTTATTTATGTCCTGACCTCACCATCATTCTATCCTTTCTTCTCTTTACTTGTTTTACGTGTCTATAGATTTGGGGTCCCAAAACTATTGTTTGTTTAATCACACTTCATGATCTTTGTTGCTTATAACCTCATGCGTAATGTTTTGGTGCTGCTATCATCCCCTATGCATGGTAATTGTAATTGGCATGTTTCAACACTCCTGCTCTTTTTTTGTGCGTTCCATTTTCCTCCTAAGTAAGGTGCATGATTAGTTATTCCTGCGAGTACTATTTGGCTTGTGGTCTCGTTAATGCTGACTGCTATTGCAGAAATTCTGACAATGGATTTCCCTTTTAGCACGTTGAAGGCGCTTATTGAGTGCTTGTGTGTTTTTCTTTATTGATAGAATTCTGTGCGGTATACGTACTGTTAAAACTTTTCCTATTATTTGTATTCCCCACCCCTACTTTTCTAGCTTACATGTACATTATGCTTGTCTTCTGGGCAGTACACAGAATCTGGAGTGCTTGTGCTGCTTTTGCGTTTGGCTCAAGCGGTTTATATGAAGAACTCCGAGGAGCTCATTGTTATTCTTGGTTTGCTGAGTCGATTGGTGACCTTTAATGCGGTAATCAATTTTAGATTGGCTTCTTTTGTTGGCTTAGTTCATTGCTAATGTTTTACATCCGTAAGATTGGCATGCTCTCTAATAATACGCATGTTAGCTTGATATGTATTGATTGAATTCTTATCGATATGTGTTCTTCTTTGATCACTTTTATTTGATAATATCTCATCATTATCAAACTTGAATTCAGGTATGTGGTCATCATAAGATGCTTCCCTTTATGAATTCTCACCTTTTATGCTTGATATTCTTGAATGGATACTGGTCTACTGCCATCTCTGCGTACAATACCTTTCCTTCCCCAAAGACGCTTCTTTGAAGAAAAAACTGTCACTAATCTGCCAAAATTCCATCCAAGTATCTGTTTGACATGGTTGGAGGGGTTGTTTAAGGGTTGAGTGATGGTTCAACGGGTATGTCGTGTCTTGAAATTAGATGTAGGAGAGAGCACTTGTTACGGATACTTATTGATTGGGCACTTGCAATGAGAGAGCACTTGTTGATATGGATACTTATAGACTTGTGATGTTAGGCTGTTTGTTATTCTCTTGCGAATGCTTGGAATTCCTTCCATGATGAAGAACTTACCATGGGAAGCAGGAGAAATATGTCCTGGTATGACTTTGAATATCATAATTTTTTTCATGTCCTTGGATAATCAAATCCTTTTTTTTTTTTTGTTTAGTATGAGTACTCTTTTGTCATTGAGTTGCAATTCTCCTGCTCTCGATTGCAGTATTGATGTGGTTGAGATTGTTTGCGCTTTGGTGAAAAGCTTCTCTCCTAGCGTGAATGGTGCAAAGAATGATGTCCATGGGAGTTAATATATTGACGAAAATGTTGAGATGGTAATCATTTTTATTTCTTTTGATCGCTTCCTTGTTCCACATGCACACTTGACCATTTTTTTGTTTGTTTATCATTTGTTTTCATGCCAATGTAAAATATTAGGAAGTGAAAAGAGAAAACTGAATATGTTTTGTGTATTTAACTATGATTGAACTTGTACATTATATAAAAAGACTTAGCCTAACACTTCTCATAAATTAAGGAAAAAGAAACAACACTACCTAATTTAGGGCACTAAGCTCGCCACTAAACTTCCACTAATAATATACTTTACAATATCTCAACACTCCCCTCGAGGTGGAGCATATACATCATATGCATCCATCTTGTCACATATATAAGTTATCCGAGGGCCTCGTAATGATTTGGTGAAAATATCGCCGAGTTGATCTCTGTGAGTTGACAAATGAAGTCCTGATGATTCCGAGATAATCTTTTCTCTAAGGAAATGACAATCGACTTCTATATGCTTCGTTCTCTCGTGAAAACTGGATTGGAAGAAAGATGTAGAGCCGATCGATTATCACACACGAGCTCCATAGACCAATGTCACGTATGTAATTTCGCAGTAAGTGTTTTAGCCACAAGAGTTCACATGTTGCGTGAGCCATAGCTCGATACTCAGCCTCTGTACTTGACCGAGCAACAACGGTCTGTTTCTTGCTCTTCCATGAAATCAGGTTTCCTCCTATGAATATACAGTAACCAGAAGTAGATCTTCGATCATTCTCATCTCCTGCCCAATCAGCGTCTGAATACCCAATGATATTAGTGTGACCCTTATCAGTGAAAACAAGTCCTTTTCCAGGTGACCCTTTAATGTACTTTACAATACGGATAAGGGCATTCCAATGACTATCACAAGGAGAATTGAGAAATTGACTTACTATACTTACTGGGAAAGATATATCGTGTCCGGTCATAGTGAGATAATTCGGTTCCCAACAAGCCTTCTGGTATCTTCCTGGATAAGATAAGGCTCCCCGATTAGGGAAGGAGCTTTACATTAGATCCATAGGAGTAGTAATCGGTTTACAATCAGAAGACCGGTTTCTTCTAAAATATCAAGAGCATATTTTCTTTGAGAAATAGCAACACTGACTTTGATTGGGCTACTTCAATCCCAAGAAAGTAACGAAGAGGGCCCAAATCTTTAGTCCGAAAATTCGAAAAAGATGATGTTTTAGTGCGCCGATACCTTCACAATCGTTGCGAAATTACAATGTCATCAACATAAACCACAAGATAGATATAGGTATTTGATGATGAGCATCTAAAGAAGACAGAATGGTCTCCTTCGCAACGAATCATCCCAAATTGTTGAAGAACTCTGTTGAATCATCCAAACCATGCCCGAGGTGATTGTTTTTAGCCATACAAAGATTTTTGTAATTTACATACTAATTCACACTCCCCGAGCAACAAACCCGGAGGTTGCTCCATGTAAATCTCCTCCTCTAGTTCACCATGCAAAAATGCATTTTTGATATCTAACTGAAAGAGTGGCCAACGTTTCATGGCGCCCGTGGCTAAAAATAAACGAACAGAGGACATTTTTGCAACGGAGAAAAAGTATCACCGTAATCTTGACCATAGACTTGTGTATATCCCTTTGCCACTAATCGAGCTTTTAAGCGATCAACTTGGCCATCAGGACCCACCTTAACATTAAAAACCCATCGGCACCCAACAACAGATTTTCCAGATGGAAGAGGAACAAGCGTCCAAGTTTGGTTGGATTCTAAGGCTGTCATTTCATCAATCATTGCTTGTGTCCATCCGGGGATGGGATAGTGCTTAAACTGTCTTTGAATAGAAACAGAAGAAAGTCACGGTCTACAAAAGCACAATATGTGGGTGACAAACGATGGTATGAGAGAAAATTATAGATATGATAAGGGTTACGAGTGGAACGTATACCTTTGCGCAGAGCGACAGGCAAATCAGGTGAAGTGGGTGAATCCGGCAGGGGAGAGATATTCGGAACAGAGAGAGTCAAGACGTGACTCTCCTCGCCGTTCATAAGTGATGCCGCACCGGTTTATAGGTGGGAAGATTGTGGCGAAGATGATGGAGCAATGGACATTTCGGGAACTGTAAGGCTCATGAGCAAAAAATAGGGTATAGGCAAAACCCGATCCAAATCATCTGAAGGAATGTTTGTAGTAGCAAAATATGATATGTCTTCAAAAAAGGTAACATCTGCACAAATATGTGTTTGAAGGAGGAGAGTAGCATCGATAACCCTTTTGAACACGTGAGTAGCCTAGAAAAATACACTTGATAGACCGTGCAGATAGTTTATCGCGACCTATAGAGAGATCATGAACAAAGCAAGTACAACCAAAGACACGAGGGGAAACATCATATGGGGAGCCGTAGGGTGTAAAAAGAGTAGGAACCCGACCATTTAACACGTAAGATGGCATTCGGTTTATCAAATAAGCAGCGGTCAAGACTGCGCCCCAAAACTTTAAGGGTGCATTAGCATAGATCAAGAGAGTGCGAGCGGTATCAACTATGTGTCTATGTTTTCGTTCTGCTACACCATTTTGTTGAGGTGTATGAGGACAACTGGATTGATGTATAATACCTTTAGAACGGATAAATGAAATAAATCGGTCAGAGAAATATTCTTTTGCATTATCACTGCGCAAAACACGAATTGTTTTTCCAAATTGAGTCAGAATTTCCGAACAAAAAGTTTGAAAAATAGCGAATAACTCAGAACGATCTTTCATTAAAAATATTCAAGTACATCTGGAGAAATCATCAATAAAAGTGACATAATATCGATAGCCTAAGACAGACGAAACACGACTTGGACCCCAAACATCAGAGTGAACAATATCAAAGGAGACACAAAAAATTTACTACTATTAATACGAGTAGGAAAAGAGACACGGACATGTTTGCGCTTAATCGACAAGACTCACAATTGAAAGACTTTAAATGCGAAAGACCGGATACCATTGTTTGTAATTTTGGTAAACTCGGGTGGCAAGACGTCGATGAAGAAGATCGGAGATTCAAGATGGCGGCACATATAGTAGAGTTTGTGGATTGAAGGTAGTAGAGGCCTCGAGATTCGAGATCCTGTTCCAATCGTCTTCCCCCTGTACATCCGATCCTCCGAATTGAAAAAGAGTCGAAGTGAAGGTTATGGCGCAATTTAAAGAGCGAGTTAATTTGTCATGGAGATTAAATTAAAGGGACAATTGGGAACCAATAAGACATGAACTTAAAGATATTGAGGAAGTAGGTGAGATCCGTCCTATTCCAGTGGCCTGGATTTTAGACCCATCTGCAACAGTAATATAATGTGGAAATGTGGGTTGTGATAATTCAGAGAAAATTGAGGAATTACTCGCGTGATCGAAGACTGAATCCAAAACCCATCCCTGAGGGTGTAGATTGAGAAAGACAAACCGTAGAATTACCAACATGGGCAATAGTAGTTGAAGAGGTGGCTTGATGGGCTGCCTTCAGCTGTAGATACTCTTTATAGTCATTAGGAGAGAGTAAAGTCGATGATCGTAGGTGGGGATTGCGCAATATTTGCAGTTTTGTTGGGGAAACCATGTAAACTATAACACCGATCCTGAGTATGATTATCACGTCCACAATGAGTACAATAGAGATTTCCTCGGCCCCCTCTACCACGACCTCGACCACGACCACGACCTCGGCCTCCACCTCCACGATCAGTCGTATGAGACACAAGAGCGGAAGACTCAGGGATTGGCTGTGTGCCATGTCCGGAAAATGAAACTCTGATCAAGCGGCTAATAAGTTCCTCCACCGTAGGAATAGTAGCATTTGTTAGAGCCTGGTCACGAACAGATCCATACTCCTTCGATAAACCATGAAGAATAAAGACCATGAACAAATTATCAAGTTTAGTTATCATCTGTTGAAGATCAGTACTAACAAGCATTAATTTAAGCTCATCAATAGTAGATTGAGCTCGAATTAAATACTCGGACAAATCTTGGTCATTCATCTGAAGAGTAGCTAGATTACGAACATATTCATAAAGTCGTTGAATATCATTAGCATAAAGGGTTTTAGCCTTTGTCCAGACGTCATAACAAGTCCTATACGGACGGAAATGTGCCATTAGTTTAGGCTCTATAGAGTTCCATAACAAGGATACTAATTGATAATCAGCTTGTTCCCAATCATTTTTCAATTTAGCATCAATCTCGGAAGATTTTTTAGTGAGATGGTCTGAAAGACACTGACCTAAAAACCATAACTCAACTGAAGAGTACCAGTTCAAATAGTTTTTACCATTCAACTTTTCGGTGGTAATGGTAGGAGACCCTTGAAAGGCAAATGAAACCAAACCCTTTTTTTGTGAGGGAGATGAATCAGTCAGTTCAGCCATCGTAACACACCCTGAACAGATTTTTTTTTTTTTTTTTTTTTGGCTGACAAATGGTGGGATTATAAATAGATAAGAACAAGGCTGAACTAATAAATAAGCTAAGCAAGTTGACTGAAATATAAAAAGAAGGCAGACTGAAGAGAAAAGAAAGAAACTGACATAAAAAAAAACAAGGCTGAAAGAAGAAAAAGGACCGTAAGACGCCTGAAACGGAGAACCCACCGACTGAAAGTGGTACAGTCAGAAAGAGGAAGCAGCGGCGCACCAGGTGGCACAGGTGCGACGGTGATCGGACGGCGGTGGCGCGTGGCCGTCACGCGCGAAGAGATTACCGGCGCGTGGGGGCGCGTGCGAGTGTTTCCGGCGACGGGGTTCGGAGGTCCGACTGCTGGGAACCCGGCGAACTCGACGACCCGGCGCGTGTTGCCGGTGGAGGCTCCGGCGGTGGTGAACGGGTCCGGTCAGATTTGAAATGGCTAGGGTTTTGTCAGAAAAAGAAGAAAGGAAGATAATATTGTTTGAACCTGCTCTGTGATACCATGAAAAGAGAAAAACTGAATATGTTTTGTGTATTTAACTATGATTGAACTTGTACATTATATAGGCAAGACTTAGCCTAACACTTCTCATAAATTAAGGAAAAGAAGAAACAGCACTACCTAATTTAGGGCACTAAGCTGCCACTAAACTTCCACTAATAATATACTTTACAATATCTCAACAGGAAGAAAATGTGTAGCTTGATGATGATAAAAGCTACAAAATTTGATCCTTGTTGCAAATATTTCGCCGAGATATTTGGTGACCTGCTGTATCTTTTTTCCTTATGATTGTCACTCATGACCAGGTGTCTCAGGATGAATATGTTGAAATAATTTGTAACTTAAATCTGAGCATGGCCACCTTCAGTTAATTTAATAATTTACTCCGTATCAGTTTGTTTTTGTGAATTACATAATCTGGTTCTTACTTTGCGTTCGCCAATATTTGTTTGCTGCAGCTTGCCATCTCGTGTAGCTACGATGGCCATGAAGGGCAATATATTTGATGTTGCCTTGAGGACAAACCCTTTTGATATCGACTCCAACAGTTTATCAAGGTTAACCTTTTTTATTATTCTATAACTCTGGGATCTGAAATTAAAATGTGTTATGAAATATTTGATTGACTGCATTGGATAGGGTGTATGGAGTCATAGAAATTGATGCTTAGAACTGTTCCTGTCTAACAAAGGCTTACACGTGGTCCTCTGCCTGCGGTATAATTTCCGTTTTTTCATGACCTATTAAAATTATACGATGGACCAAAATATTTTGTGTTGATCTTCCATGTATGGATGTCTGGATGTCAAACATCTTCAGTTTCATTGAGTTGTGACACATGTGCAATAAACATTTCGCTGCTTTAATATCCTACTGTTTGTAATTCTTTTCCTTACATTGTAAGGAAAATTATGAGGAAAAAGCTTTCCCGAGTTGAATTGAGTTGAGTTGAGTTGATTGTCTACTCTCAGCGAGCTTATCTCCAGCTGTTTGTTCATTCTTATATTTGATCTTTCTGCGGGATTTGTTGGGGTGGGGGTTAGGGGAGTATTGCTTATTCAATCTCTTGATTTCAGTCTCTGTGGTGACTCTGTTTCCTATGTCTACTGTGACAATGGCTAGTTTTTATTTACATTATTTTTCCATGAATTGTTCCAGCGGATCCTGGTTGCTTTCTGGAAGACTTGCCAAAATGTTTCTGATTGATTGTGAGCAGAGTGATTGCTCAATGACTCTTTCAGGCATGTTTTTTATTTCTCTAGTTATTTTGTCTGGGTTATATTCTTTATCTGAAGGTGTTAGTTGTTTTTTGCGATCTATTCGAATGATTTTTACTTACAATTAACTTGTTTCTTTTTGTTAGAATTCATTTTTTCTCTCTCAATTATCTATATCCCTGTAATCGTTTTTTGGTTGCATGCTAATAATCGAGAATGCATCGACGCGAATTTGTTTCTTGCTCGCATTGGACCAAAATATTTAAAGAAAATTACACTTTACCGTCCCAAGTATATGTGGTTTTGCACATTGGTCCAAGCCAAATTTTCTTACACTTTTAACTTTATTAATTGTGTTGAATACCCTCTAAATTCCAAGTGATAAATCTTCTAAGAGAAGTAACTCTTCAACTCATTGCACAGTGCTGGACTTCACAATGAACCTCCTGGAGACCGGATTAGAAACTGATACCGTCCTTGCACTCATTGTTTTCTCCCTTCAGTATGTTCTTGTTAATCATGAATTCTGGAAATATAGGGTGAAGCGTGCTCGGTGGAAAGTAACACTTAAGGTATGAGATTCTTTCCTTGTACAAAACCGTGTGAAGTTTCCTTGTTTGTAGCTTTAGTGTACTCTAAATCTGTATTGTGGTGAATATGATAGGAAGTAAATATAGTAATTTTTATATAGGATAAAGATGTGAAATAATCATGGATCGTAAGATTTTTCTTGAACGAGCATGAAGACAATAGAGCAGACATTTCTTCCCAATTATTTTCACCTTTTTTCCTATTTCTTCTTTAGCCAACATCAATCAAGTCCAGCAGTTCTATATCATCTCATAGTCCTTCCTCTGAACTTTATTCTTCCTTCATATTTGGAGCTCATCTAGTTCGAGAATATCCTCTTGTTTGGAGTTTTTTTTTTAATTTTATTTGTTTGGTATTAAAAACCGCTGATATACCTCCAGTTTCTTTTAATTCTTCTGAATATGCTTCTTGTTTGATTTCCTTGTTTATAGGTGCTTGAAGTCATGAAGAAATGTATTTCGTCGATCTCGTTTTGCCAAAAACTGGGGGAAGTCGTTCGTGATATTATGCTTTGTGATTCTTCCATCCACTCTGCACTTTTCCGTATTGTTTGTACAACTACACCGAGCTTAGAGGTTGGCCATGTTGTATTTGTTCCTTATATTTTTTCACATATTTGTACATGATACTACTGTCTAGTCTTCGTATTTGACCTTAGTTCTTCCTCCTGTCCCTCTTCCCTTCTGCCCTTAACCAACAGAAACTTTATGTATCCCGTCTTTTCGACATACCGGATATTGAAGGACTGCAATTAGCTATATCTTCTGGCTTGGATGTCTTTGTCAGTATGATGTCTGCTTTCTCAAAGGTATGCTGCTTACTAAAAAGTGAAGAACTTTGAGTTTGAACCTTAGGGCATAGTTTTATTGCAGGAGACACATCCTTGTTATCTGCTGAAGTAAATTGGATATATCTGTTTGTTTGGGGAATCTAATTTTGTAATAAAAGATGTAGTAGATGTATCACATCTATTTGGTTGCAAGCTAATCACGGAAAGGTGGATGTCCTCAATATTTGTGTTGTTCTTTAATTTGTTCTGTCTAATGTGATAGTTTTGTGCTTTTTTCCCCTCTCTTTCCCTTTTTTCTTTCTTTTTTTGTGCAGCGTGCTCATTCATGAAGTTTTCGTCAAATGGTTATTTTCAATGAGGAGAGTGAATTTGTGTCTTCGTGATTTTTTATTTTGTTTTTTTGAGATACGTGCTCTGGAAATGATTATTTTGAAACGAGTAACTGAATTTTATTTGTCTGACCTTATTTCTTAGAGCGACGATTAATTTAGCATTATTCTTCTCTCTTCCTGATGTTCATTAATGTATTTATGTTTGCAAATTCTTCAATTAAAGTTTGAATAAAAATAAACTGTTGTTTTGTCAGGATTCACCGAGTCTTCCGGTTTTTCATCAAGCGATTCTATCTCCGATGACCAAGCCCATACCTGTGATCAGTGCTGCCATATCATTAATATCATACTTTCGGAATGCTGTATGCTCTTATTTCCTCATTAATTGTTGTGCTTCCTTCATTAGTTTTTCTTCCATCTTCTGATAGTTATTTATTTCTCTCGTATGGATGAAATACGGGTGAATGCTCCATGATGAAGTTTCTCAGATTGCAACCTACTTGAATCTAATTTAACAATGTGTTGGTAACCTTTCATTCATTTTTACTTTTTAGTAATGGATTTTTTGATAATTTTGATCTGGTTATATAGTTTGCATTTCATTCTTTGGCATAAAAAAGATGCATACTGCAACATTCAGTCATTCGGTTCACTATATAAGCACCAACGTATTTGCTTCTGTTTGCTTCGCAGGATCTCATGGCCTGGCCTGAATTCTCTTTTTTCCTTTTCCTTGTATAGTAGTAGCTTCTTGTGTGGATACTTGTTTATTGGTGACCTCGATAGGTTTCTTTGCTTCTTACTTTTGGCGTTCTGTTGTTTCGTTCAGAATATACAAATAGGTGCTGCAAGGTTGCTATCTGTGATATTTATTGCAGATTTTTCACAATTCAATGCGAGTCTCAGTCTGGATGATAAGGAGGTTTGGCAGCTTGCTAAATTGTGTCACAACTTTTGAGATTGGAAATTCTCTAGTTTGGCTGCTAATGTGAATATATTCTTGTTGTAGGTTGCTGATTTTAGAAAATCCATTTTCAGCATTCTTTCTGAGCAGCCACCTTGTAATGAAGATCTCATTGTTTCTACTTTGAATCTCCTAGCTTCAGCTGCACGTAATCAGGTTAGTTGTTCTTAATTTGACTCTTGATGCGGTAGGATTGCTTATCTTCTATTTAGTATATAAAATATTAGCAACAGTTGATTTGTATTGGTATTTCCTTTTCTTGACGTCAAATGAGTCCTAAATTTTTCAAGTTTTTTTTGGTATTTGTTCATTGCTTGTCCGTTGGTTTCTTGTTGGCCTAAGGAAATAGGGATCAGGGTGAGATATGTTTCATAGTGTAAGTTCGTAAAGAATGATTGGTCCTTGATAAAGTCCATTGCCACTATTTTTTTTTGGTTTCTCTTGTTTTTTTATCCAAAATATTCGTCCTCAATTTACATGAAAAACATCTTACAGTCATCTCTCTAATTATACGAAGATGAAAAAGGCCAGACCACAACATTTTGAGTTACTATATATTGTATACATAAAAGACTCGGGCTTCTCTGTAGGTGACACTCTTTCAACGCTATAGTTGCACAAAATGGCTTTGCTAGTTTATGCGATGTTTAGCTTGTTTAGTGAAAGGGAACATATGTGAATATACTTGAAAACTAAATTATCAGTCTATATACATCAAATGTTGGTCTTTGCACCCATTGCTCATCAAATTCGTGTCATATTTTACTTCAACAGTTAGGTTATATATTCTCTGCAGCTAGGCTGATTGACTTTAAAACAGATGCTTCAGAAGTCTGAAAGACCAAGAACCAACTGAATATGGCTCTTTTTTATTTTGATTTTGTAATTTGATCATTGTTTAACGTTAACTGATTTCTCTCGATGTTAAATAGTTTTACTAATTGCAGCCTGCTTTTCTCACTGCCGTCATCACATCCAAAGAGTATTTGAAAGCTCAAGGGTATAATGCCAACTCTGAACATCGGCCAAATAAAACTGAGAATGGATCCTTAGATTCTAAGGAAGAAAGTCTTTTGCATGCAATTCTGCAGTATTTAAGAAAGTCTGAAGATTTATTTCATAGGTATGCATCCATTAACTATTCAGTTTAATGGATTTTCTATATTTTGAAAAGACTGAGGACATTGAATTCGTTGAGTTATCTTTCAGGAAACCCAATATTTTGTTATGCTTATTGAACTTCCTGAGGGCACTGTGGCAAGGTGCACCGCAGTTCACAAAAACTTTGGAGCAGTTAAAAGTCTCAGACAAGTTCTGGAGACATTTGACCAATATTGTTGTGCTCTTTTCTGATGATCAAGACAACTTATCTGAGAAGTTTACTGACAAGAAGCTTCAAAACGTGGCTTACAGATACCAATTCCTGTCAAATGTATTGGATATACTTGGTTATGAGGTTTTTTTGCAAAAGAAATTGATGCATGCAGAGCTAGTTGTCAACAGAATATCTAAATCACCAACCAATGGGACAGAAAAAAAAGTTGATTCAAAAGATGAAGGTGCTAGTAGCCTAAAGGAGATCATTTCAACCTGGTGTAAGAGTTCGTTGTTGAGTGACCTGATCAAGGCATGTGTTTCTTGGGAATATGATAACAGCAGTCATATACGTGCGAAGGTCAGTTATGTATGCTTTTTGTTTCTTGTAACTGCTACTCCTCTCTTGCTTCAAGTCATGTGAAATGATAGTGCGTCTAATCTGTTGGTGTGTTTGTGTTTTCAGTATTTTAGCGAATGACTTAGATTAACCAAAACGTGTATTTTTTTTGCTGTTCCAGGTTGCTGCTAGTTTATTTGCTGTGCATGCAATGGTGAAAATAAGAAGTGGTGACTCGGGTAGTTTTTCTGTGTCACTAATTGAAAGGGTCGTTACTTTGTCACAAAAGGTATATATCCTTCATCTCTGTGATATGAATTAATCATTTATAATTTGATCATCCGTAGTCAGTTTATGTAAAGAATGAAATGTGAAAAATTGTGTCGTAAACCGAAAAACTAAAAAGGAATTGTGGGTCACTTTATCTTTGGATAAGATCAACTTCAGACAAAAAGAAAGTTGAGGATATCAAAGTGGATTTTTTATTCATTTTGAACACTTTGCCAACAATTACACTGTTCAGCAAAGACTATTGCGTTAGGATGCACCAGTACTTGCTCTGCAATGCTTGTACAGTAATATATTTGCTTTATCATTCCGTTTTGCGATCAGCTTTGACCTTGGAGATTTTTGGTGTTCTCGTCTGCAGTTATGCAAGTTACCAGCCTTTTCGGAATTGTCAACTCAGTATGCAGAGCGAGGTTACAGGTGGGGTTCATGTTCTTTTTCTCTTCAAGTTGGTATAGTGTGTCACAACTATTTTAAACTTATTATCTGATTGTATATACCTTTTACAAGTTCTAATATAACTCAGGGACTGGTTGTCATATTATTTCTGCATCATTATGTTACACTTGTTGGTGACTCTAGAAAGAGTGACTTGGTTTCATAGTTGCTTGTCAGTTGTGATATCTTCTGTCGATCATGTTATTGGAGTTTCATGGTTTCTTAGCTATTATGTTTAATGTCTATTTATGTTCTCCAGTGCTTCTTTGTCTCAGATATTAAAGGCAAAACTTTCTGTTCCCCTCTCTGAAAGGACAGAATGACCTCTGTATTCTGTTTCTTGTTTGTTTTAAGCATTTGGCTGAATTTTTATGTTGTTTTACATGTTAACATTTTTAGAATCGTTCCAAGTCTTATGTGTAAACGTTGTGTGGAAGAGTTCGGTTTATGCGTTGATCAGATGCTTTCTTATGCCTATGTCTCCAAATAAGTGTACCTGGCTCTTTTTTTTCCCTCTTTTATCTTTGAGTTTGTAATTTCAGTGGAGGACAAGAGTTGGAGAATTTGATACTAAGCGATTTGTTCTACCACATTCAAGGGGAGCTTGAAGGCCGCCAAATTGACAATAGACCATTTAAAGAGCTGTTGCAGTTTTTGTTAGATTCAAAATTTTTGGATGCTTATAGATATAAGCAAGATGATGATCTTTTACCAAACATCAAGAGTGTCTACCTGTACAACACTGCTCGTCTCAGAGCAGACATGGGGTTAGAAATGTGGGATCTGTTAGCATGGAAGGAATCTAAAGAAGTTGCAGAAACTATGCTCCTTTGCTTGCAAGATTCGAATTCAAGAATGTTGCACTCAAATTCCAAGCTTTCAGCTTTAAGAGGGCTAATTACCCTGTTGTATATGCATGAAGACAATGTGAGTTTCAGATTACCCGACATAACAAATCTAAAATGTTGCAGAGTCTGAATTGCCAGACTCATTCTATTTTGTAATTTTGTGTTAGACAACTGACCATCCTAGTTACTGTTATAATATTACTTTGGGATAATAACAAAAAAAACTGAGGTTCGGGCTAATTACCAAAAAACCCAGAGCTTGAAAATTGCAAAAATCCCCTTGAGGTTTGCTTCCGTCTTACAATTTCCTTTCATAAGCAAATTACATTTCAAAAATCTCCATGACATATAAATTTATAAAAATATTATAGCTACCCACTTAAATATAAAACATAATCAAACCTGAGGTTCTTTTTGGTAATTTTGAAACATTTCTGGGTTTTTTCGTAATTATCCCAAACCTCAGGGGTGTTTTTGTAATTATCCCTATTTCTTAATTTTCAAAGTTTTCTGGTTTCCTGATTTTTGTGGGAACTTATATATTTAGCTTTGGAAATTCGTGCACTCTACTATGTTGTTGACTATCATCTCTGCTTCTTACATATCAGGTCTTTTTTCTTTTATGATCTGGTTGATTTTGTAATCTTCCTATACAATATACATATATAGGTTTCTCAATGACTCGAGTTGAAATTGTACCTACTTGTGCAGTTAACAGAGGATGAAGCTTCGACCGGGCTGAAGATTTCTGAGCCTGTAGTTGTATCATGCATCGACCACATATGTTCATCTCTCCGTGCCACAATAGATTTATTGACTCCTATTCCGGATGCTAGTGAAGATGTGCTTGATATCCTTATAGCTCAAGCAGAGTTATTGCTACTACTCGTTAGATCTCTGAGTAATAATTGTTCCCAACCTACTTGTGTTCTTATCTTAAAGACCTCTGGATGTGGTCTCAAAGTGTTGTGCAGTTGTAGGCAAGCTCTTGCTGTTGAAACAGCTATGAATTTTTTCCTCAAGTTGATTATTGGTTCTGTTGAGTTGACTTTCAAGGATTTGCATTCAGACATTGTAACTCCGATTGAAGATGTTGAAAGTTCTGCTGAGGCATCCAATTCATGTTTGGGGCTATTACCTGTTCTTTGCAACTGCATTGAGCACCCAGATCACTGTACCCTATCCTTGGCTGCTATTGATTTAATATTGCAAGGTTTTTCAACACCTTCTAGTTGGTTCCCCATTATACATAAACATCTACCATTGCAGCATATTGTACAGAAGCTTCAAGAGAGAACTTTATCCAAAACTGTTTCAGTTATTCTGAAGTTTCTTTTGAACCTTGCACGTGTGCGACAAGGTGCTGAGATGCTTTTGAATGCTGGGATCCTTGCATCTCTAAGAATGTTATTGTCAGACTTTTCTGAAGGTGAGAGAATTTTCTCCAGCGTATCTGACAAAATGGAAAAGTGTCAACCCTTTTGGGGACTGAGCTTGGCTGTGATTACAGCAATTATTCAGTCTTTAGGAGATAGTTCTTCTGCTGCTAATACTGTGGATTATGTGATGGCTTACATATTGGTCGAAAAGCTCCTTTAATTTCATACTACCTTAGTGCACGGATTTTCCAACTGATGGACATGAAAATAAACGTGCTCGTGCGTTGAAATCAAACATTTCTTTAAGTGAGCTCAAGGAGACACAAAATACTTTGGCTCTAATCTGTGTCTTAGCAAGATATTGGAATTCATGGAGGAAAATCTTGCAAAGTATGGAATCTCAGTTAAGGGAAAAAAGCATCCATTTGTTAGCCTTCATAAGCCGGGCAACACAACGCCCTGGAGAATCACTTAGGAGAGATGCTCCTCTATTGTGCCATCCTGTTCTCAAAGAAGAGTTTGAGTGGTACAAGAAGAAATCTTTTATTAACTGCAGAAATGGTTGGTTTGCTCTGTCTGCTCTTGGTTGCAAGTCAAATCTCAATCTTGGGTCCTCGACGTTTCGAACCACTGCCCTGGTCTTGAGAGATCAGTCGAAAGACAATACTGATGTATCTCCTCAGACATATTTGTCTGACTTAATTGCAATTGAAATATACAAGATTGCGTTTCTTCTCTTGAAGTTTTTATGCATACAGGCTGAAAGTGCTGCCAGAAAGGCAGAGGAGGTTGGTTTTGTTGACATTGCACATTTTCCCGAGCTACCAATGCCTGACATCTTGCATGGCTTGCAGGTAATTTTATGGCATATTTGGAATTACTTTTCAAATGGACTTTTAAGTTATTTAAAGTTATTTTTTTGAGGTGTTCGGAGGTTTAAATTGGTTGGACTTTTAGAAATAAGTCACATTTAAAAAAATCTATTCTGGATAGAAACGAGAAAAGTCGGGCTTTCGTAATCTATTTCGTGTACTTTTATTTGAAGTTTACTAAAAAGTTGGTATTTCCCTATTATATCAACTCTCTTTCTATTTTAGTTCTGAAGCACTTTTTGAAAAGGAGTTTCACCAAACATGTTAATAATGTAAAGGATTTTTCTAAAAGACAATTAATAATAGAAAGGCAGTTTTCTAAATGTTAATTTTATTGCATTAGTGCTCCAAACATGCACTTATTTCATTTCTTATTCTGCATTGTAATGCTTCTTGTTGATCAAGGTATCAGAATTGTCAAGATTTTTTAATCGGTGTCCTGTATGGTCCTGCACCATCTCAACATTCTTCATGGTCTTGCATTTTTATTGTAAAGCCAATTGATATGACATTATGTGATAGTTTGACTCCATTTCTTTTATCTTATTGCATGTATAACCATCTTTGTACTCGCTATATTTGGACTTAGGATCAAGGGATTGCCATCATCACTGAACTGTTTGAAGCCAACAATACGAAACAGCTTGCACCAGAAATACAGGAGGTCTGTCTCTTATTGCTACAAATAACAGTCATGGCGTTGTACTTAGAGTTTTGTGTGATTCAAATTTGTGGCATAAGGCCTGTATTAGGCCATGTTGAGACGTTCTCCAAGGAACTTCGGCTGCTTATTAGAGGTAATGTTCACTTTTCTCCTAATTACACGTATCTCGGAGGGATGATTAAAAAAAAAACCCTGAGGTTTGGGCTAATTACAAAAAAATCCAGAGATGTTTCAAAATTACAAAAAATCTGGATGATTACAAAAAAAAAAAACCCTGAGGTTTGGGCTAATTATAAAAAAATCCAGAGATGTTTCAAAATTATAAATCTCCTCGGGTTTGATTATGTTTTAAATTTAAGGGGTAACCCTAATATATCCTGCGTTAGCCGGGCGGGCCGACTGGGGCCTAGCGCCTAGGGAGCCTGAACGGGGTTAGGCGGGACTTGGGCGGGGTTAGGCTCGAGAAAATAACCTAGGCGGACAAGGGGGGCCTAGCGCCTAGGCGCGGGGACTAATAGGGGTTGGGCGGGGATTTTTTGAACAATGAATATATCTATAAATATTAGGGGTTTTGGAATGTTTTTTTCTTATAAATGTGGGGAAATGTAAGATGAAATCAAACTCAAGGAGTTTTTTGTAGTTAGCCAAATCCTCTGTTTCTTTTATTTCGTAATTATCCCCTATTTCGGATTCTAATATGAAATGAGTCCTGTTATTACCTCTATATATCATATATTATTATTTAGAGATAATATTCAATGCTTTATTAATTATACATATTTTGTATTTTAATTTGAATGTTAGAAGCTACTAAAATAAATTTCTTCTTCCCTTGTACCTACAGCAACTGAGGGCCATGTCTTTCTAAAAGAGCCATTGAAAGCCTTGAAGCAGATTGTCTCATTTGTGTATCCTGAGTTAGTACAGCAAGAAGACCTATTTTGAGATAGTAGATGTGTATGTATATTACAAATATCACATCGGCTGTAAAATTGTATCTTCCCATGTTGTGAACCTGTGTTATTTATTTGTTGTGTTGTATAACATTGTGAGAACATGTTCTTGCATAACTTTCTAACTTTATAAATTTTCTCTTATTCTTAGCATGTTATAAAGGAAAAAATGTGAATCTCCCCCCCCTCCCGGTTTTTTGGTAATGCCGTTGTAATATATTGCGTTTTGCAACTAATACAAATATTCGGATTAGGTAGTAGTCTAGTGGTCAAAGGCTCTTATGCCTAGATCAAATGTTTGGGGTTGAAACATTCACCCCCTTACCAGAATATGTACTCAAATATAAAAAAAGAAAATTTTGAACTTAAAATAACTTCGAAAATAACTGGTTTTTTCTTTGCTAGCACTCCATGTAGGGTTTTCATTCGCATCACCCTTTGGAACAATTGTCTTTAACTTGCAGAAGATAATATGTAGGTTATTACTAAAACTCCTAATAAACCTAAATTTGATGATTTTTTTTTTTAGGAGAATGGATCTTTATTATTATTTCTTATGTTTTCTAGTTCATCTCATATTTTATTATCATGATAATATAGATCCATGCCCTATGATGTCTATGATAAGATGAATAATAAATATTTATTTTATAGAAATTTTGACAATTAAATAACGAATATAGGCCATATAAATGTATAATAAACATATCGTATGTAATTCCCACTTATGAAACTAATATAGCAACAAAAATTACTTTTTGAAAAAAAAAAACAAGTTATACATTAAAAATCTATCAAATTCACCCAATAATCAAAAAAATAAAACTAATTAAAACCTTATATTTTTTTTTTTGAAGCAACTTTATATTTTTCTTGGATAATAATAAAAGTGGTTCGACAAAGGACTCTTAAACCCTTTCAAAAAGGGGTCTCCCACCCACCCCACCTCACCGGATAATCAAAAGCATATGCCCACGTGATCCCAAACCCTAAACATAACCACAGTAAAAACTAAACTAACCCAACCTAACCTCACTTACTCAATACCCTCCAAAGATCGCGTCACGTGTCCCACTTCAACGGCCTCGATTACTTCCTCCACGGATAAACTCCTCACTCTGTCCTATATAACCCTCTCCCAACTTCGCAAAACCCTAAGTACGAGTGACAAAAACCATACCAGTGTGAGCAGATCGATTCATAAAAAAAAATGTCTAACCCAAAGGTTTTCTTTGATATGACCGTTGGCGGCCAACCCCTCGGCCGAATCGTTATGGAGCTCTACGCCGATGTCGTTCCTAGAACCGCCGAAAACTTCCGTGCGCTCTGCACCGGCGAGAAAGGCGTCGGCAGATCCGGCAAGCCACTCCACTACAAAGGTTCATCCTTCCACCGTGTGATCCCTAATTTCATGTGTCAGGGAGGCGATTTCACCGCCGGAAACGGCACCGGAGGCGAGTCGATCTACGGATCGAAATTCGCTGACGAGAATTTCGTGAAGAAGCACACCGGACCGGGTGTGCTGTCCATGGCGAATGCTGGACCGGGGACCAACGGTTCGCAGTTTTTCATCTGCACCGCGAAGACCGAGTGGCTCGATGGAAAGCACGTGGTGTTTGGGCAGGTGGTTGAGGGATACGACGTCGTGAAGGCGATCGAGAAGGTTGGATCAGGAAGTGGAAGGACTTCGAAGCCGGTTGTGATCGCTGACTGTGGCCAACTCTGTTAGATCTATCTCGTGATGATCTGTTGTGTTATAGATCTGATGATGATCCGTGCTTTTAATCTTATTGCTTTTTTCAATTTTCGTTTTCTTATGTTATGTCTAGGGCTATGAGAGATGGTTCTGAGTGAGCTATTTTAAAGTATCATTTCACTGTCTTTCCGAATAAGAATTAGATTTGCTTTTCATATTATCAGTTCATCTGTTCTATCTTAATTATCATCTTTGTCTCAAGTTATCTGTTGTGGGATTTATTCAACAGAAATGGTAAAAATTTAGAAAATTTTGCGCTTCTTTGAAACCCGGAATATTACAGTAACCCCTAAAATAAGACAAAAAGAAAGTTGAAGGGTTTTTTGAAATTTTGAAACATGTTTGGGTTTTTTTGTAATTAACCCACACCTCAGGGGGTGTTTTTGTAATTATCCCTAAGAATAAATCCAAAGCACCTGTTTGTTTCTAATGAATCAAACTTTTGGACAAAATACCCAAATAATCCAATTCTAGAGCGGAGGTGAGAGTCTAAAGAGAGTGGTGTGATGATTTGTTTCAAGGATGTGGAGCAACTCCACCGAGTTTTTGTCGGTAAAGATATCTTCAACGCATTTGTCGTGATATATATATGTTTGGGCCCCCATAAGGGCCCTACGGAGAAATTTCAGCCTTTATTTTCATTTATTTTCCAGTACATTATTTTGCCAATTTGTTTAAAAGACAAGGACAATGTTTAATTCAATAATTTTATGAAAATGGGTCATGCAAAAATATACAATCCAAATTTTGAACGGCAACCGATACTGGACCATTAAGTGATATATATTAGAGCTGCTAATTTTGGTCTGGCCCAGTGGATTGGCCCGATTGGTCCAGTAATAGAAATGAATTGGGCTACGTTTTCTTAGACATGAGTCGGGTTTTTTGACCTGGTCCATTAGGCCTGGAAACTGGTTCGGCCCGACTTTTCTTTGTATTTTTTTGGATTGGGCTGCAAAAATAACGACCTGGTTATTGTTTGGCTGGCCCCGGTTTTTTTGGGTCTGACGGTCCGGTATCGGTCCGGCTAGTTCGACACCTCTTTATAAGTATGACAAACATGGTGTGGAAAAAATAAAATAGTCTAAAAAATAAAAACAAACCAATGAGAAATAGATAGATAGAGGGCTTATTATTATGGATAATGAGCAAGTAGGCCAGTTAAATAGTGCGAGAGAACACAAAAACCATAACCTTAGGCCCACAGTTTCATTATTGAAATCCAGCTGAAATTCAGGCCCACGGTCCACAGTTTCACTATTGAAATTCAGCTGTAATTCAGGCCCACAGCTCCCCTCTTAGAAAAATCCAGATCCAGCTCAACTCCTCAGTCCTTTTCACAGGCTCCTTGAGCCGGATATTTTAGCCAACCCTTCTAATTGAATCGAACTCGAGCTGAGTATTATATTTAATTAGCTCAAATGAGCGTTTAACAATTGATCTCGAGTCAAAATCGAGTCGAGAATCCGATGGAGTGCTTTGCTTGTGAGATTTTTTTCATCACTTTCATTTTCAGATAATTTTTTCATCGTAAGTGTGATTGTGAAAATATTAAAAAAAAATCATCAATATTCACTCATTCTCACTTTTTCAATTATCAATCACATCTATTTATGAGTGCTTGCATTTCATTAATGGGCTCAGAAAGGGAAAGAATTGCTATATGGCTATAAAGCTAGATATGGCGAAAGCATATGATAGAGTAGAGTGGAAATTTCTTGCACCTGTTCTTGCTAAAATGGGTTTTGATTGGATTTTTATTAATTGGCTGATGGCTTGCATGTGTACTCCAACTTTTTCTTTCAATTTGAATGGACAGGTTAAAGGTTTTGTTGTCCCATCGAGAGGTATTAGACAAGGGGATCCACTCTCCCCTTACCTTTTCATTTTGCTTTCTGAAACTCTGTCTAATTTAATCAAACAAGCCCAACTCACTAATTCTTTTAAAGGAATTAAGATTTGTAGGGGAGGGCCTGAAATCACTCACTTATTTTTCGCTGATGATTCCATTTTATTTTGTGAGGCATCTTCACTTTAGGCTTGTACTACGTTTCAGATTTTAGAGAGATACTGTAAAGCATCGGGACAAATGATCAATGTTGATAAATCATCTGTTTTCTTCAGTAAAAATACCCCCGCTAATACGAGACAGGTTATTTGCAATATTTTGAATGGCATCTCTGTACAAGAATCAACAAAGTATTTAGGATTACCTCTTGTGCTTGGGAGATCCAAAAGAGAGGTATTCCAATTTACTATTGATTCAGTACAAAAGAGCTTAAATAGATGGAGCAATAGATTTCTCTCTCCGGCAGGGAAAGAAGTCCTCATTAAAGCGGTGATTAATGCAATGCCCAATTATGTGATGTCCGTTTTTAAAATTCTTATTCATATTTGTAAGGAGTTGAGTAGGATTGTGTCAAGTTTCTGGTGGGGTGCTAGCACTGATGGACCAAAACAAATTGCTTGGGTCTCATGGGATAAATTGACTATGCCTAAAAGTTTGGGGGGTTTGGGTTTTCAAGATTTTTCTTTGTTCAATGATGCTTTAATTGCTAAACAACTTTGGAGACTTATTACACACCCGAATCTGCTTGTTTGTAAAGTGCTAAAAGCAAAATATTTCCCGAAAGGGGATATTTTTTCTTGCTCGGCTAAAAACGGAGATTCTTGGCTTTGGAGGAGTTGGCTTAAAGCAAGGTACGTGCTAAAGTTGGGGATGAGGTACAAAGTTGGGGATGGTCATTCCATATTAGTAAGTGAACACCCATGGATACCAAAACCCCCATACTTTAAACCTACCACTATTCAGAACTGGGATTTGGAAGGAATGACAGTTAGAGAACTAATGAATACTGAAGGAAATGATTGGAACAGAGAACTCATTTATAATTCTTTTTGCAAGGAAGATTCTGATATCATTTTGCAGATGCCAATTAGTGATACGGAAGGCAGAGATCATATAGTCTGGCATTGGGAGAACAAGGGAAATTATACAGTAAAATCTGCGTATCAGCAATTGATCAAGAATAAAAGAAGCAGAATGACTATTGCTGAAACGAGTGATGGACATGATAGGGCAATGCAGAGTTGGAACAAATGCTGGAGATTAAATATAAAAGGGAAGATAAATCATTTTCTCTGGAGATGCATACACAATGCATTACCCATAGGTGATCTGCTGAAACGGAGGGGCTTAAAAATCGATCCTATATGTCAGGTTTGTGGTGACAAAAAGGAAACTATCGAGCATCTATTCTTCCAATGTGGTAGGGCTAAACTAGTATGGAAAATTGCACCAGTACATTGGCTTGAAATTGATGAAGGGATTCATGATTTTTGCAATTGGTGGAGCAGCATTAGTGGAATGGATCAGTCAAAAACTACCCAAGATAGAATAAATTTGTCAACATATATTCTTTGGTGGTTGTGGAAGACTCGCAATTTGTGGGTTTTTCAAAAGGAGAGGTGGACTGAAAAAGATGTGGTGGACAGAGCGTGGAATGAATGGCAAGAATTCCAAAATATCAGAGGGAAAAAAAGGATCACGATGGACAAAGATGAACAGGTAAATACAGTTGGAGATGGGGGGAATACTGAGCATATTTCGGTTGAACAATGTGCTATTGTGACAAGTATAGGAGCAGTGGCAGAGGGTAAGATGATTCTGGGAGGATGGATTGTAGATGAAGGGAAACTGATACATGCATGGACAACAACTAGGGATTGTGCTAATGATCCAGTGGAGGCTGTTCTTTGTGGGATTAGAAAGACAATTTGCTGTGCTTACAATAAGGGGCTGAGGAAGATCATCATACAAGTAAATAACAAGGCTAGTATTGACAGATTAAATGCAAAAACTGAGTTCGAACAAGAGGCAGGATTAATAGCGAAGGACATTTACTTGCTTTTGTATCTTTTTGATTATTGTAAGTTTGTTGGGCAAAATGTGAAAATTATTGCTATTTGTAATAGGTTAGGCCTATTAGCTCGGAACAATGATGTTGATTTGAATTGGACAGACCAATTCCCCGTTTGGCTCACATGTAGCCAAGATGGCCTATAGCCAGTCGGCTACGACAATATTGTGATGTATGCGTTGTTTTTGAGTTTTAATATAAATCTATCTTTTGGAAAAAAAAATCACATCTATTTAAAATTTTAATAAAAAAAATCACATCAATTATCACAATTACAAAAATATACTATTCATTCTCTCTTATTTTTCAAATCATCAATCGCATCCCATTACTATTACACTAAAAATAACTACCATATCAATTATCATCATTACATTTTCATCTTATATATAATCACATTTCCAATTTTATTTTGTTAAAATATTTTTTTTCATATTATTCTCTCCAAAAGTAGAAAAGAGTGAAACGAAATGTCAAATAAGCGCGGGTTCGAATCTGTATAGTCACAATTCTTTGCTGAAATATTGCAAGAGTTGTTTTTGGGTTCGTATCACGTTAGTTCTCTCCCTTGCAGGACTACTACTCGTGCATATCATCCGATTTATATCTGTCTAGTTAAAGGACATCTAGTTTAGGTGGGAGTTTTCGCCTTCAGCAAATTCTGCCTAACCTTAATCTTCAATTCCTATTAAAACCTCTTAAAATCAGTCTAACTCCCTCTACTTAGGACTGCCTAACCTTAATCTTTAATTCCTATTAAAACCTCTTAAATTCAGTCCAACTCCCTCTGCTTAGCACTGCCTAACCTTAATCCCTATTGGCATAATACTCATGCTGTTGAATGTTTAATGCCTCTTGTTTGACATAATCATCTTCTCATCAGGTACACATTCTAAAATCCTTTTCATCTCCTTCATATTTCTTCAATTGAATCACGCGTAAATGTGGTAATTGAAATTGCCGTTTAAGATATTAAAATTCCGATTTAGATCTAAGAACTTTTGGTCCATTTTTTGTCGTTTCTTTTTCCCCTTGGGTGGTCGAGATTAAATCCAAACTCACAATATTGTAAAAATTCTAATATTTTCTTCTTCTGTTTCGAATCGCAGAGCATTTGGAAGCAAATCCACAGTATCAATGGAAGCGGTTGAATCAGCTAACCCTAACAGCAAAATCATGAATGTTGGGCTTCTGCTAGTAGCCACTCTCGTGGCTGCGAAACTGATATCCGCTTTAATAATGCCCAGATCCAAAAAGCGGTTGCCGCCCACGGTGAGGGCGTGGCCGGTTCTCGGCGGTTTAATCCGGTTCATGAAAGGGCCGGTGGTGATGCTGAGAGAGGAGTACCCTAAGCTTGGGAGTGTGTTCACTCTGAAATTGCTTAATAAGAACATAACCTTCTTGATTGGTCCAGAGGTTTCAGCTCATTTTTTCAAGGCCCCTGAATCCGATCTCAGCCAGCAAGAGGTTTACCAATTCAATGTGCCTACGTTTGGGCCTGGAGTGGTGTTTGATGTGGATTATACCATTAGACAGGAGCAGTTCAGGTTTTTTACAGAGGCGCTTAGGGTTAATAAGCTCAAAGGTTATGTTGATCAGATGGTTATGGAAGCAGAGGTATTCAAATTGTTTCTTGCTTTTTTTTTTTTTTTTTGTTTGTTTAATTGATTTGCTTTTATGTGTTTTTCTATCTGCAGATATTCTGACCTTTTAAATGTTCTGATTTTGGCTAAATTGCAAAATATGCCCTGAAATTATTGGGCGGTGGCGAAACACCACGGTAACTTATTCTACTTGCAATTTAGGATAATAATTTTTAAAAAATGGCAGGTTGAGGACTAAATTGGCTGCCGATTTCAAATTCTCCCGGAATCGATTATCAATTTGAGGATTTCATTTTTTTCGGTCCTTATTGCTAAGTGGACATATGACCTAGCAAATTCACAATGACTTTGATGGAAAATAAGAAGCAGAAATTCAATTTTCTGGGTTTTCTCCAACTTATTTGGGGATCGATTTTGCCGAGGGGTGGGTAGTTTTATTTATGCTTCCTTTATTTTCATCCAAATCATCATGAATTTGCCATATCATATGTCTAGTTAGCAATTATGACCGAAATGAATGAAATCCCCAAATTGAGAATCTATTCCGGGGAATTTTTTAAATCGACGGCCAACTTAGTCCTCAATCTGTCATTTTTTAAAAATTATTGTCCTAAATTGCAAGTTGAATAAGTTACTGTCCTGTTTTGCTACTATCCAATAGTTACCGGGCGTATTTTGCAATTTAGCCTCTGATTTTAAGTGTTCTTGTGTTTTTGAGTAGTTGCGAGCTCAACTGTTTTCTGTTTACTGCACATGAAAGCTTTTATGCATGTCTTTAAATGGGCAAGATGAGTAGGTTTTGACTATGATGATTTTACAAATCAGGACATTATTGTATCATATTACTCTGTTATTTTAAGGCCAAATCTTTTGCTATTTGATTTAATACCTCGTATCCTTGGTTAACTTCATGATGAGTGGAGTAAAGATTAAAATAAAAAACCATATTAACATGTTAACTATATAAACTCTCAATAGTTTGTGTATGTAACTTTTGTTGTATGACATACAAGTGCTCATCATTTTTACCCCTGTTGAGTGTTGAGGGTGCAATTTGTAAAAAAGAAACAAATATTAAGGGGGTATTTGTAATTTTGAAAGATAACTGTGTTTCTTGTAATTAGGCTAAGCCCCAGGCCCTCGTGGGTACTTTTTGTAAAAAACCCAGCTAACTTTTAAAATTACAGAAAGTACCCTGAGAGGTTTGATTCAATGCTAAAATCAAGGCGCAAACTGTAATATTTTTATAAATATGAAGGGGATCTTGAAATATTCTTTGCATATGATGAGTTTAAATGTTAGACAAATTAAATCTCGGGATATTTTTGTAATTTTGAAAGTTAGCTGGGTTTTTTTGTAATTAGGTCAAATCTCAAGAGTACTTTTTGTAATTAACCCATATCCCTTTTATCACTTTCAAGGGGAAGACAGATTTATCTGAAAGAATTTATTTGCAATCTCGAAATTTACCTTTAGTATCATGTTTAGAACAAAGAACTGAAATCCCTCCCATTGTATTTTGATCCAACCATGTCACATTATGTTCCTCACATAATTCTGAAAAAGATTAGTGGCTCCAATATTTCCTTCTTGTAAATTTCAGGATTTTTTCAAAATGGGGAGATAGTGGTGAAGTGGACCTAAAGTACGAGTTAGAACATCTAATCATACTGACAGCCAGTAGATGTTTATTAGGCGAAGAGGTTCGCAATAAGCTTTTCGACGATGTTTCTGCTCTTTTCCATGACCTTGACAACGGAATGCTCCCTATCAGTGTTATATTCCCTTACCTTCCAATCCCGCACACCGTCGTCGTGACCAAGCTCGCAAGAAACTCGCGGAGATTTTCGCGAAAATCATAGCTTCTCGAAAACAAACGGGCAAAACTGAGAACGATTTATTACAGTGCTTCATAGATTCTAAGTACAAAGATGGACGACAAACGACTGAGTCGGAGGTTACTGGTCTTCTCATTGCTGCTCTCTTTGCCGGTCAGCACACGAGCTCGATTACTTCGACTTGGACTGGGGCCTACCTCCTCTGCAACCCTAAATATATGTCGGCTGTGTTGGGCGAGCAGAAGAATTTGGTGCAAAAGCATGGAAATGAGGTTAACTACGACGTTTTGTCCGAAATGGAAGTTTTATATCGGTCCATAAAAGAAGCTTTGAGACTCCACCCTCCGTTGATAATGCTTTTGCGAAGCTCGCATAGTGATTTTAGCGTGACGACTAAGGAAGGTATTGAGTATGACATTCGAAGGGACATATTGTTGCCACGTCACCGGCTTTTTGCGAATCGACTCCCGCATATTTACGAAAATCCGGACGTTTATGACCCTGATAGGTTTGCCCCGGGGCGAGATGAGGATAAGGCGGCTGGGGCTTTTTCGTACATATCGTTTGGTGGGGGTAGGCATGGTTGTCTTGGGGAGCCGTTTGCGTATTTACAAATCAAAGCAATTTGGAGCCATTTGCTTAGGAATTTTGAGATGGAGCTTGTTTCTCCTTTTCCGGAGATCGATTGGAATGCTATGGTTGTCGGGGTGAAAGGGAACGTGATGGTGCGGTACAAACGCAGGGCGCTTCCTCTCGACTAATTGGATAGCGTTGTCAAACGAACGATCTCTGTTGAAGGATCTCTGCATCTGATGGCTTGTTTATGGATATCTGTAGGTTGGATTTACTGCATTTTTAGGTTTTGAAGTTTATGATTTGGTGTTATGTTATCAAGACTATTGCACTTGTCAAGGAATTCTGAGGATTTGTAGGTTTTTTTCAATTGTGCTTCTTTTTTTTCTTTCTATCAATTGATCTTTTGCTATATATGAGTTGTATTCGTAGTAATGATCAACAACCACCACAGTTTCTTATGGGCAAGTTATATTTTTGCTAGATTTGTGAACCCTGTGATTGTGAACCCTTTACTCGTGCATCTCTTTGTATTTCTTAATTTGCATGCCTTGGTGATGGAGTGTTTTTTTTTTTTTTTTGAGTAGTAGTGAAATTAGAAATAAAGAATTTGTGAACTACAGTTAGCAGTAGCCAGTAATTTTGTATGAAGCAACGAGAAACAATTTCTGGATTACTAAGGTCAAGGCAGGTTCACACATATATTGGAATCTCTGATTGGCAAAGGGAGATAAGTAAACCATTTGAACAATGATTCAATTTGGCCAAGATTTATCAAGTTGATGGTGAAAGCAATGGCGAAGAAATAGCACAATCGAAACTCTTAATGTAAAAAATGATACTTTTAGTGAAAAATGTGATAACATTGTCCGAATACAGTAAAATAAAGTGTATTAAGACAAAGTATCACTTTTTACACTAAAAACATCATTTTTTACACTAAAAGTACAATCCATCGCAGCGTGCGACCATCTTGCTCTTTTCACATTCTATCATTTTCACAAGAATGTGAAAGCAGGATTGGAGAATAAATACTTGTATACACGTTTTATCAGAACAAAAGCAGGAATCGAGAAGAAATCCATGGATCCACATCTCAGATGATTGACTAATTCCAATAATTTTATGGAGCTATTCAGCCATTATCTCAAACAGAGCTCAAAACTAGGGAGAGAAAAAAAAAGACGACGAAAGAACAAAAATACATTGCGAGTTTTAAGTGTCGGCCTGTCGGATTTATAATACCAAACGCCTCGTGTGTGTTTCTTCAACTAGATACCAACCGAATTCAAGATCAGCCTCAATCACTCTGACTCAGACACAGGATCCCATGTTAGTAACTTGGATGAGGTGCAATTACAAAAAGGTCTAATGTTGAGCATAATAAGAGTCATGGGTTAGAAACAACCATCAAACTAGATAACAGTTGAATTAGTGAAGAGGCTTGCTTCGAGCAATCACGATCGTCTTACTTCCTTCTAATAATTCACTGGCTGAGTTCGATATGTCACGATAAAAATAGCAGATTAAGAGATGAGGACCAGAGCATATGATTAAATTTCTCATAAACTGTGGGAATGGAGAATAACAATGCTAGTATGCTAGCACAACCTCAAAAGTTACACACCTGCAATTTGGATGATGAACAATTACTCTTGTATTATCTCAAAGGTTTGGGAAAATTGAGGGTTGTGGACATACGATTATACATGATGTTAGTACTTCAAAATTTATGATATCATCATGTATACATTCAATGGCTCGGCGGCTATCCCAAACGGGCCCTTATCCTTAAACTTTCTCTTTGGGCTTTCCATCCGCGTCGCCGCTCATGAACTTTTCGCCCCTCAAAGTGGGTTTCATGCTTTACCCCACACTCGAATGCAGCACCTCCAGGCTAGAGTAGTGAGTACTGAGTTCTAAGAGTGTGATTACGCAACAGATTCCAGAAAGCCAATGATCTGAATTAGTCTCACCACCCAAATTTCATGAGATCAATAGTTCACTCCAAACATTTTTCATATCAACAAAAACGGCCAAATTGCATATTTGGTCCACTAACTTATACCGAGTTGCAATTTCGTCCACTAATTTAAGGGTGTAGCAAAATAGGACAGAAACTTCTAATTTGTTGCACATTAAGTCCAATCTCTATTGGCGATAGCGAAATCAACCAATTTTTTTTCCAAATTTTGGGGATTTTGATCCCTTCGGCCATTTTTAATGACATTGGCATATTGAAATAGTTTTTCCTTTCCGCATGGACGGGTTGAAATCTCGAATACTTGAGAGCAATTTCGATTGATTTCACGATTATCTATAGCATTTGGACTCAATATGCAACAAACAAGAAGTTAGCGTCCTGTTTTGCCACACCCTTAAATTAATGGACTGAAGTGCAACTTGGTAAAAGTTAGTGGACCAAATATGCAATTTAGCCCAACAAAAACTATTACTTCAAAGAGTACCAGCTTCTACAGCAGCTATTTTAACCTTCACCTAATTCTAGTAACCTTTCAAACCTTACACTAAATCCTTTCTCAGCAATATAGCATACATTTCACACTTGTTGGGTTATGACAAGGAAATATGCAAGTATAAACGAAAATGAGCACTTCAAGAAACAGAGTACCAATAAATAGCATTACTAATAAAACGTGAAAATTACAATACAGGAAGCGAACCATAAACGGAAAAAAAGGGATAATTACAAAAACACCCCTGAGGTTTTGGTTAATTACAAAAAAAACCCAAATATGTTTCAAAATTACAAAAAAAACCCTTCAGGTTTCATTTTGTCATAAATTTAAGGGGGGTAATTGTAATATTCTTGTAAATGTCAGGTTTTTTTTTGAAATATTTTCGAAAATCACAGGAAAAAATGTAAGACTTAATCAAACCTGAAGGGATTCTTTGTAATTTTCAAAGAAATCTGGGATTTTTTTGTAATTAGCCCAAACCTAGGAGTGTTTTTGTAATTATCCAAAACAAATACTAAATTTGAGCTCTTAATTAACCTTGAAAAACCTTACTAAGCTAAATCGCCTCCTCCACTCTGCTGCCACAAATTGATGACATCAGTTGCCTGATTGAGCAGAATAACCATCTGCTTGTTGGAAATCCAGGGTTTACTCTCCAGCATAACCCTAAGCTCCTCCCAAGCATCTTTTCTCGGCCAAAAATAATAAGGGCTCAAAGGAATTGTACCATGGCCGCCTGGAATTACTTGGTCTATGGCTATCCCAATGTTTTTCTCCATCCAAATGAATTTCAAAACCAGCCTCGGTCTCTCCATCGGCTTCACCACAACTCCCCGCTTCTTTTTCCCTTGATTTTCGTCATCCAGGGTTGATTCTTCTAGGGTTAGTGAGGAAGATGAAGCAGAGATTCTGATGGGTTTATTACGGTTTCCTTTAATTGAACGAAGAGAAAAAGATGGAGAGGGGGAGATTTGATTTTGAGGTAATTTTTCGGTGCGTAAAAGATTTGAAGAATGGTTTCGTAAACCTGATTGAATTCCCACTGTTAATATCATCTTGTGTTTGCGATTTGTCTGTGTGCGGGCTCGAGTTTTGGAGGAGGAGAAGATGCCCAAGAGTTCTCCCACGCTTTATTCTTTTTTCCACGCATGATAATAGCGATTTTTCATTTTTATTTAAAGCGTGTCTGCTTTGGCTACATCAAGATGAAACAAATGGGCTGGTTCTAGTCCGCCAGGCCCAATATGAAAATCAGGCGGGGGCCGTGTCGAGATTCGTTTGGGCCACCATTAAATATGGCCCAATATGCCCATACTTTTAAAGAGAGCTGAATTTGTATTGGATTAATGTTGGCAATGTTGGCGGGTTTGTTCATTGGGACGAGTTTTATTTTGAAGAAGAAAGGTCTTCACCGTGCTGCTGCTGGTGGTTCACGCGCAGGTACCGTATGAGTAAATTTCAATATCTGTAGAGTTTTTCATTGTTCATCGTACTCTTTTTTAGGTGTCTTTTGCTTTTTGTTTTAATAGAGATTTTCTGATTCAATTGATTTCTGTAAAGATGTAATTTCGAGTGGAGCTAAGTGTATTTGATTGCGGTAAGTCTGTGATTAATGATTTGTTATTGTATTGGTAGCCACATTAGTTGATTAGTTCGTCTTTGTTGCGTAAACGAATTGGTTTGCCGTGTGTTGTATATTTTGGAATTGTGAGAGACAGTGACTAGCAATTAAGTTGAATCACAGAGTAAAATGTACATATATTGGTTTAGTTTTGATATCATTGTGAAGAAAAAGGGATTAGGTGAAATCTTATGGTTGGATTAATATAGACATTGCAGGAATTTGACTTTATTCTTTGTTTTGCTTTCATTATTATTGGACTAGTGTTCCTTTGGAAACTCTAGAAACAAGAGTAAACAAGAGTTTGTTTGAAATCATCGACTAGTGCGAAGTGTGAAATTTAACGCATATTCTCTTTGTTTTCATAAGGAGATTAAGATATTTGGTCAGATTTTTATACGGAAATGCGTGCATAGTACATTGAAAGAATCCAATCCAACAAGTTAGAATTGGCACAAAGAATGTCTAGAAATGTTTTCAACTTCTATCGTTGAAGTATTAGTAGGCCAAAATCGGTTCAGACTAGTTCCCACTTAATGCAGAACTAGAATTTGCAAAAGCAAAAACAACAATTCCTCGAGCAATATCACCTTTACTTCAACTTGCCTGCTCATCTAGTTTTTACATCTCTTACTGGTGGAAAAGTGGTGAATATTCAGTTTCTAATATCACTAATTATTACTTTTTATTCATTTCAGCTAATAAATGTTTAATTGTTCCATACAACTATACAAGGTTTCAAATCCAAACTGCAAATTTTTGCATCCCACCTCAAGCAATTCCAATTTCCATGTTAGTATTCAAATTCCAAAAGCTCTACAAACGCCTATACTCATCTTGTTCAATTGCTGATTCAGAAACCAGTTACCTTAACAAACACATCGACTATTTCCTCTTCAACAATATCTTGGACTCAAGGACCCTTCTCTCTACCCACGCCTACATCCTAACAACTGGCCATGCACATAATAAATTCCTAGCCTCAAAGCTGATAGCATCTTACGCCTCACTTAACCGACCTCATTCTTCCACTAAAATCTTCGATTCCCTCAGTTTCAGAGACACTTTTCTTTGGAACTCAATCATCAAAGCCCATTTCTCCAATGGAAACTACGTGCAAGCCGTTGAAATTTTCTCGAAGATGTGGGTTTTGGGAAATTTGCCTAATCAATTTACCCTTCCGATGGTTGTTTCGGCGTGTGCTGAAGTCGGGTCGATTTATTTTGGCATGAATGTTCATGGGTTGGTCTCGAAATTGAATCTTTTTCATGGGAACTCTGCTGTTGGGGCTTCGTTTGTGTACATGTATTCGAAATGTGGGGCTGTGGAGGATGCCGCTCTTGTGTTTGATGAAATGTCTGTGAGAGATGTGATTGCTTGGACTGCGCTTGTGATTGGGTATGTGCAGAATGGTGAGAGTGAGAAGGGTTTGCAGTGTCTTTGTGAGATGCATGGGATTGGTGGGGATGGTGAGAGGCCGAATTTTCGGACATTAGAAGGGGGGTTCCAAGCTTGTGGGGATTTGAGTGTGTTGGAAGAAGGCAGGTGCTTGCACGGGTTGGCGCTTAAATCTGGATTTATGTCCTCACATGTCATTCAATCTGCTATTTTGTCAATGTATTCAAAATGTGGAAGTATTGAGGATGCAAAAGTTTCATTTTGTGAAGTTGTGAATAAGGATTTATTCTCGTGGACCTCAATTATTGGCATCTATGTGAGGTTCGGGTGCTTTTATGATTGCTTTCAAATATTTTCTTCAATGCAGGCTAACGGGGTCTATCCAGACGGGATGGTGATTAGTTGTTTGATCTCTGGTTTTGCTAATTCCATGAAGGTCTCTGAAGGGAAGGCGTTTCATGGTTTTATCCTAAGGAGAAATTATGATGTTGATCAGATTGTTTATAGTTCACTACTCTCAATGTATTGTAGATTTGGCCTCTTGGCTCTTGCAGAGAAGATCTTTTTTGAATGTCATAATCAGGAAAAAGAGTCTTGGAACTTGATGATAGTTGGCTACGAAAAAGCAGGATTAGAGATGGACTGCATAAATTTGTTCAGAGAAATGCAGCATCGAGGAATTGAGTCTAATTTGAACTGCCTAATGTCCGTGATTTCTTCGTGCTCGAGGTTGAGAGCAATCCGTTTTGGTCAATCTGTACATTGCCATATTATGAAAAGTTTGTTTTTTGAGAAGGTCTCAGTTGTAAATTCACTAATAAACATGTATGGAAAATGTGGAAATCTGACTATCGCGCAGAAGTTATTTCATCAAACGGATCCGGACATTGCTACATGGAATTCTCTTATCTCGGCTTACAATGACAATGGAAATTATTTCAAGTCTATAAATCTTTTTGACAAATTAATTTCAGAAGGTTTGGAACCTAACACGGTGACACTGGTAACTTTGCTGTCTGCGTGTGCTCAGATTGCATCCGTGGAGAAAGGACGAAAAATATACGATTACATCAGAGAAGCAGGATTTGGATACGGAGTTTCTCTTGGCACAGCGTTGGTTGATATGTATGCAAAATGTGGAGAAATTGACATGGCAAAAGAAATTTTCGACTCAATGATCGAAAAGGATGTTATATCTTGGAACGTGATGATTGTCGGTTATGGGATGCATGGACATGGGCAATCAGCAATTAAGATTTTCCAACAAATGGAAGAATGTGATGTTAAGCCAAACGAGCTTACATTTCTTGCCGTCCTCTCAGCTTGTGCTCATGCTGGATTGGTTGACGAGGCCAAGTCTCTATTTGATAAAATGGAAAAATATTCTCTTGTACCCACACTAAAGCACTATGCTTGTATGGTAGATCTTTACGCACGATCGGGTTGTTTGGATGAGGCCGAATCTGTCATTTTGTTGATGCCTTTTGCTCCTGATGGGGGCATATGGGGTTCTTTGTTAACTGCTTGCAAAATGCACAATAATGCCGAGATGGGTATGAAGATAGCTAAGCGTGCCATTGAAGCCGACCCGGAAAATGATGGGTATCACGTATTGATCTCGGACTTCTACAGTAGTATGGGGATGTGGGATGAGGTACAACAAGTGAGAAAGATGATGAAGGATAGAGGGGTAAACAAGACAGTGGGTTGGAGTACAGTATAACTCGAAGAATGGCCAAAAAATGTGGTAAGGGAATCCTTAAGAACTTTTGGATCATAAAGTTATTATGATATAACATAGTGAATTATTTGAGGTTGCATTTGGACGATAGGATTTGGATTTGACGGGAGTATTTCAATTGACTCCAAATATTATGGATTTGAAATCCACCACGGCTCCGAAAATAGCACAAAATAGAATCTAAGGATTTGAAATCAGGATTATATTTGAAAATCGACGAAATGAGCAAACTATGGCATGTTTTGGTTGGATTGGGATGGTGGTGTTTCAGGTATTATTTTCTACCCTTCTCATTCAGTCTTTTGGGCATTGAGTCTATGCTTGATGTTTTTGATATATCATCATCAACTGCACATTATCCCACTATGTGGGGTTGGTGGTGTGAAGTTTATAGTGTCAATTAATTGTCTAAAACTAGTTAACACTAGAAATTCACACAAAAAGCAAAGTGGCAAAGTTTTATGCCGGATGCCCTTCCTGACGCAACCTTCATACGAAGGAGAAATGTGATGGTGCAACTGTTGTTTCTTATTGCTAGTGATTAATAAAATCTGAAAAAAAAAAGGATTACTTTATCAAGGAATATAAGTTATGTCCAGGCCTGCATGTCACAGTTCATGGTCATTCACCTAATTGTTGTGGCCAAACCTAAATACCTCTTAACGCATGCTTGCTTCTTATTTTTCATGTATTCTATCTAATAGCCTGTTTGCCTTTGCATACTAACCATTAGTGCTTTTAGTATTGCAGGTGTTGGAGGCTACACTTACTTATTAGAACCTCTTTGGTGGGGGGGCATGATTACTAGTAAGTTGTGGATTTATTTGAGCTTGGTTCCCTTTGCCCCTTCAGACTGCTGAGACAAAGGAAGTGTTTATCAGTAGTTGTTAATTGTCTTCTGTGCAGTGATTGTTGGAGAGGTTGCAAATTTTGTCGCCTATATTTATGCTCCGGCTGTTCTTGTCACCCCTCTTGGTGCATTAAGTATAATTGTTAGGTATATGTGCCGAAATTTTACTTTTGTAAGGATTTCTTGATAAAATGTATTTAACTAACCATTTCCATGAATCTGAAAGGCTGTTTTAGCACACTTTATGTTGAAGGAACGGTTGCGACGGATGGGCATACTAGGATGTCTGTCTTGTATCGTAGGATCTGTAGTAATTGTTATTCATGCCCCGCAAGAACACACTCCAAGTTCTGTGCAAGAAGTATGGGATTTAGCATCCCAACCAGGTAGTTTTCTCTTTCTTCTCTTTTTTCCTCCCAAGTATCACAAATGTCCTTAATCGTGTCGTAATTAGTCTACTGCTTATTTCAGCTTGTTGCTTGTGTGTGCAACATTTCTAGCTTATGTGGCAGCTACATTATCCATGGTGCTAGTGCTCATGCTGCATTTGGAGCCTCTCTATGGGCAGACAAATATACTGGTTTACCTGGGAATTTGTTCCTTGATGGGTGCGCTTACGGTAATTGCTTGCCTTCACATGCTAATTGCTATACCCTTTAAGTTTGTGTGTGTATAACTTTTTGGATTATTACAAAAACACTCTTGAGGTTTGGGCTGATTACAAAAAAACCCAGAGATGTTTCAAATTTACAAAAAAGCCCCTCATGTTTGATTCTGTCTTAAATTTAAGGGAGGTAACTGTAATATTTTTATAAATGTAGGGGGGGTTTGAAATATTTTTTACAATTTTCCAAAAACTCTTTAAGTTTTTTGTAATTAGCCCAAACATCTGGGTTTTTTTGTAACTATACCTAACTTTTATTAAATTTTGAGGCTACTTGAACTTCTATATTGTTTGGGAGACACTTCTATTAGCTTAACCGTGTAAGCCTGTTTCAATGTCCTGAAGGTTGTTACATAAAGGCAATTGGGATTGCAATAAAACTTACTCTGGAGGGGATCAATCAATTTGGATACGCTCAAACTTGATTTTTCCTTTCAGTTGCAGTAATCTGTGTGGTCACGCAGTTGAATTATCTGAACAAGGTAATCACAATTTATTCTCATGCTTTTGATAGTTGTATTCTGTTCTGACGAAAGTGAAAGTATTCGCGACATACACGCATCACATTAGGCTCAAATCTTAAAAGAATTTTTTTTTTTTTGCATCATTATTGGAGGATGGGTGTTATTTTCTGTGCCTGTGTGTTTTAACATCCTTTTTAGTATGCCTTATGCAAAATCATTCGTCAGTCCATATTCTATCGTTGTTGTCTTATAATAGATTACTTGGAAAACGAATGGCTCCTGGTATCTAGTTCCATATGTGGATTAATCTGCAATCCAAATTGAGCTCGTGAAACTTTAAAAAATCTCATGGCTTAATTATGATTGTGTGCTAAATATCTCAACTCAAAGTATCCTTTTCTTTCCCCTAATATAAGGCTAATTGTATTGATATGTGAAAAATGTTGGAGCTTTAATCTACATTGGTACGACCCAAAAACCCTCTGATGATAACACCGCCGAGCTCCGCCACAAGCTTTACCGAACTACCTAAAAAAGGGGGGGCGGAGGGTTGCTCCGGCATACCCACTCCGATGCTCAAGTCAGAGAATACTCTAGAAAGAGAAAAATAGAACAAGTATAAGATAATGCGTAAAAAAGTGCATGAATAAAATAATCAATACCTGGCTCATGAGTATTTATAGAAAACTTGATTAAGGCTTCCGGATTTCTAGGATACCGTTATAGGGAATTTGTCAGAGTCTGTTATAAGATTTTATCTAATTAGCACGTTTATTCCACTTCATCAGCAATCCCGAGCTCTGGGCACACAACAATGCCGAGCTTATCCAAAAATCTTCTAGAAAGTATGCCATAGATATGGGCTTATCAATCTCTTCGACTTAGTCAAGGACTGGGCCATAAATATTCATACCAAGCCCCAATAAAGAATCCATGTCCAATATGAACTTGGTCTATTTTATGCTGAATCATACATGAATGCATTTTTCTCATCGAGGATTTCTATCTTGACATTGTTTTTTGCCCAATATCATTAGCTTGTTTGTCTTTCTCAACCTTATGTTTGTTCAGGCACTTGACACTTATATTGCGGCAATCGTTTCTCCTAAATATTATGTGATGTTCACAACTCTGACTATAATTGCAAGTGCTATAATGTTCAAGGTAACAGCCGTTTTCTTGAAATTGTACTTTGTCATTATTCAGCCTTCCCTAGAGCAAGCTAAATGCCGGTGCAATTTCCATTAACCATTCCTATTTTTCCAGGAGTGGTCGGGTCAGAATGTGAGCAGCATAACCTCTGAAATATGTGGATTCATCACTGTTCTCTCAGGAACAGTCATACTTCACATGACAAGAGAAGCGGAACCAGCAGCTGCAACAGGTACCGTGAAAGGTGAAATTCTTTATAGGGATAATTACAACATCTATCCCTGAGGTTTGGTGTAATTAAAAAAAAAGAAAAAAAAAAGCCAGTCATCTTTCAAATTTACAAATATAGTTGCAAAATCTGCCCTTGAGGATTTTCTTACAAAAAAGTCCAGTATAATTCAAAATTACAAATACCCCCTTAAAGTATTACGAACACCCCCTTGAGGTTTGTATTTGCTCATCAAACACAACATTTGGGATGCAATTTGTAAAAGGGATAATTACAAAAACACCCCTACGGTTTGGGCTAATTACAAAAAAACCCAGAGTTCTTTGAAAATTACAGAAAAACCCTTAAAGTTTGATTACGTCTTACATTTTTCCCGGTGATTTTCAAAAATATTTCAAAATACCCCCTGACATTTGCAAAAATATTACAGTTACCTCCCTTAAATTTAAGACAGAACAAAATCTGAAGGGTTTTTTTGTAAATTTGAAACATGTATGGGTTTTTTTGTAATTAACCCAAACCTCAGTGGTGTTTTTGTAATTATGCCTTTGTAAAATGGAAGAAATATCAAGGGCTTGTTATATTTTATTTTTGTAATTAGACTGAATTCAAAGGGTATTTTTTGTTGTAATTAACCTTTTTAAATAAATGGTCCATCAAGCTTTACGCCTCTTAACTGATTTCATTGTCACTTCTAGATATTGATATGGCTGCATATGAGCAGGATGCTTTTCTTGTTACTCTCCATGTTGTTCTTTGAACTAACAATATGCCAATGGTTGTTAATATGTGCAGGAACCATAATTTGGTATGATGGTGATCCATCAAAAGCTTTAGAAGAGGCTCATTTTATCACATTGAATAACTCAGATTACTTTGATTGATTGATCATTATTATTTGGGATAATTACAAAAACACCCTTGAGGTTTGGGTTAATTACAAAAAAAACCAGAGATGTTTTAAAATTACAAAAAAAAACCTTCAGGTTTTATTTTGTGTTAAATTTATGGAGGTAATTGTAATGTTTTTGTAAATGTCTTGAAATATTTTTTGAAATCACCGGGAAAAATGTAAGACGAATCAGACCTCAAGGGTTTTTTTGTAATTTTCAAAGAACTCTGGGTTTTTTTGTAATTAGCCTAAACCTCAGGGGCGTTTTTGTAATTATCCCTTATTTTTTTGGGAGACAAACATCGGAACATAATTCCCCGGCAATGAATCCATAGTGGCGCGCACCAATGCTTGCACGTCTGGGGTTAATGGAATTTGCGGGCAGATTTATATTATTTTCATCGACAAAATTTACGGGCACGCCTGGGTTTTGATGAGCCGCCTTTTCCGCACCTTGGCAGGGAAGAGCATCACTGGGTTCTCGTTGAGGTTTTTATGAATGGAGTTTGTACGTTGCCTGGTATTTTAATTCTTTTATATTAAAGGTTTTGTATGATCATTTCAATGGCTTGTTTTGGTTTTGTATGTTGTGTAGTAAATGAGCTCAAAAGGAGATTTACAGAAATCGCATGCGTTTTCTTTTTTACTTGGAGCATTTTTTTCAGCGGTTATATATCTGCCTTAGACGACTTTACTACTAGAAGTTTGTGCTTCTAAAGCGATTGTCCGGTCCATTGATTCCCTCCCCTATTATACTCTTTACAAAAAAAATGACTTTATTATATATATAAAGAAGAAAACTAGTGAAAGTTATATACCAATTTTCACAAAGGGATAATTACAAAAACACCCTGAGATTTTGGTTAATTACAAAAAAATTCAGAGATGTTTCAAAATTACAAAAAGCGTCTTTGGGTTTTTGTTTTTTTGTCTTAAATTTAAGGAGTATCTGTAATGTTTTTGTAAATATCAGGGGGTTTTCTGAAATATTTTTTAAAATCACCGGGAATAATGTAAGACGAAATCAAATCTCAATGAGTTCTTTTGTAATATTCAAAGAACTCTGGATTTTTTTGTAATTAGCCCAAACTTTAGGGGTGTTTTTGTAATTATTCCTTTCACAAATCAATAAATTAAACGCCTCTAGGTAATCACGTAATGATTCAGTGATTAATACACTTATGCCCCATTAGAGATCTGAGATTTGAATCCCATCGCCATTTCCTCTCAGAATGTGCACTAAAAAAAAAATACGCCTCCATCTCAAAATGAAACGTTCGTTGATCCTACATGATTTTTCGAGTAAGAGGACAGGTAATATGAGGAAAAGAAAAACCCTTCTTGAAAGTAATATTTTTATTTCATGTAACATTTAACAAAAATAATAATTTGAATATAGAAATGATATGATTAGCAGGATTTACTCTGCCTTAGGCGATTGCAGGTGACGGGGCGTCCTCGTAAGACTCCCAAGATTGTGCAGGTAGATTGACATTTACCCATTTTTGGTTGGATTAAGGTAAACACGGATGGTTGTGCTTTGGGTTCTCCGGGCCACTATATGGCGTCTGGGGTGTTTCCAATGCACATAGGATTTTTCCGGGGTTGTTTCATTCAGTAATGTGACAATGGTTATTCTTTCGAGGCAGAGTTCATGATGGCTATATTTTTGCTTACACCAAGGGATATCATAAATTGTGGTTAGAGTCGGACTCGACCTATGTGGTGGATTTATTCAACAAGCCAGGGTTGGTCCCCTGGCGTTTTCTGGGTAGATGATGACACACGCTTCATTTGTTTTCCAAGATGGAGTTTGTGGTATCTCATATTTTTCGGGAAGATAATACAATCGCGGATTGTCTCAGTAAGTTGCATGTTTCCATTGCATGCATGGTGGGATAGTCCTCTGGCGAGTATCGTGTCTTTGCTCAATGATGATTATGTTGGCCAATTTAAGTATCGCTTTGTTAGTTAGCTCTGTGATTCTTTGGTTATTTGTTATTTTATGGGCGACTAATATGGTTTATTTTTCTATGGACGATTTCTAGTGTACTCATTTTCCTTTCAAGAGTTTTCCCCAAAAGGGTGAGTTTTACTTGAAAGGTTTTAACGAGACCCCAAATTATGCTATCTGATCGGCTTGTGATCAGAACGTCTTACATTTCTGTTTTTTGACTTTCGACTATTTTGAAGCTCTCTAGTTGGCTTGTGACCAGAACTCTTTTTTCATTTGTCTATATATTTTTCGATTTATTCAAAAAATATAGAAATGATATGATTTTATTTTATATTTATGAAAATAAAATTGCTTGCTAAAATCGTGTACCAGTATATTTTTGTGGTGCGCATGTCTTTTCCTAATTCCTACAAAACCACCGCCAACTATCCTACACATGCACATGCCAGCTCACCTCCATCTATCTATAAGTATAATTACAATCTCACCCCCAGATAATTACAATCTCACCCCCAGTACATGAATTAATATCAGCCGTCGATCGCATTTCAGCCCATTCCAAATCCCTTTCGGATTCGAGCTATTTTCTCCAATTAATATCAGCCGTTGGATCAAGTTCTGTGAACCTACGTGTCTTTTATAACCAATGACCCTAGGCTTGTAACAGACGCAAAAATCTTCACAAAACCTATCGCGGCACACACTGCTACACCATCATAAACACACACAAGATTTTTCGGAGAGAGAAGAAGAAGCAAGGATGGCGGCAACCGTGAGCGCGTGGGCAAAACCAGGCGCCTGGGCTCTGGATGTGGAGGAAAACGAGACGGAGCTCCTCGAGCAACGCAAGGAAGATGCGGCTGCCGTTAACGGCAATTCAAAGGGCGTTGAAACGGCGGATTTTCCATCACTCAGGGCCGCCGCCGCTACGAAAACCAAGAAAAAGAAGCCGCAAACTCTATCTCTTCAGGAATTCGCGACATTCGGCGCGGCTAAGCCGGCGGCGGCTCAGCCGAAGGGCTTGACGCCGGATGAGCTTATGGCTCTTCCCACCGGTCCACGCCAGCGCTCTGCGGAGGAGCTCGATCGGAATAAGCTCGGCGGCGGTTTCAGATCCTATGGCGGCGGCATGAGAGATGAACAGCCGCGGCGTCAGGGAAGTTTCAATCGGGAGTCGGATCGTGAATTTGTGCCGTCTAGGGCTGATGAGACTGATAATTGGGCCGCGGGGAAGAAGTCGTCTGCTGGTAATGGGTTTGAGAGGAGGGACAGGGGAGAAAGGGGAGGGTTTTTCACGGATTCGCAATCCCGAGCGGATGAGGTTGATAATTGGGCATCGAAAAAGAGCTTTGTTCCATCGGAACCTAGGAGATATGAGAAAAGAGGGGGATTTGGGTTGGAATCGAGTAATGGTGGTGCAGATTCAGGTAATTGGTTGAAGAAAAAGGAAGAGGAGGGGCGTAAGATTGGCAGCGCGTTTGATAGTTTGAGGGAGAGGAGAGGGGTTCTGAGTCGAATGGCGTAGATTCAGAGAGTTGGGGGAGGAAAAGAGAGGAAGGGAGTGTTGGTGGTAGGCCGAGATTGAATTTGCAGCCAAGAACGCTGCCGGTGAGTGAAGTGGAAAAAGGTGAGGTTGCTAATGTAGTGAAGCCAAAGGGCAGCAATCCATTTGGTGAGGCAAGGCCGAGGGAGGAGGTGTTGAAGGAGAAGGGTCAAGATTGGAAGGAGATTGAGGAAAAACTTGAGGCTACCAAGATTAAGGAGGTTGTTTCTCCAGGGCCCACTGATGGCCCGGCAGTTGCAAAGAAAAGCTTTTGGAGTGGGAATGGGAGGGACAGGTTGCGGTTTGAAGATAAGACTGAGAACGCTTGGAGGAAGCCGGAGGCAGTTGATTCTCATCCCGAGAGGTTTGTGATTGATTTAGCTTGTGAAACTGCATCAGTTATGGAGAATACTTATAATTTTTGATTGTTGCCTTGGTTGAAATGGTTTTTGTGGTTTAAAATTTCATTGGCTTGTGTGATTTAATGGTTAATTTGATTGTTTCAACCAGTAATGAGTGATGATTGATCTCCTTAGTATAATTAGTACTTTTCTGAGATGATGGTTTACTTGTTATTGATTCGTAATGACTGGGATTCTTGAACAACTTTGTTTTGTTTTGTTAAATATTTCATGTTAATGGGTAATCTTCTTATTACCCAAAATTGATACTCCAATGCCCTTTGAGACCATGTTAATAATTCATTCTAGTAGTCATTAAGTTGGCAACGTTTGGTAGTTTGCCAGCAACTTGGTCTATGGAGATTTTGTTGTGTTAATAGACTGTTGGACAGTCAGCCTGCCCATCAATGGCGTTCACCAAGACACATTTAGAGTGGACATCCGAGCCCAGCAAGTGAAGTTATTTTGGTAGTTTGTAGTCCATGAGTGGCTTTTGTTCCATTGATTAACTTGGACATGTAAGTAGTGGCTGTGTTGATGACTATTTGCTCTTCCAGTGTAATTAGTGGTCACATGTTTGCAGTTAGTAGCTTGTGCATTAGCTGAATGATTTTGAGTGTTAACTTGGATTTTTGTGTAATATTATAATCGAACGCTGTGTGATATTGTATTTGTATGCTTGTAAATTTTCATTCAACTGTTGATACTGGATTGATTTAGGATGTAAAAGGAGCTCTGTAATGTTATGAGTAAACCATCGGACAATTTTTACCCTCCTTACGCCTTGAAATATTACAGCTGGTTTATAATGAGACATCAAAACGTCCACGGAGAGGGATTACGTAATGACATGAGTTGTTATGCACTAGCAACTATGGATTGCTCGACACCCTTGTCCTAGATAGAAGAGGGTGAAAAGCATCAAGGCTTTGAGAACTTGTTCAATCTTGATATTTTCAAGATACTCATTTCCATGTTTGAACTTTTCTTGTTTCTTGAAGCTCTTTTTTGCTTTCATTGAGCTTAACGCTTTGTCCCCTTTTGTAGTGCTGGTGAATCTGAAAACGAACCTGCTGTGAACGCTGAAAATGGACATGCTGAAGAAGCTGAAGAGAAGGAAACTCAGATGTGACGACGAGGATGTGGCATGAAAATTTGATGTGCTGAGCTGATACGATTTTGGTTTTACAATTCTTTTGGGTTTCTCGTTACAGAAGTCATTGCAGTGCACAATATAGAGAAATTTTGGTAGACTTACTGGTAGATTTTTATTTTATGGTTATACAGCTTGTTTGTACTTGGTGTGGCGACTATTTGTGTTTTATATCTAATTTTTTGGAGTCGTATACTGTTATTTGTCGGTGTGGTTCCTGGAAATGGTGTTTATTCAGAAGGACTTTTAACATGTTTCACATATACATATATTGTCTCTCTTTTATGCTTCTAAACTTTATCTTTCCAAGTGGGTATATATTGGAATGTAAGTAGGGTTTATAACACTTCTGATAAGAAAGGCTAGTTGTGAGAGCATTGCTGTTAATGAAGTACAAAATAGCATAATTCGAGCTTATAGTGTTTTCCTTTGTTTTTGTGTTGGCTCATTAAGCGTGCGTTGCCTTTGCAATTTTCACCATCAATATGTTCGATAGATTCAGGCTTGAGTTCGACTCGATAATAAACGAGCCAAACTCAAACACTCAAAAGCTCGACTTGGTTCGGTTCGATTGCAGCCCTATGAGTTGATCTAAGTTGTGCTTGTATTTAGAAAGCTTTGTCTATAAGTTTCTCCCATTTACTTAGTAACAGCTGGTGTAGCTACTACATGTGTGTGCTAAAGTAAATGCGCCTCAGCTTTTAGGTTTGGCATACAGCTGGTGGTCCTATTTGCTACAGGGGATTTGGTATAGTTTTACACATGAATCTTACCTTAGTTAATGGACGACTCATAAGTGACATATTTCAACACTCCCCTCTTACTCGTTAGTCATTCGTCAAATTCATTAATCATCATCACAAGATCATCTATGCTCCATCATATTAAATCAGTGGCTCACCCGGGCCGAGCGTGGGGTATGGTCTAAAACCTTGTTGAAGTTGGGTGGGGACTTCCTCTCACTTAGGCTTATGAAGTAAGCTCTCTTCCCATAAATAATCAATGTGGGATAACTAACAAGTGACATATTTCAAACATATGTAAATAATCAATGTGGGATAACTAACAAGTGACATATTTCAAACATCTCAATGGAGTCGGGTGCTACCCAATTGGGTAGCATCGAACTTCCCTTATTTAAACATGGTAATGTACCATATTGAACACGAATAGATGTTTATGTACACCATGACATAATTTTGATTTCGAGTTTACAATAACGCGAAAACAATTATAGGGATTACATTTCTCTTCTAACTTGGAGATTCTTGAATCCAAAATCCTCTCCCAGAAGGAATTAGGGTTCATTTGCAAGATGAAAATGGGATTTGCCATCAAATTTAGTCTAAAGGTGTTTAATCAAAGATTTTCTTAAAAACCGCATAATTCTAATGATTGCATCACAAATTTCGCTGATATAGTTGATAAAGCAGGCAAAATTTAGCCCGGCCCGAATTTTGGGCTGGTCTGGGCAATAACTCTCCAGGCTTGAATTTTGGCGGGTTAGCCTGGTTCGGCCCATTGCCAACTCTAATAGTTGAGCTTCGGTAGTAGTTGGACAGTATCATCAATATCATTATCGTAACGACAAGTTACATTTATGAAAAAAAACTATATTCTTCAAATATTTCAACAAACAGATTCAGGTGTTAATGGTGGCTTGATTTTAACAGCCTTGTTGCAATACTCTTTATTCCCAACCGTACCAATTTTAGATAATTGGTACCAAAGCATCCCACGCCACCCTCTTCCACAAACACATTAAAAGTTTCAACAGCTTTCTTTCATCTCATTCAAAAAGGTATAAAAATAAAATTAAAAAATTTAACACTAAAACCGTGAGTAATATTTAAAAAGGATGGGTCTACAGCTAATCAAGTTCTTGAAATTTTAATGTTTACCCAAGCTTTTAATTTCATGAAACTATTGGCTTTTGTTGACAGGAGGATTAGGTTTGATACCCATTAAGGGGTGTCAATTTGGGTTGGGTCCGGGTTCGTGGGTTCGGGTTCACATGTTCGCGTGTCGAAACAAAATGACCGGACCGACCCGACTGTTAATTATTCGTGTCGTCGAATCTTGAACCCGAACCCGACCTGCTTATTTCACAGGTAACCCGGACCCGACCCACTTAACCAGTCTAATAAAATTATTTTAATATATATATAATATTTTTAACTGAATAAATTTATTTTTTTCAAAATCATACACTATTCGATCAATAAAAAATATTACAATTTACAACATACAAAAAGAAATGACATAATTGCATAAATAACATAACATACGAATTATATTTTGAGGACAATATTCAAAAAGATATGCATAATAATAACAAATAAATAATTAATGAGGTTTTATCATTTGAGTTTTAAAGATATTTCTTATTTGTTGTTTTTTTCTTACAATTAATTATTTACTTAATTTTTTTTAAATTCACAAACGGGTTAGACGGGTCATAGTAGGTTGACCGGACCCGACCCGCTTAATTGGCGGGTTAGTCCGACCGACCAATTTCGACCTGCACCCACGATGCCCGGACCCATACCCATTAATTTCGTGTTAGGTTAGTGTCGGGTTTTGCGTGTCGGGTCCTAAATTGACACCCCTAATTATTACCCATGCACACAAAACTTTGTTAGCACATTATTTTTAGGAATAAATACAAAAAAACCCTGAAAGTTTGGGCTAATTACAAAAAAAAAAGGGTTTCTGAAAATTACCAAAAACCCCATTAAGTTTGATCATGCCTTAAATATAATGGGGTAATTGTAATATTTTGATAACATAAGGGGAGTTTTTGAAATGTTTTTTGCATATGAAGGGGGAAAATATAATATGGATTAAAAGATTTTTTTTAATTTCCTAAAATCTATGGTTTTTTTTTTTTTTTTTTTGTGATTAGCCCGAATCCCAGGTAGGTTTTGTAATTATCCCTTATTTTTACCCTAGAACTACTTTCTTGACTGTCATTAGGAATGCATGACCTCTTTCCATCTTGATCTCACTTTCTCAATAACTAAACCAGTTATATTTTCTTATCATCACTTTACTTCTCTGTTAATTGTTAATTGAAAAGTTCCATTGTAGTACATATTAAAAAGCAGGCAAAGGTTGATGGGCCGATTTAAATCCATGTATCTCCTGTCTTCTCAAATGGAGAAAAGAAACTAGAAAGCCGCCCACGGGCATAGCTCAAACTCGTAAAGGATCTAAGTGATGAGATGTCCACTTCGTTGCTACCCGCAGTGTGCAGATTCGAATTCTCCTGGTAACAATGGCGGAGGTAGGGGGCCAACCCAGGCCGCCTCCTTTTTAAATATTTTTTTAGTTAATATTTCTGTGTATTTTTTTTATTTTTTTATATGGTTCACAATTTCGTGTATCGGCTCATCTCGTAATAATTCATGGCTACGCCTACGCCATTGTCTGGTTTAATAGGATGAATGATGATTTCTTATGTAGTGACTCGGTCTAAACTCAGGACCGGACTCATTAAGACGTATCCCTCGATTTAGCTCCTCCACGAAGCTCTAGGGGCGGAACAGAGCCGACAACGGACCCTTAAAACGTACGAACGATTAGTCATTCAAAGATTGGTAATGAGATTTAAATCCCCTTTCCATTAAATGTTTTATTACAAGCACTGATAGAAGCTGGATCCTAATTATCACAGCAGCCATTAAATGCAACTCCGTACTTTTTCCTGATTTCAAAAAGACACTCTTTTAGTTGAAAAATCAGTCCCCTCATAAATATTGGCAGTTGAGAGTTGTAAGAACAGCACTGATTATTACCACTACCTCTTTTTTTCATTCTCTGTTTCTCTCATTCACATTTATTCACACCAACAATTTCTCTTTACAGGCTTTTTTAACTTATATTCATCTATTGGCCAAGCTTGTCTTTTTTGCTCAGAATTTCATGGAGCTTTTTTTCACAGCTTTTCTTATTGTTGCAGCAGCCATTGATGGAGCTTGTGGGTATGCCGTGGTCACTGGAACTGTTTTTTGTGACCAATGCAAAGATGGCCAAATCTCCCTTTTCGATTATCCCTTAAACGGTACGTTTTATATAATTCTTGGTTGCATTCTAGCATTTATTTAAGGGATAATTACAAAAGACCCCCTGAGGTTTGGGCTAATTACAAAACAATCCAAAGATGTTTCAAAATTACAAGAAAATCCCTCAAGTTTGATTATGTTTTAAATTTAAGGATGCAATTGTAATGTTTCTAGAAGTATTAGAGGGTTTTTGAAATGTTTTTTTTTGCTTATGAATGGAGAAATGTAAGCGGAATCATACCTCAAGAGGTTTTTTGCAACTTTAAAAAATTTCCAAGTTTTTTTGTAATTAGCTCGAACCTCAAGGTTTTTTTTGTAATTATCCCTTTATTTAGTATTGGTGCATCTTTATGTTTCATTGATCTGAAAAACATTTAGGGATAATTACAAAAAGACCCCTAAGGTTTGAGCTAGTTACAAAAAGTGGTTTTTAAAAATTTTAGAAAAAACCCTAAAGGTTTGACTGTGTCTTGAATTTAAGGGGCTAAATGTAATATTTTCATAAATGTAAGGAGAGTTTTTGAATTTTTTTTTTGCATATCCAGGGAAAATGTAAAATGGATCAAACCTAAAGGGGTTTTTGTAATTTTCGAAAACTTCCGGGCTTTTTTGTAATTAGCCTGAACCTCAGGGTTTTTTGTGTAATAATCCCAAACATTTATGTCCTAGTGGGGCAACTTTCATTACATTGTTCGATCCTCGGACATATTGGTTTTATACCTACTAAAATCTTAGGTTATTTAATCTGAAATCCTAGGAATGCTTTAATCACATTCTTGGTTCTGTTTCTGATTCAGAAAATTAAATAAATGTCTTTTTTGTTTTATTTTGGCCCCCCAAACTATGTTGAGTTTTACTATTTCATCCAATTTCCTTTAAATTGTTCTACCTTGCCTCGTGAAAACCATATAACCATAAAGCTTACACAGAGGGGTAAATTTGGAATTTACAAGCTAAGTCCAACAATTTACAACGTTCTGGGAGTAATTTAGAAAAACTCATATAGTTTGGGGGGCAAATTGAAATTACCGCTAAATTAGCAGATCTGAAACCGAGTTCGAAATTCTTTGTGTCGCAGGGGTAAAAGTGACAATGGCATGCCCAGGAAGTGATGGACAATTGACAATGTACCGAGAAGAAACCACAAATTGGTTAGGTAACTATGCTATGAGGTTCGATGGTGTACCGGATCTGACACGATGTTACACACAGGTCTCGGGCAGCGGGCAAGGATCGAATGGCTGCATGGCAGCAGCTGGGCCTGCCCAGAATCTAAGACTTATGTTCAACATGTTTGATATGGAAATGTACAATGTGGATCCATTGCTTGCTCAGCCTGCTGAGCCCATGCCATTTTGCCCGAGATCCGCCAACCCGAACCCAAACCCAAAGCCAGTTGCTCCAGTTAACCCTCCACCAGTTGGGCCGCCACCGACACCTCTGCAGCCGCCTTCGCCACCAGTGTCTCAGTCGCCTCCAACGGTTCCGGTGCCGTTTTTGGAAGCTTCAGCGTGCCCACACCAGTAAGTTTATCGTTTTAGAAGTGTGGATTTGGCATGAATGGGTAAATTGCAACGTTAGTCCTATTAATTATAGGGGCATCCCAAAATTGGGATTTTTTAAGGGATAATTACAAAATAGCCCTCGAGGTTCGGACTAATTACAAAAAGATCAAAGGTTTTTGAAAATTGCAAAAATATTTTAATTTTGATTACGTCTTACATTTTCCTTTTTATAAGCAAAAAAAAACATTTCAAAAATCTCGACATTAATAAAGATATTACAGCTACTTCCTTACAGAATCAAACCTAGTAGTTTTTTTTAATTTTTTTTTTTTTTTGTAATTTTGAAATACCCATGTTTTTTTGGTTATAATTATTGCTTTTTTTTAAAAAAAAATCTTCGTTTGTCAAAATCACCCTTTATCTTTAAAAAATGTTGGATTTAGTCCTAATTCGTCGAAAATTTCAAAAGTATTCGGGAAAAACTCACGTTAGTTGCATGTGAACGCAAAAAAATGGGGATTTTCGAATTTCTAACCACAAATTAGAGTTTTCGTTGATATAATTGTTTGGATAAGGTGTTGGGAAAACCCCAATATTTGGCCGAAATTGGCCAGAAACCTAACTTTTCCGAACAATTTTGAAAATTCCGGCAAATTGAGGACTAAATCCGATAGTTTTTCAAAAGTTAAGGAAAAATTTGGCAAACAAAATCTTAAAAAGACTGCCACACCCCTACAGGACTAATAAATTGCAATTTACCCCAAAATATAGGCTCAACCTCAAGTATCTTAATACTTGATGTTTATATTGTAGGACATGGATGTTGCCTGAGTACAGATGCTACTGGAAAGTGGTCACCCCAGACACAAGAGTGGCCGTTGTTTTCGGGCTTATTGCGGGCCGCCAATACGGGCCAGACATGACCCTGGGCCAAACTATGATGGGAAGAGGGGATCCTTATAGAACCCTCCTGAGAGAGGGGACAACTGCACTTCTCAATTCTTACACCAGCATCCAATTCCCTTACAATCCTCTTGATGTCATCCAGCGCACGAATTTGGCGCTAATCGGGTCGACCCGACAAGTCCTCCACACTGCTTTGAGCTTCATGAGGGCAAATTCAGGCACAGGGACTAATGCCACTTGCACATTCACTTCTTGCAAGTGATCATAAAATACAACCTTAATTTGTTTTAGTCTCATGATCATTTATATGTATGTATGTTGGGTTTTTTTGTTGTGTATTTACTTATACAGTTGTAATATGAATGGAGGATATTGAATGAGGTGATGAGATGGGATATATAGAGATTTCTTTTGGAAGAGGTCTTCTTGTATTACATAGATGAACTTATTATGTATGTTATGTTGATTTTGCTTGGAAATGGAATGGAGGAAAAAGATGGATTGATGCAAACACATGAATTTCTCATTGCTACTTGGCTTTAAAGTGCATTGTATCCAAATGATACATCAAAATAATTTGTTTTTCTTGACAATCATAAGGTATTATCATGCTACACCATGTGTATGGTATACTTGACAAGTTGATAAATGACAAGTGTCTCATTTCGTAAAACAATGAGACAAAAGTTTGACGGATGTACACCAAAAGTAGTATGTACATGACAACAATCATAGTTGCTACGAGAGAATAATTATGAGCTTTTAAAGTCTACTCTATAATTTTTATGGTAGGATGAATTAACTACTATTCACTTTTTTAGCTTCAAAATCCAGTGTCCATATACGGGGGTGTGAATAAATTGAGCAGAGCCCAACAAAGTATTGTTCATGTTTTATTTTTATTTTTTATCGACCTTCAAAAATTGAGTTTGAATTGGTTTGGTTATTAATCGAATCGAGTTTGAACGAGTTATATATATTATATTATTATTTTATTAATCGAATCGAGCTCGAGCTCGGGCTCGAGCCAAGTTTTATATTTTATAGAATGAAATAATGTATTCAAATTTGGTTCATTATGTCAACGAACTGATTTCAAACAAATTTTTAAAGATAGATATCAAGATCTATTAGTTTGACTCGTTTTTCATTTCTCTGTCAACCAAGTATTGACAGGAAATGAGTTTCAGTGTGATTTTATTTAGTAAAAAGATTATTAAAACTAATTTTATTTTATTCGCCAATATATTTCTATACTAATACACATGTCACATCAAATTTGTGTTCCAGAGACTTATCCAAATCACTCCTAATCACTAAACAAACTATTTGAAAAGTCAAACGTTGACTTTATTCACATCAATAACCAGGAAAGAAGCAACAATGCAGAAAACAAAGCGCCATGGCAGTAACCAGATGTGAACCGCCATCTCTCCTCCCCCAACCCCTCACCATTCTTCTACTTCTTCTTCTTCTCTCAGGCCCCCTATTCAAGATCAACGGCCACGATTTCACGATCGAAGAAGCGACAATCAAGGACGTACAGCGCGCATTTACCGAAAACAAGCTCACCTCCCGCCAACTCGTTGACTACTACTTGAACCGCATCGAAACCCTAAATCCGGTGCTTCGAAGCGTAATCGAAGTGAATCCGGACGCGGCGGATCAAGCGGAGAGGGCTGATTTTGAGAGGCGGGGAGACAATCGCAGCCGTCCGTTTCTCCACGGTGTTCCGGTGCTCCTCAAGGACAGCATTGCTACCAAGGACCAGCTCAATACTACGGGTGGGTCGTACGCGCTTCTGGGGGCGGTGGCTCCACGCGACGCCGGGGTGGTGGCGCGGCTGAGGAAAGCGGGGGCGGTGATTTTGGGGAAGGCGAGTATGAGCGAGTGGTACCACTTTCGATCGTGGGGTATTCCGGATGGGTGGTGCGCCAGAGTTGGACAGGGGATGGTTAGTTACTTTCTTCGCTTTTCAAATTATAGTGTTTTGCCTGAGTAACAATTTAAGGGTGGCAAATCGTGTTATCGTGTCGAGCTTTGTGTCGATACAATAACGACACGACACGATAAGGACACACACGAACACGACACGATAAGAATCTGCTCCAGACACGAATACGAATACAAAAATTTTCGTGTCGATACGACACGATAGTGACACGATAAGTCAGAAACAAAAAGAAAATGATTTATATGTTAATACACGATAACAAATTACACGATATTACAGAGTATTACACGACAATACACGATACAAACATACAAAATATCAGGTTATCGTGTCAGTAACAGATAAACAATTCATTACCGTGTTCATGTCGTGTCATTATCGTGTTACTAACAGGTAAATGTGTCTTTATTGTGTTCGTGTCGTGTCATTATCGTATCACTATCGTGTTCGTGTTCTTATCATGTTTACACGTAAAAACACAAACACGACACGAAATTTTCGTGTCCTTATCGTGTTGACACGTAAAAATAAGGACACAACACGAACACTAACCCGCTATTTTCGTATCGTTTTCGTGTCGTGCTATCGTATCGTGTTAAAAATTGCCAGCCCTAAGTAACATCGCTACAATGTCATTTGATGAATGAAAATAATTAAAAGTTGAAGCATGTGTTACCTTTATTTGCCCTTTTTATCTGCTTTCATCAATCTATCGATTACCAGTTGTATGAACTTACATTTGGTATTTCTAAATAGAATTGCCTCACTAGGACTCAAGAAAACAATTTCATACTCTACCATGCACCTTCTGCTTGACTCTGATAGAAATATACTTCTATAAATTAAATAAAAGACGATGTTTAAATAAACAAAATCTGCATCTGATCCGAAGTTCCAGGATCGAAAGAGAATTGCATTTGAATTTTGAACAAGAATCCTCCCTATAGTAGCCAGGTTAATTTGAATTTTATAGAAATATGAGCAATTAAACCCATTAGGATCATTTACTTATTAAGATTAGGCATTATGGTTGAGGCCTAATCCATTCCGTCGTATAATTTGTCGTTCTTTCTTGTGACTAAATCCAGAATCCTTATGTGAAAGGTGGAAATCCATGTGGTTCAAGCAGTGGATCAGCAATATCAGTAGCAGCAAACCTGGTCATGGTATCGTTAGGGACTGAGACCGATGGATCACTCATCTGCCCTGGTGATCATAATTCGGTTGTAGCTCTCAAGCCTACTGTTGGACTCACTAGTCGAGCTGGCGTTATCCCCCTTTCACCTCGCCAGGATACTGTTGGGTAATTTACATTTGCAAACATCTACTTTGCATTGTGGAGCATTGTAAATTTCGTGACTTGTCTCTTGTTACTCCCAATCTTGATGCTGGAACGGCATATGACATTTTTGGTGCTCCTTATTAGTATGGTCGTTGTCATGTTGTTTAAGTGATCTGATGAGTTTTTGTGGTGCATGAGGTATTTAAGCTCATTATTTGGATTAAATTAGAAAAACTACCCCCGAGTTTTAGCCTAATTACAAAAAACTCTCATTTGAGGTTTGTATTTCTTTATATTCTTGGTGGATTACAAAAACTATCCCTGAGGTTTAGTCTAATTACAAAAAGGCCCACTTATATTTTTAAATTACAAATAACACCTTGAGGTTTGTATTTTACCTTAAAATAGCCCCTTCACCTTGGCCCTTCTTGATGGTGCACTTTTGTATGGTAAATACAAACCTCAAGGGGTTACTTGTAATTTTCAAAGATAACTGGGTCTTTTTTGTTGTTACGCTAAACTCATGGGTAAATAACTGTATATTTAATAAATGTCAAAAATACCCTCGAGGTTTAGCCTAATTACAAAAAAAAAAACCTTAAGGTACAAAAAACACCCATTTGAGGTTTGTATTTCTTTAAGTTCTTGGTGAATTACAAAAACTATCCATGAGGTTTAGTCTAATTCATAAAGGCCCACTTATATGTTTAAATTACAAATAACCCCTTGATGTTTGTATTTTACCTTACAAATAGCCCCTTCACCTTGGCCCTTCTTGATGGTGCACTTTTATATGGTAAATACAAAACTAGCTGGTTTTTTTTTGTTGTTACGCTAAACTCATGGGTAGTTTATGTAAATAACCGTATCTAGTGTCAAGGGGGCATTTGTAATTTTGAAAGATAGTTGAGTTTTTTTGTTATTAGACTAAACCTCAAGGGTATTTTTTGTAATTCAGGCCCATATGCAGAACAGTTTCTGATGCTGTTTATGTGCTGGATTCGATCGTGGGTTATGATCCAAGAGACTCCGAAGCAACAAAGGCAGCAGCCAAGTTCATTCCTCAGGGTGGCTACACACAGTTTCTCAATGAAGATGGGCTCAAGGGAAAGAGATTGGGTGTGGTGAAAAACCCATTCCTGGCCCTTGGAAACATATCTTCAAGAACTCCAATTTTCGACGCTCATCTTCAAACACTGAGGTAAAATTTAAGGGATAATTACAAAAACACCCCTGAGGTTTCGGCTAATTACAGAAAAACCCAGACATGTTTCAAAATTACAAAAAACTCATTCAAGTTTCGTTTTGTCTTATAACTGAAATATTTTGTAAATGTTAGGGTTTTTTTTTTGAAACGTTTTCGAAAATCACCGGGAAAAAATATAAGACAGAATCAAACCTCAAGGGTTTTTTTGTAATTTTCAAAGAACTATGGGTTTTTTTGTAATTAGCCCGAACCTCAGGGGTGTTTTTGTAATTACCCTAAATTTTAATGTAGCCAAGAGCTTCTGGTCGATCAAATTAAAATTTCAAAATCTGTTCCATTAAGTAACAGATCAGGTGGTTTTTTTGCATTTCAAGGGAGAAAGGTGCAACCATACTCGATAATTTGGAAATACCGAACATTGATGTCATCATGAATCCTTTACAATGTGGTGAGGCGTTAGCTTTGATGGCTGAGTTCAAGCTTACCCTAAACGACTATCTGAAAGAATTAACTGTTTCTCCAGTGAGGTCATTATCCGACATCATAATCTTCAACCAGAACAATCCTAATTTGGTTAGTCCTCTGTAAATTAATGTTATTTTTGTGGTTCATGCTATCATTTGTTAGTTTCTTTTGGTTAATTACAAAAATACTCTTGAGACATAGTCTAATTACAAAAAGATTCGGGTATAATATGTTTTAAAATTAAAAATACCCTTGATATTTAGGGATAACTACAAAAAGAACCCTGAGGTTCGCGCTAAATACAAAAAAAATCTAGAGATTTTGAAAACTGCAAAAAACCCCTTCAAGTTTGATTCCACCTTATATTTTCCCCTTCATAAGCAAAAAAATTTCAAAACCTCCCTTACAGTTATAGAAACATCTGTGGATTTTTTTGTAATTAACCCAAACCTCAGGTGGTTTTCTGTAATTATCCCTGACATTTATTTATATTTGCAAATTGTACCCTCAGTAGGGGTATTTGTAAAGAAAATACAAACACCGAGCGCGATATGATCCGTATAGCCGACCTCACGTAGTGGGATTAAGGCTTAGTTTGTTGTTGTTGTTGTAGTTGAGTTTTTGTATCAAGTACTCCTTTCAAACTAGAAAGTGGTTATTGCAGGAAAGAAGTCAGGAATTCGGTCAGGAAATTCTCGTTGCTGCAGATTCAACAAACGGGATCGGAAAGGAAGAGAAACAAGCTGTTGAGACGATGGAAAAACTGACACGAGATGGGTTTGAGAAGTTGATGTTAGAAAACAAGCTGGATGCAATGGTGACGTTGGGTTCTGATGCATCGACTGTGCTGGCAATCGGAGGGTTTCCAGCGATCACAGTTCCAGCTGGCTACGACTCGGATGGCATGCCTTTCGGCATTTGTTTTGGTGGACTAAAAGGAGCAGAACCTACGTTAATCGAGATTGCTTATGCATTCGAACAAGCTACCCTTGTCCGAAAGCCACCTTCTTTCGAATCATTTGACTTAACTTATATATGTAACGCATTTAGAAGTAGCGGCGGAGTGTAGATTTTCTCAGTGCATGCATTGAAAGGCATTTTCCCACATTCTTGTAATTCCAAAGTGTAATATCTTTTTGGGATAATTACAAAAGACCCCCTGAGGTTTGGACTAATTACAGAAAAACCCAGAGATATTTCAAATCTACAAAAAGCCCCCTCAAGTTTGATTATATGTTAAATTTAAGGGGGTATCTGTAATTTATTTAGAAATATCTGGGTGATTTTTGAAATGTGTTTGCTTATGAAGGGAAAAAATGTAAGACTAATCAAACCTCAAGGGGCTTTTTGTAATTTTCAAAAATCTCTAGGTTTTTTTGTAATTGGCCCAAACCTCAGGGAGTTTTTTGTAATTATCCCTATCTTTTTTAACAAGACTTTTCACAATTCTAGTATGAATAGTTTTCTATTAGTTGAATGACAAATGTGCCCCAAGATCCGCGTGTTATCTATTCGGGTCACGACCTGATCCAAACCGACCGATGACCTGGGTCGCTCCACAAGTTTCTACCTTTGATTTAATCCGAGATGTGATAAGAAAGTCTGGGCGATCTCAACACGTGGAGGTAGTACGTATGACCTACCAAGGTCAAAACCTATAAATATTGCACAGTTTGATCCATACAAGTATTTCGAAATTTCTTATTAACCTCGCTCTTTAATTCCTAACGACCTTACTAGTTTGCATCGGTGGGCCTTAGCAAGTGGTCCACCTAACTAGTCTAACTCTAACATTTGTTTTTTTACAGGTCACTCGAATTAAGTACCTAGGCTCGTGACGAAACTTCGCGACCCGATTTACATTTGAATTATTCACCCAAATCAAAACCCAAGCACAAAAATCTATGAAAATAAATTGACTTAAACTTATATATAATGCATTTGGAAGGATTTTCTCAATGCATGCATTCAAATTGTCCTGTTTCCACGTTAATTAGACAAGGATTCTTTTTCCCATTCCTGTAATTCCAAACTGTTTCATCTTTTTCACTCTGCAACATTTTTTTATGGAAAAAAAATTGCTTGTATTTCGATGCTGAACTTGGAAGTTTAGACAGATTTCTTGTTCCGCCATTCAAGATTTCAGATCTTGAAACTGAAAAGGAGAAACAAATATAAGTTATTATATGAAGAAAACATAAAGAAATAAAAATTCTTTTTTCACATCACATGGTTTGTCGCTTAATGGAGAAAAGAAAACAGCATCGACATTTGGGAAGCTCTTAGAAATCAAAATTTACATAAACGAGGTTTCCCAACGGACGTAAATCAATACACAAAAATTAGTACACCAAAAAACCCTAACCATGGAAACAGAGTTAGATTTTACAATAGAAGAAGCCACCATACAAGAAATTCAACACGCTTTCGCAGAAGGCAAACTCACCGCAAGACAGCTAGTTGACTTCTACCTGCACCAGATCGAGAGCCTGAATCCGGTGCTTCGGGGAGTCATAGAAGTGAACCCCGACGCTCAGCAACTAGCAGATCAATCCGATAGGGAAAAGGAGAGAAGTAAAAACGGAAGCGGCCGATTGGTGGAATTGGGTGAGCTGCACGGTATTCCGGTGCTCCTCAAGGACACGATCGGGACCAACGACAAGCTGAACACGACGGCCGGATCGTACGCGCTGCTTGGATCGAAGGTGAGCCGCGACGCCGGGGTGGTGGCTCGGCTCAGGAAAGCCGGCGCCATTGTTTTGGGGAAAACCAGTTTAAGTGAATGGTACAAGTTTCGGTCACTTAGTGGTGTTCCTAATGGATGGTGTGCTCGCGCCGGACAAGGAGTGGTTTGTTCCTAATTTTTAGGAATAATTACAAAAAGTACCCCTGAAATTTGACCAAACTTAGAAAAATCCAGCTAACTTCTAATATTACAAAAAGTACTCTGAGTGGGGTAAATTGCAATATTTCTATAAATATGAAAGGGGATTTTGAAATGTTTTTTTCTTATGAAGGGTTTAAATGTTAGATAAAATAAAACCTGGGGTATCTTTTATAATTTTGAAAGCTAGCTATTTTTTTTTTGTAATTAGGTCAAACCGTCAAGGTATTTTTTTGTAATTAACCCTAATTTTTATTTCATTTTTGGTTTTCAGCAAAATTTGTACCAATTATTTAAGCCTCATTGAATGTGATGGATAGGAAATAAATACGAGTATATATTTTACAAAGGAATAATTACAAAAAACACCCAATGTGCTAATTACAAAAAACTCCAATGGTTTTTGAAAAATATAAAAAAAAATCTTAAGATTTGATTTCATCTTATATTTTCTAATTCATAAGAAAAAAAATTATATATTGAAATTTTACAATTAATCCCTTAAATTGAAGATATAATCAAATCTGAAGGATTTATTTATAGTTTTAAAACGTTTATAGATTTTTTTGTAATTAGCCCAAACTTCAAAAGGTTTTTGTAATCATCTCAAAAAAAAAAAAAAAATATCCATCGTGGTTTAAATCCATATGCTACAAATTGATCCATTTTCAACTTTTATTGGATCATTTAGATTGTTTATGTTTTAGATATGTGTAGATTTTGTAGATCTTACAATTTATTTCTTTGTAATCGCTTTAAGTAGGGGGCGTAAATGAGTCGAATCGAAATGAACATAAAGAATGTTTCAAGCTTGATTGAATTTTAATCGAACTTTAAAAATTGTGTTTGAGTTTGATTTGATTATTAATCGAATCGAGTTCAAACGAGCTTTAGTCGAGCCGAATACGAATCGAGCTTGAGTAACTTGATATTTTTACACATATTTTATTCAATTTTTACTAATCGAGTCGAGTTCGAGCCGAGCTTTATATCTTATCGAACGGAAAAATGTGTTAAAGCTTGGTTCGTTATATTAACGAACCGAGCTCAAACAAGTTTTTAACGATTGATCTCGAACCAAATATCGAGTAGTTTGATTCGTTTTTCAGCCTTAGTTTTAAGTGATCGATTTTAAAAAAATAAAATACAAATGGGGAAATTACAAAAAACCCTAGAGGTTTGGGTTATTACAAAAAAAACATAAGTTTTTGGAAATTGCAAAAAAAACCTTGAGGTTTTTTTTCGTCTTACATTTCCTTTTGCGAGCAAAAAATATTTCAAAAAACTTTCATGACATTTATAAAAGTACTACAGTCATCCTCTTAAATTTAAAATATAATGAAACCGGAGGAGTTTTTTTTTGTAATTTTGAAACAATTCTGGAGTTTTTTTTTGGTAATTAGCTAAATCTCAGGGGTGCTTTTGTAATTACTTCTAATAAAAATGATCTATTTTCATCTAACAGCCGGTATTATTAATCCTTTTTCAACAATTTTTGCAGAATCCATATTTATCCTCAGGAACACCATGTGGATCAAGCAGTGGATCTGCAATATCAGTAGCGGCAAACATGGCGTGCGTTGCATTAGGATCAGAGACTCACAGCTCCATCATCTGCCCTTCAGATCATAACTCAGTTGTGGGAATCAAACCAACCGTAGGCCTCACGAGCCGAGCCGGGGTTATACCGATGACCCCCCGCTGGGACACAATTGGGTAATTCCTGGTACTTAATTAAGGGTGTAAATGAGTCGAGTTGAGTCGAGCCGAACATAGTGTTGTTCAAGCTTGTATGAATTTTAATTGAGTTACAAATATTGTGTTTGAGCTTGGTTTGATTGTTAATCGAATCTAGTTCGATCGAGCCGAGCACAAATCGAACTCGAGTACAATGGCGTAGCCAGGAAATAAATGGGAGTGGGCCGATCACGAAATTGTGGTGTCTTTAAAAAACTACAAAAAAAAAAACCATGTAAATATTAAATTAAAAAAATTACCTATTAAATTTTGGATTAATTACAAAAAGTACCCTTGAGGTTTGACCTAATTACAAAAAAACTCAGCTATTTTTTGAAATTACAAAAAAATACCCCTATGGTTTTATTTTGTCTAACATTCAACACCTTCATAAGCAAGAAATTTTCAAAATCCCTCTTGATATTTATAAAATCATTGCAGTATACCCCTTAATTTTAACACTGAATCAAACTTCAGGGGTATTTTTTGTAATTTTGAAAGTTAGCTGAATTTTTTTGTAATTAGGTGAAATCTCAGGGGTACCTTTTGTAATTATCCCTTAATTTTTTTTAAAAAAAATTGGGGGAGGTTGGCCCCACCTACGCCCAAAGGCTCGATTAACTTGATATTTTTACACATATTTCATTCTTTTTTTTTTTTACTAATCCAATCGAGTCTTGTTTAGCCTTTATATTTTATAGAACATAAAAATATGTTCAAGCTTGGTTTGTTATATTAACGAATCGAGCTCAAACTAGCTTTTAACGATCAATCTGAGATTTTGTTTGAATGATTGGCAGACCCATATGCAGGACTGTATTGGATGCGGTTTACGTGCTTGATGTGATTGCAGGTTTGGATCAAAGCGATGAGGCAACGAGCGAGGCGGCTAAGTTTATACCTGAAGGTGGATATAAACAGTTTCTTAATGAAAATGGTTTGAAAGGAAAGAGGCTTGGTATTGTCAGACATCCCTTTGTGGATAAAATGCAGGATACTGCTGAATTTGCAGCGTTTGAGCTTCATTTATATACATTCAGGTATTAATTAGTAGTATTAGTAGTACATCTCACCTCTGAATTTTATTTTGCTTAATTTAATGTAGTATTCTGGTAAACCACAAAATGCAGGGATAATTACAAAAAGTTCCTTTGATGTTTGAGCTAATCACAAAAGTACACAGCTAACTTTCAAAATTACAAAAAAAAAAAAAAGAAAAAAAAACTGAAGTTTGATTTACGGTTAAAATTAAGGGGGAATGTGTAATATCTTTATAAATATTAAGGGGGATTTTGATATATTTTTTGCTTATGAAAAGGGAAAATGTTAGACAAAATAAAGTCTCGGGGTTATTTTTGTAATTTTGAAAGTTAGTTGGATTTTTTTTAGTTAGGTCAAACCTCAAGGGTACTTTTTGTAATTAACCTTAAAATTTATGTAGGTTTTTTTTATGCCAGAAGTTGGGTAGAAAAGGGTTAATTACAAAAACTACCCCGAAATTTAACCTAATTACAAAAAAAAGACAGTTATCTTTTATATTACAAATGCACCCTTAGCATTTGTTCTATTTGTCAAATTGTACCCGCAAGAGAGAGGTACTTGTTAGGTATATACAAACTTCAATGGGGGGTTTTGTAAGATTTTAAGGGATTATTTGTAATTTTGAATGATAAGTGGAGCTTTTTATAATTAGGTTAAACCTTAGGGGTAGTTTTCATTATATAGTTTTCCCTTTTTCTATTCTCTTAACCAGCAACGTTCTTTTGTAACCGTAGGCAGAGAGGTGCAGAAGTAATAGACGATTTGAAGATAGATCATATAGACACGATTCTTGAACCCAATCACAGTGGTGAAATTTCTATTATGATGGCTGATTTCAAGACATCTATAAAAGTTTACCTGAAAGAGTTGGAAGATTCGCCCGTTCGTTCTTTAGCAGATGTTATTGCCTTCAATGAGAGCAACGCGGAGTTGGTATATATATCCACTTCTAGTTGTAAAATTCTTAATTCACTTATCTGCTTTTTGTGTGAATTTGTAGTGTTAACTAATTTTAGACAATTAATTGACACTATAAACTTCACACCACCGACCCCACATAGTGGGATAAGGTGCAGTTGATGATGATGATGATATGTCTTGTTCGTATTTTCTTGCCGTTTGAATTGAATTTAGCTGTGCGACGTTTAAATAAAAGGCAGAGAATCACTAACACAAATCAAAAGAGGTAGAGGTAGGCCTAAAAAGACTTGGAAAGAAGCTATTAAACAAGACATGTTATACATAGAAATAAATGAAAATATGGCTTATGACCGTAAACGATGGCGCGATATGATCCGTATAGCCGACCCCACGTAGTGGGATTAAGGCTTAGTTTGTTGTTGTTGTTGTTAATTGTAATAGTTTTGTAAATTTCAGGGTTTTTTTTGAAATGTTTTCGAAAATTACCGGGAAAAATGTAAGATGAAATCAAAACTCAAGGGGTTTATTATAATATTCAAAGAACTCTGGGTTTTTTTGTAATTAGCCCAAACCTTAGGGGTGTTTTTGTAATTATCCCTAAATTTAATGGGATAACTGTATTATTAATAAATATCAGGGGGTTTTGGAAATGGCTTTTTGCTTATAAAGGGAAAATTGTAACACATTATCAAACCTCAAGAGGTTTTTTTGTAATTTACCTAAACCTCAGTGGTAGTTTTTGTAATTATCCCTAGTCTTTATTGATAGCTTGAACTCAGATTATATCTCCATATAAACTCAGTCAAGATGAAGAACTAATTTTAATTTTGTGATGTTGATCAATCAAGTATATGGTACTACATTTAAATCAACCTCGGATTTTCAATTAGGGATAATTACAAAAAAAAACCCTAAGGTTTGGACTAATTACAAAAAAATCCGTAGATGTTTCAAAATTACAAATGCTCCCTCAAGTTTACTTCAATCTTAAATTTAAGGGGGTAATTGTAATATTTCTATAACTATCAAGGCGGTTTTTGAAATGTTTTTTTGTTTATGAAGCGGTAAAATGTAAAACAGAATCAATCTTAAGGGTTTTTTTGTAATTACCCTGAACCTCAGGGAGGTTTTTGTAATTATCCCTTTCAAAATTATGATGTTCAAATCTCTTGCAAGGCAATAACTATAACATCTCTAATGCACTAACAGGAAAAGCTAACAGAGTACGATCAGCAAACTTTCGTAGCAGCTGAAAGGACAGACGGACTAGGTGAGCACGAGAAGGCCATACTAGAAAAGCTGGACAATCTTTCCAAGAATGGATTCGAGAAATTGATGAAGGATCATAAATTAGATGCAATGGTGACTCCTGGTTCGCGTGCTTGTCCCGTTTTTGCAATCGGAGGGTATCCAGCAATAACTGTGCCGGCCGGCTATGAGAATGATGGGATGCCATTTGGGATCTGTTTTGGAGGATTAAAGGGCTGTGAGCCAAAGCTGATTGAAATTTCATACGCCTTTGAAAAAGCTACAAAGGCTCGGAGGCCGCCTTTGATAAATATTTAATAGGGATAATTACAAAAACACCCCTGAGGTTTGGGCTAATTACAAAAAAAAAAACCAGAGATTTTTGAAAATTACAAAAAAACCTTGAGATTTGATTATGTCATACATTTCCCCCTTCTTATGCAAAAACATATCAAAACCTGCTGATATTTATAAAAATACTACAGTTAGCCCCTTAAATTTAACACATAATCAAACATGATGGGGTTTTTGTAATTTTGAAACATCTCCGATGAGAAGAAAAAAAGAATCTGGGTTATTTAGTAATTAGCCCAAACATCAGGGTGTTTTGGTAATTATCCTATTTAATATTTTTTCTTGTATTTTGGTCTCTTGCCTTCCAAACTGTCTGTTTTGGCTAGATTTAGTCCTTGTTTTTATTACTTAAGTTCTTAACTGAAAAATATTACAGGCCTGCTATAAGCCTTTAAATAGACAAGTCCATGTCATTTTAGTTCAGAAATAGCATTAGTAGGCAGGCATGCAGAAATGGTCACACTTCTTGCAATTCTGGTATTTGTCATTTCCAAACATTCAATTTGACTTGGTTATATAGGATCTTGGAGTTATTACTTATTACTCAATACTTGGATACAAATAGTAAATCCAAAATTAAACTTTTCAAATTATTCCCAATTACACAAGTACTTGATAATCCTCTTTCCCTCCTAATTTTTTTAATAAGTTGAGAGTAATGGTTGGAGAGTAGGGGATAAATTTCGAAGTAACATAATGATACGAGTTTCGAACTCTGGTCAACACTTTTTATAATTTATAAAGGGTAAACGATACCACGTAAGCTACAAGCTCGTGGTTCTCTTTCCCTCCTAATAAGATGCCAGCTGATGCGAAATATTATTAAAAAGAAAAATATAGTGCACTGCTTACAAGCCAAACAACTAGCTATCAAGTAGGGATCTCGTTAAAAGTTAAAACCTATCAAACTATAACCCAGTGGGAAAAACCTTTGTTAGGAAAAAGAGTACCCCATAAAAAAACAACAAAAATAACTTAAAATCGCAATCTAAATGATGACGTTTATTTCTAGATGATTTTCGTATGGCATTGTCACGTGTTTTTTTTTTTTTTTTGCATGTGCTTGAGTATCATCCTGATGGTTTGTATTATCCTGATGGTCTGAAGTATTATCTGGAATATCGCCCAGGATCTTTGAGCGACAATTGACAGAGCCTTCATAGCTTCAACTATTTATTTTTTATTGGACTTCTTTTTACATATATAGCATAAGCTTGTGGTTGCCTGGAGAAGCATAAGCACAATTCAATTAAATTCAATTCTATCTACACTATGCCTAGACAAGCTAAACCCTCATTATCTTTACTTAGTTTTTTTACCTTCATTTTATTAGGATGGCCACATTCATACATCAAAACATGCACTGCACTTTCATTCAATGAAGCCACAATACAAGATTTTCGGACAGCCTTCCACCAAAACAAACTCACCTCAAAACAACTTGTTGAGTTCTACCTCAACCAAATCCAAAAATTAAACCCCCTTCTTAAAGGGATCATTGAAGTGAACCCTGATGCACTTTATCTCGCAGAAAAAGCCGACCGAGAAAAGAAGTCTAACCCACATGGTTCGTTATCCCGGCTGCATGGTATTCCCATTCTGCTCAAAGATAACATTGCAACTAAGGATAAGCTTAATACTACCGCTGGATCATTTGCGTTGCTGGGATCAGTCGTGCCTCGAGACGCAGGTGTGGTTAAGAAGCTGAGAAAAGCTGGAGCTATTATTATTGGAAAAGCTAGTTTGAGTGAATGGGCTAGCTTTCGTTCTTTAACTGCACCAAATGGTTGGAGTGCCAGAGGTGGACAAGGAAAGGTAACACAGTAATGACATATTTACAAGAAGCTCCAATTATTTTTTTGAAATTACAAACACATCCTTAAAGTGTTGCAAACACACCTTTAGATTTAGGTTGCGTCAATGGTGCGCTTGTCATTTTGAAGGATAACTGCATTTGTTTGGGATAATTACAAAAACACTCCTGAGGTTTGGGATAATTACAAAAAAAAAAAAAAAAAGGGTATTGAAAATTACAAAAAAACCCTAGAGATTTGATGCAGTCTTAAATTTAAGGGGATCATGTAATATTTCTACAAATGACGTGGTTTATTAGAAAAGCTTTTCGCTTATGAAGAGAAAAATGTAAGAATCAAACTTCATGGTTTTTTTTTCGTAATTTTCAAAAACCTCCTGTTTTTTTTTTGTAATTAGCGCAAAACTCCCCTTTTTTAGGGATAATTACAAAAACATCCCTCAAGTTTGGGCTAATTACAAAAAAACCCAAAGGGTATTGAAAATTAGAAAAAACCCCTAGAAATTTGATGCAGTATGTCAAGGGGTTTTTTGAAATGATTTTCGCTTATGAAGGGAAAAATGTAAGATACAATCAAACCTCAAGGGTTTTTTTGTAATTTTCAAAAACCTTCTGGTATTTTTGCAAATAGCCCAAAACTCAGGGGTGTTTTTGTAATTATCCTTTTTTTAATAATTAAGTTAAATCTTTGGGGTAGTTTTTGTAAATTATGTCAAAATATTCTCTCATCTACCCCTTTTGTCTATCAATCAGAGTCCAAATTTTAGTTTCTCACTTCATACAGTATCCTGTGCAGAATCCTTATGTTCTGTCTGCTGATCCCTGTGGCTCGAGTAGTGGATCAGCGATATCCGTGGCATCTAACATGGTAGCTGTGTCGCTGGGGACGGAGACTGATGGTTCGATTATATGCCCTTCTGGATTCAATGCTGTGGTGGGAATCAAACCAACTGTTGGTCTCACAAGTCGAGCCGGTGTAGTTCCAGTTAGTCCAAGGCAGGACACTATAGGGTATGCATTTTTTTTTAGGAGTAATTACAAAAGAACTCCCTGAGGTTCGGGCTAATTACAAAAAGACCCAAAGTTCTTTGAAAATTGCAAGAAACCCCTTGAGGTTGGCTCTGTCTAACATGTTTCCTTTTCATAAACAAAAATATTTCAAAATCACCCCTGACACTTACAAAAATACTACAGTTAAACCCTTAAATTTAAGTTAGAAGTAAGTTTGAGGGTTTTTTTTGTAATTTTGAAACATGTTTGATTTTTTTTGTAATTAGCCAAAACCTCAGGGGTGTTTTTGTAATTATCCCTTTTTTATTATTGAATAAATTAAAAAATTACCCCCTAGGGTATTACAAATACCCTCTTGACGTTTGTATTTTCTTAACAAATACCAGATAACCCTCGAAAGGTGCAACTTATGAAATAGTAAGGAGGTATTTGTAGATTTCAGAGATAGCTGAGTGTTTTTGGAATTAAACTGAACCTCAAGGGTATTATTGCAATTAATCCTTTTTTTTCTGTATGGCGATTCTTGTCAGAATATACTAGGTCTAAGGTTAACATAGGCTTATATTTTACATCCTGATTGTTGTAGTCGAGTTACCACTGTTGTAAAAATCTACGCCTATCCCCGATTAGTCTCCGTCTAGGCGCTAGATCCTCCTTGTCCGTCTACATTATTCTTCCCCTGCCTAATGCCCTAATCCCACTCAGGTTCCACCTAACCTCGCTCAGGCTCCACCTAGGCGCTAGCCCCAGTCTGCCGCCCGACTAGCTTGTTTTAGAAAACTGCCAGTTACCAATTCTGTTATAGCTTTATTAGGCTTTCTCATGAACTTGAGAGATTAACAAAGGGGATTTCTTCAATGTGTTGCATTGTATGAACAGGCCTATATGCAGGACAGTGTCAGATGCAGTTCATGTTCTTGATGCCATTGTCGGCTTTGACTATAACGATGCTCAAGCAACCCGAATCGCCTCAAAATATATCCCATATGGCGGTTACACCCAATTTCTGAAAGCAAATGGACTAAAAGGAAAGAGATTGGGCATTGTGAGGGATCCCTTCTTTATTTTTTCTGATAAACTTGTTGAACAGACTTTTGAACAACATTTACAAACATTAAGGTACATTTATTATCAAGAAGTTTATTTTTTTTAATATTCATGTTATAGCATTAAACTATGTTCATATAGAATAGGGATAATTACAAAAACACCCATACATGTTCTCAAAATTACAAAAAACCAATTCAGGTTTCGTTTTGTCTGGTAACTTTAAAAATTTTTGCAAATGTCAGGGGTTTTTTGAAATATTTTCGAAAATCACTGGGAAAAAGGCAAGACGGAATCAAACCTCAAGGGTCTTTTTGTAATTTTCAAAGAAGTCTGGTTTTTTTGTAATTAGCTCAAACCTTAGGGGTGTTTTTGTAATTATTCCTATAGAATATGACATGAACTTTCTTCAACTTTCAGGCAGAAGGGTGCAGTCTTGGTTGAAAATTTGGAAATAACCGATATCGATACGATTTTGAACGCCACTATAAGCGGTGAAGCAACAGCATTGTTAGCTGAATTCAAGATTTCTTTGAATGCTTACTTGAAAGAGCTTTTGGCTTCCCCTGTCAGGACCTTGGCTGAAGTTATAGCCTTTAACCAAAAGTTCTCTGATCTGGTATGCAACCATAAGATAATAAGGGAGTGTTTGCAGACACGTAAAATAAGTGATTGTCAGCTTTTGGCTGAAAAGAAATTGGCTTTCTAGAATTTTTCAAACATCAACTTCTGTGTTTGCAAACTTTTACAAAAGGGATAATTACAAAACCACCCCTAGAGTTTTGGCTACTTACAAAAAAAACTAAAGATGTTTCACAATTACAAAAAAACCCATCAGGTTTGATTATGTCTAAAATTTAAGGGGGTAGTTGTAATATTTTTATAAATGTTAAGGGGTTTTTGAAATGTTTTTTGTTTATGAATTGAAAGGATAAATATAAGATGGAATTAAACCTCAAGGTCTTTTTTTGTAATTTTTAAAAATCTGTGGGTTTTTTTTTGTAATTAGTCCGAACCTGAGGGGTGTTTTTGTAATTATCCCTTTAAAAAAGTGATTCTCAGCTGTTTTTAACTTCTACTACAATAAATTACTTCTTTTAAAAGCAAAAGTTTTGGCAAATACTCCATAAGCAAACTATTACACTTGAATAATACGTTCGATGTTGAATATATGTAGTTTGGTTGAAATTAACTTGCAGGAAATGATTAATGAGTTCGGCCAAGAAATCTTTTTGGCTTCTGAAGCGACTAATGGGATCGGATATGCAGAAAAGAAAGCAATACGGAACTTAACAAATTTCACGAAAAACGGATTTGAGAAATTGATGACTGAGAACAAGCTGGATGCATTGGTGACTGCTGGACCAGGTGTTGCTCCTGTTCTTGCAATTGGAGGATTTCCAGGGATCACTGTTCCTGCGGCGTTTATAGCAAAGGTGTTCCTGTTGGTATTTGTTTTGGTGGTTTGAAGGGTTCTGAACCTAAACTCATTGAAATTGCTTATGGATTTGAGCAAGCAACAAAGATTAGGAAGCCTCCAACATTCCTACCATGAATTTTTTTAATGTTGTCTTTAGTTAGATTCAAAGTCTTTTGTTTCTGAAACAGATTATAAGTGATTTTGTGTATGATGAGTTATTAAAAGGCCAAGATCAAAAGGCTCAAAATCTTGCAATTTTCCTAGTAATGGAAATAGATTATAGGGATAATTACAAAATACCCCCTGAGGTCCGGGCTAATTGCAAAAAAATCCAAAGATTTTTGGAAATTAAAAAAACAAAAAAAAAAACTTTAAGTTTTATTTGTCTTACATTTTCCCCCTTCACATGTACAGTTACCTCCTTAAATTTAATGCATAATCAAACAACAAGGATTTTTTTTGTGTAGTTTTCAAAAATCTCGTGTTTCTTTGTAATTAGCCCAAACCTTAGGGGCCTTTTTGTAATTATCCCTACATTCTATTATCTATGTTTATTTGTTTTTTATTTTTTCCTCCCTAAATATATTATATATATTATTGTTCCGATCCTTTCATCTAAGAGAATCAAACTTAATAAGCTTTGTGCACAGCCCCATGGGCATAGCTCAACTGGTACAAATGACTTGAGTGATGTGACTGATAGAAACAGCGTGGAGGTTCGAATCCATTCGAACCCGTTTGATAACATGTTGGAGGAAGATTTTCTTGTATGATAACCAGTCACAAACAACTTAGAATCGTGACTTGATGAAACATATCTCGCGATGAACCTCCTCCACGAATCTCCAAGGGCGGCATTGGGAAACAGATCAAATTCTAATTGTCAGAATCAAATTTGATATATATGACAAAGATTATGAAATTCGTTTTGGGATACTCTGTTCACAGTGGTCATGTCCTCCTTTGGTCTCTTATTCTCTATAATATTTATTTCTTAACAAAAATCAAACATCAAAGCAGCGATTAATTACATTTTAACAGACAAAATAAATATATTTATATCGGGAATAAAAAGTTAAAACTACCCAAATATGGAAAATAATCTCAAAACAGCCATATCCTGCCTGTCACAGTAAATACTAAATACAGACTGATGCCAAAATTAAATCCCTTTTCTTCAATATGGAAAAAAATTAATGTTGAGATAAGAAACAATCGATGAGCATTATAAATTTCAGCTTCATATACAGAGTTATAAGATCCATTTTTGCAGATACAAAAAAAAAATGGAGAAGAAAATTATTTACTTGGCCTTGATTTTGTTCCTCAGCATATGGACTATTACACCGGTCCAATCCAAGTACTACTCCGAAAGCCATCCGTACAAGCCGGTTCACGAGAAAAAAACCCATCTTCGTTTCTACCTCCACGACATCCTAAGTGGAACAAAACCGAGCGCGGTCAAAATCGCCGGTCCAAACAAAACCCAAAACGACAACAATCCGACGCCGTTTGGGACCACGTTTGCGATTGACGATCCACTGACGGAAGGGCCCGAAATAACGTCGAAAATAATCGGAAACGCGCGTGGAATATACGCGTCGTCGAGCCAGGACAAGAATTTGACCTTGGTCCTGTACGTTGACCTAGGGTTTACAAGTGGTAAATTCAAAGGGAGTTCATTGAGCGTGTTTTCGAGGAATCCGGTGACGGAGAAGGTACGAGAATTGGCGGTTGTCGGCGGGAGAGGGCGGTTCAGGTTTGCGAGGGGGTTCGTTTTGGTAAAAACTCAGTATTTTAATGCTAGTAATGGTGATGCTGCTCTTGAGTATAATGTGGAGGTTGTTCATCCTTGAGGCCTGAGGGGTTTATTGTGTTTTGATTTTAGCAATATTATGTAATGGTGGAAATTTTTTGGAAAATTTGTTTGTTTTTTTAATTTTTATTTTTGATGGTTGGGTTGTTACATTTGTTGTTTAATCTTATGAACCACCTCAGCACCAAGCTGAGTAAACTGTTGTAGCTTTCTATTGGAAATTTGGTTTTAGTAAAATGAGCATGAGGCCGACTTTGACCAAATTTATTTAATTCTGGAAAAATTAAATAATAAATTACTAATTTGCTTTTCGAGGTGATGTTCGTAGTATTTTTATTTGAATTTCGTGGGTGGGAAATTAATACATGAAATCGACCACACAAATAAAACATCATGTAAAAAGTGAAAAGGTTTTAGTCTTTAATATAAAATATTGTTTATTCTTGTATAAATAATAGAATGTGTTATTAGTTGATATACTATAACACAAATGGATAATTACAAATGGTTCACGATGCGCCACTGGCCTTGGGCTTCCCTTTGTGCCCGGTCTATGTCCATTGTAGTTTTGCTAGATTCGTGTGATCATGGAGTCCTGACTCAAACAAGAGTTGTGGTCACCAAGTGGGATGTAACCAATTTAGTGCCGATCACACTCTTCTCGCAGTATATATTGGATGTGTTTCCTATTTAAAGGTTTAACTAGACTTTGTAGAAAAACACACACAACATTTTTCATTCTTAATTCAAAAGTGAAACATTTTTTTCTGCATTTCTGCATTTTGAGGACATCAGCCAATTCTAACATCTTCCTCTTCGAATGAGCTTTTGTGTTAATGGTGCTAATACACAAAAGACACGTGTCGTTTCATCTTTGAAAGCAATAATTAGACTGTGAGCACTAGGCGAAACGTAATTGCTTTGCGGAAATTATTCCAACTCGACTCGACTCAGTTCAAATTCGTAATAGTTAGGTTCTGTCTTTATAATTTTATGTTTCTATTGCCATTTTGAAGGCATTCCCGAATATTATACTATTGTAAAAATCATTTTCATCATTATACAATAGCATTTAAGACATCACTACAAAAACTTTCTCTAATTACAACAACACGCAGTTGTCTTTGAAAATTATAAATGTCTCCTTAAAGTATTATAAACGGTCCTTTACGGTTTTCGTTCACTTATCAAATCCTTCTATTGAGGGTGCAACTTGTAAAATGGAAACAAACGGTAAATGGTATTCATAATCCTAAGAAGACGGCTTGATTGTCTGTAATTGTACTCAACATCAATGGTATTTTTCTAAATTACCGTTATTATCTTTGAAAACAACCCTAGACAATAATTACCTTCAAATGATCAATTCTCAATGTATTCAATTTGTTACATCCGCAAATATTGATTTCATTTTACTATACTACAAACATAATGTTATAAAATAATAAGATCGTTGCCGTATCTTAGGAAAGACTTGCTACTAATTAGTCAGCAACATCAACTGATCAACCACCAAATCCATGACTTATTGACTTCATTTGCATTCCCAAAATTTAAAACTCGTACGCCTTGTTTGTTTATGTTTCCAATGATCTCTTTACAATTTCCAACTATACATAAAAGTGGAATCATGTTTGTTCATAAAATTTCCAATGGAAATCATCATTTTCATTTTCTATTTTTCACATAAAACAACATCTCAAACCTATAATTTCTATTCTCGAATCTATACACCACCCTACATCACTCATCATTACTTATCAATCACTATTATCATATTTTAACCCAATTATATATGTGAGACCCACCATTATCAACTTTATCTACTTAAAATATTACTATTTTAAATTATAACTATCTAATGGGACCTACCAACTATAATCTTACAAATATAATATTATATATTCAAATTAAAGTGGACCCCACTACTACCAACTTTTCAATTATTATATACATAAAATAATATTTCAAAACTACTCAAACCAAACACAATCTCATTTCCAACCCTACATAAAACACATTTCAATTCATTCATCCAAACACAATCCCAATTTCCACACGAAAACCAATAAATTCTCAAAATTCTATTTTCAACTCCAGAAACTGGAAATGGACCATGGAAACATAAACAGGCCGTAGACTCCATAAATTCCATCTGTCTTAAGTCAGTGAGCAAATTTCCACTAGTTTTTATGGGGGTTGGTGCAAAATAGTACTATTTTAAATTTTCATATCTTAAGAAAATGAACCAAACAATGACTCATAATGTTTGCTTGTATCTTGTCATTTGTCAAAATATCTTCGAGATTTTCTTAAACCAACCCATTACACAAGTCCAATTTAATTAATTAGTCTACCTGCTCTAGAAATTCTTTGTATTTGCTCCCTTTATATATAGCCTTCAATAATTTGCTGCACTTCAGAGAGAAACAGATAGGCAAAAAAATGGCAAGTTTAAATTTAATTTCAGTCTTCATCTTTCTCCTTGCAGCCATGACATGGGCCGCTCAAGCCCAAACCAGTGATCAAGTTACATGGGCCAAGAGAGTCGAAACAAGAACCGAAGTAATAACCACTCTTCAATTCTATTTCCATGACAAACTCAGTGGGCAGAATCCAAGTGCAATAAAGATAGCCCAATCTTCAAAAACCAACAATTCGGCCACCCTTTTCGGCTCGTTAATGATGGTTGATGATCAGTTGACGGTTGGGCCTGACCCATCATCGAAGGTTGTGGGCTGGGCCAGGGGGATGTATGGATCTGCCGGGCAAACGGACTTTGGGCTAATCATGGTCCTCACTTATGGGTTCACGGATGGAATATATGATGGCAGCTCTTTCAGCCTGCTTAGTATTAACCCGGCGATGAACCCGGTCCGGGAGATGGCCATTGTTGGTGGGACCGGTCTTTTCCGGTTGGCTCGTGGATATGCTATTGCCAGAACATATTCGGCTGATGCCACCACTGGTGATGCTATAGTTGGGTATAATGTTACTATTGCTACATATGTTTAACAAGTTCAATATCATTTTTTTTTTTCATTTTTTTGTTAATTCAAGTTGAATTCGTTTCCAAACATGGCTTTAGGAATTAGGATATTATGGTAGTGAGGAAGGAATTTGAGGTAAGACTAGCTATCTCTTTAATTGTTGAGATTATTAGACAATTTGGTTTGTAGTCTCATTGTTGCTGTGTGTTTTTTCTTGATACATATTGTATCACAACTTAGAGGCATATGTTGGTTTCTAGAACATACTTGTATAGTTATGTTTCCAACCATTTCTAGCTTCTAGTGTTGAAATTGAATTTTGAAAATTTATTGATTTTCGTATGAAAATTGGAAATATGTTTGGATGAGTGAATGAAACTGAGTTTTTATGTAGGTTTGAAATTGAGATTGTGTTTGGTTGAGTAGTTTTAAAATATTATATTATGTATATAATAGTGGTTGAATATTTTAATTGAATATATAATATTATATTTGTGTGATTGTAGGCTAGTGGTCTGTGGGTTCCATTAGGTATAAATTATTAAAGTATAATAATATTTTAAGTTGATAGAGTTGGTAATAGTGTGTCCCATATGTATAATTGGATGAAAAGATTTAATAGTTATTAGTGAATGATGTAAAATATTGTATAGGGTTGAGATATGGTTTTATGTGAAAAATGAAATGTGAAAATAATGATTTCGATTGAAAAATTTATAAACAAATATGAATTCAATTTTATGAATAGTTGAAAATTGGAAATATGTGTTAGGAAGCATAAACAAGCTTGGCCATACTTTTCTATGCATTTTTTAGTTGAGTTTGGTGAACTACTTGACAGTGAACTTTCTTAAGCCTGAAATGGGGACACATTATCTGTTGTGGGCTTCCCTGTTATGCAAGTGTATTTACACGAGCATGCAATTAACAGTTAATTTATAGGGTTGAACTTTGAGTTCCTTTTTTGAAAAAAAAAATAAAAAAAAATAAAATTATAACGATTATAAGCAAAAAAAATCTCTGGATTTTGAAAATGTTATAAATAAAATGAATTTTGATCAAAATTAGTCTTAGGATACATGAATGATGATGAGGAAAAAAAAAGTTGTTTTAAACATAGGTAAAGAAATATGGTCTTTTAATCAAATGAAGACTTGTGTAATTATATAATAATTAAGCCTAGAACTTATGATTTCATTCAAGTTGAGCAATTTATTACATCAATCCCAATTTCTTTTTTAATCAATAATCAAGATTCCTCTTGCTCTCTCAAACTCTAACGCAAATATTATTAATTGCTAGCTCATTACACTAATAGAAAAATTCAATTTGCCTACAATGTTTTTTTAGATAAGCATAGAAGTAATTGTAAAGTTTTTGTGAGAGCTAGTCTCCTGTCAGACCGTCTAACGGATCTAGATCCGTTAGACGGGTCAAACTATCCTACCCATTTCGGTCCCGGGTCCGCCCAACGAATTAAAAAAAAAAAAAAAAAAAAAACAGGCCGCGTTCAAACATTCTCGTCTCGCGATTTGGAGCCCTAATCCCAACTCTAAAAGACCTTCCTCCGTCGACACAACCACATCGCCATGAGCCACATCCACCGTAAGAACAACCACAACGGCGGCGAAAAACAACACGAAGGGGCGTAAAAAACACCACATTACGGCGACCAACCGTGACGCAACTACAATATGTGATATTTCCCTCCTCGTCGACCATCTCTCGCAAATTGACACCACCACCTCCGTCGACCATCACCTACGCCGCACAACCATCAATCTATTTGTTCGTGTTTAGCCTAATACGTATTAGTTTATTTCTACATTCCAAACTACTTAGTGGTTAAACCTACATTGGGCAAAAAGCTTAAGAAGGTGAGACAATGGAGGTACTGAGACAACTTGGAGAATGACAGAGGTGAATGTCGTATTTTTAATTTGATTATTTTAAAAAGTATTAGACGTCGCATTGGAATGTATTAGTTGTATTGAAAAAATGTATTACATGTATTAGACTTTTTGCTTGGTTTGAGAGCCTCCTATTTTAAAAAAAATGTATTACATGTATTAGACATTGCATATCAATGTATTAACCGTATTGAAAAATGTATCGACTTTACATTCGTAAGTCTCTGCTTTTATTCTTAAATGGCTTAAATTTGTGTATATGTATTACACATTGCATTCTAATGTATTACATTTATCAAATAAATGTATCGACTTTACAGGTTCGCGTAAGTCTCTGTGTTTATTAATAAACGGCTTAAATTTGTGGAAAAGAAATAAATCTTTAATTTCTTAGTTGTTCCCGACTTATATATTTTTTTAGGAGTAATAACACTACCGATTCTAGTGATGATCATGAAGAAGGGGATAATGACACGAACATGGGGACAACATTATTCCAACAGAGTCGCTGAAGGTAAAAAGTCCTGTTACACTAATACATTTATCTCAGAATAACTAATGCATCATAGTGTGACAACTAATACATTCCTTACCTAATGATCATTTTCTTCTATTAATTATACGTAAGACTTGGTCATTGTCTTATTGGTATGAGGAGGAATAGTGTTGAAGAAATATATACACAGACGCAATCATGCTCGACAACTCGATTTAGTATTCGTAAAACAACTACAAGATGCAATGATGTTGGTGTTGTGACGGAAAAATATTTTGTATGTTCTGTGAGGATCTAAAAGATCCGAAACAACAAAAGAGAAAAAAGAAAAATTTTTATAATACACGAACAGGGTGTAAGGGATCATTGAGGACAAAATTGAACAGTGATGGTGTTTATGAAATTGTTGACCATTGTATGTTGCACAACCACGAACTCACTAGAAAAGAGTGGAGTCATTTGCATCGCTTCGAAAGAGTGATTACCACCGAAAAAGCTAATGCTATTGGGGAGATGATTTCTTCGGAATGAGAGCCACCGAATCTTTCCGATACATGGCGCAAGATGCACGGGGGTGAAGAATGCATTGGTCATACAATGAAGGACCACTTGAATTTTGTGAATCGATTCAAAATGAATGCAATTGAGGCGGCGATGCACAAACGTTGATTGACATGTTGTATCAACAAAGTCTTTGAAAGATCAAGACTTCTTTTTCGAGTTAAATTAGATGATATGGGAGATTGTGTAATTTATTTTGGAGGGACTCAATGATGAAGGAGGATTACAAGATATACGGTGATGTTGTTGTATTTGATACGACATATCGAACAAATCGGTATAATTTGATTTGTGCCCCTTTGTTGGGATTAATAATCATTGGAAGAACGTGATGTTTGGTTGTGCCTTCATAGCGAGATGAAAAACTCAATCATTCGATTGGCTTTTTGAAGTTTTTAAAAATCAATGGAAGGTCAATGCCCTATATCAATCTTCACGCATCAAGATCTAGCAATTGGAAATTCAATTGAAAAGGTAAAAAAAATACAAGACAATTTGTACTTGCTTAATGTGTAATACTTTTCTTTGTTAATGGTAATACATTCCAATATCATGTGTAATACTTTTCAATGTAATGTGTAATATCAACTCACTCTGTCTTAAACCTCGCAGATCGGACTTCGGACTTGATTTATATTCAAAAATAACTTCAAATTTATAAATACACTTTTCTCATTATATGTAATACTTTTCTTTCTTAATACTAATACATTCATTTGTTATATGTAATACTTTTAATCTATTTTTTTTGTTTTGGTGTAGGTTTTCCCAGAACGCGGCATAGGTTATGCTTATGGCACCTCTACCAAAATGTTTGTAAGCGCTTTGGGAGGTTGAAAAGCGCATAAATGCTTCAATGACGATTTACCAAGTGTTTATCGGTGCACAACCAAGCAGAATTCCAGGACTCTTGGGATAAAATGATTACAAAAATGGGTTAGAAAGCCATCCATGGTTTAAGAGGTTATTCGATTTAAGAGAGAAGTGGTGTACAAAGATTTAACAAGGACTTTTTCTCACCGAATTTTGTCGTCACAGTCAAAGTGAAAGACAAACTATGCCATTGATTTAATGCGAAGAAAACAACCAGTTTGACTGACTTTTATGGGATTTTCAAGGAAACAATTAAACGTTGGAGGAGCAATGAAGCAAAGGATGAATTTCAGTGTTCAAGGCGGCTCCTACATCCAGATTGCCATTGATCGGCTATTGAAGCATGCTTCGAGGTATACACATTGACACTTTTTAAAGATTTTGAAGATGAATTTTTAAAGTCAATTTCCACTTCTTGTACAATGTTACATTTTGAGAGCGACATTATGTTTTATATCAGATCGAATGATGATGGAGTTGGTTCACATACGGTGACATTTTGTACCGCAACTAGATTGATAAGTTGCTCTTGCAAGAGATTTGAGGAATGTGGTTTATCGTGTTGTCATTCGTTACGGTCCTTCATGTGAATTCGGTGATCAAATACAAAATTGTTATATCAAAAGAAGGTGGACAAAGTTTGCAAAAAGGACTTATGGGATAGATTAGATAGGGGAATTGACTGAGTAATAGCCTAAGGATTGCATCCTCAAGCGTCATGAAATGGCGCGCAAGTATTATAATCTTGTATTGAAATGCCAAGAAAATGAGGAAGCAAGGAGAATCATTGAAGATGGTTATCACCGGGATTCTATGGCAATTGATGAATTGATGGTCACTACAATGAATTCTACAAAAAAACCGAGATTTCTAGTTCTTCTACTAGTATACTAGATCCTACTCGTTCAGTTACAAAGGGCAGAAAACAAAGAGCGAAAGGGCATTTTGAAAAAAACAAGAAAAAGAAGAGTGATGACACATCAAACACAAACACATCAAGGAGTTCGGGACCAAAACTCCTAATCCCAGTCATTTTAGAATATATCAAGAGAGGATGTTTTAGAATATTTGTTCATTTAATGGTTCGGGATTATTTGTTTTTGAACAATGTAATGCTTGATCGGGGACTAAGACGTTTCAATGTATCTGCACGATACATTTCTTATTAGTGTGTGATACTTTTTAAGTTATCTCTTGTTTATTATTCAGGGATTATTTGTTATTGAACAATGTAATAATTGATCGTGGACTAAGACGTTTCAATGTATCCACGATACATTTCTTATTTGTGTGTGATACTTTTTAAGTTATCTCTTGTTTATTATTCAGGATTATTTGTTATCGCACAATGTAATAATTGATCGTGGGACTAATACGTTTCAATGTATCTCCGATACATTTCTTATTTGTGTGTGATACGTTTTAACTTAGCTCTTGTTTATTGAACACTCGTAACAAATTGATCGGGGGCCTAATACATTGTAACGTATTTGCCGATACTTTTGTTATTTGTGTGTGATACTTTTTTATCTCATGTTTATTGTCGGAATTGTTTATTAATTTGACTTAATGCATTGTAGAACTCATACCAACCTATAATATTTGCAATCGCTTGTAAAATGTACCCTCGGAAGAAGTCCGCATAAAAACATTACTTGTTTGTGTTAATACTTTTATCTTTCACATCTAATACTTTTTTATTCAACGACTAATACATTTCACACATAAAAACCATACATATATTTTCAAGTTTCAATACAAATTCATTAGTTGTACTTAATAACCCCTTGTACCAACCATCTTTCCATACATTTACACAAAACTACTAGATGCAGTACTAATACTTTTTCCATTACATGTTAATACATTTACACATAACTACTAATACTTGCCTAAAATATTCAAATTGTTTTATGTAACATTCAAACTATCCAAATTAACACAATCCCCTCGTACTCAACCATTCTTCGTAACCTACATCATAAAAACATTATGTTAAAAATATCACTCATTAAACTCATAAAATTGATTCTATGTTAAATAAAATCTTACTTCTTTACTTCATCTCTCTCACAAAATCAAGAACATCTTTCTCCAGTTGAACTCGTTTCTCATTCAACGGGTTCAACAGAATTCTAGAACAGAAAGATGCCCTTAAAGCGCGCCGTACATTGCGCTACAAAAAAACCCAAAAAATAAGGACATGAAAAAAATTCATACAGAAAGGATGAATATAAGCAATATATGTTTCCTAAAAGGGAACATTCATACCTTTCAACCGGCTTTGAGTAGACTTGGCCGATAAAATTTTCCATGTGGTGCATTAAAAATACACCACAAATTCACATTGTTCGCAACGGCTTGCTGCCTAAAGGAACATTTTCCCAGGGAAAACGCTCAACCTCCCGGGCTTGTGGGTGTTTTAGTTCTTTAGCCGCCAAAAAAGTTATTTTATTTAAAAAAAAAAACCATAACAAGATTAACTAAATCAGAATAACTAATACTTTAAAATATACAAGCTAATACATCATAAAGATGAAAACTAATATATTTCAAAGAACAACTAATACATACCACAACAAATCCCAAGTTTCTTGTACTTTTCAACAAAGAAATTTCGTGGTGGACCAAATTGTCCGATATTGACCTTCCCATCAACAAAATTAATGACAACAATGTACCACAAAACGGGATTTGTAGCAAATTGGAAAGAAAATCTACATTTTCAACAAAAATAATAATATTTAGCTAATACATTTAAGTTTAACAACTAATACTTTACAATATAGATGGTAATACATTAGAAGTAAAATGATTTCTTACCAAGTCAAAACCACTCAAATCCATCACACCTAATACTCTCATCCAAAGATCCAAAGATTCTCTCAAACTTTCTCCCCAATCTCCGCTGGGGATTTCTTCACCATGTTTCCTATGTATAATCATGAAAATAAAACACAATGTTAGACTTTAATGTATTACTTAATGTAGAGCATGACAATACATCAAATAAAACAACATTGTTTGCTTACGTATCGCCGAGCATAGAAATAAAAGCATTTCTTCCTCTTTGCATCAACAATTCTTCTATTGAGGAGCAATGCCCATGTATCAATTACGCTTATGTGGATCGACTTTCATCATTCAACGCGCGATATCACCAAATGACACGTAACAAAACCCACCATGTGCAAAAATTGGTTCATCTCGATCAAAAAAATAACTTATATCAATAATGGAAAAAAATATTATTCCAACATAATCGAGACGGGTGGTTGAAAACATTACTTACTCTTTTTTTTGCTTTATGATTGAAGAAACAATAATCACCACATCCTTTTGCTTTCTTGACAAAGACAACACCAAGAAAATTCTTACTCGTGATTTTTCATAAACGTACACCAAAAGCTTTCTTTTCACGGATGGGCCATTGTTCATCCTGTTTCACAAAAACAAATGGTAAAGGATTAGTATGACAACTAATACATTATAAAGTGTGACATCTAATACATTACAAAACAAGCACCACCTAATACCTAACAGAGTAAAAACTAAAAACTATTCAATGCAACAACTAATACATTATAAAGTGACAAATAATACATTACAATGCACCATTTATTACCTAAAAGAGTAAAAACTAAACTACTACCTAATACATTATAGTGTGATGTATTAGTATGACAACTAATACATTATGGTGTAATAGCTAATACATTAAAGTGCACCAACTAATACCTAACAGAGTAAAGACTAATACAATTCAAAGGCAACAACTAATGCTTAATTGAATAACAACCGATAACTAATGACTAAAAACTAATACAAAGAGAGTGCAACAAATGAAATACCTAATAGAATTAGAACTAATACATTATAGTGTAAACCCTAATACATTACAAGACAACTACTAATACCGATTCAAATGCACTAAATCCTCCTCATTTTTCTCCTCCCGATCATCCTTCTCAAGTTCCGCAACACAATCATCAATGGCATCTTGATTCACATGAAATTCTTCCCTGTTTATCCTCATCATCCTCCCCCTGTTCCTTCACATTCTCACCTCTTCCTTATCCCTGGGTATTACATCGTCATGCGCAAAGCAGTTAGACATCTTTATTCATCCTGTATAACGCCCTCTTCCGGTCGAGAATCTCAAATTGCGGCATGGAAGGGTCAATGAATCTCTTCATTTTTTCAAATTTGCCGACAACCTCGTCAACATATTCATGCAACTTTGCACTTGAAAAGAATCGCTGAGTCTCGCATAACTCAACAACTGGGACAATGAAGTCTCTTTTTCAAATAATTGTTCCCGCAGCCTTCCTAACCCTTTCCATATGTGCGTGAAATATGACATTCATGTCCCTCCTAAGCAACATGAATAACTCACTCATTTCCGAAAAACAAAACAAAGAAAAATTATTCGAAAACTACTAATAGTTTTAAAGTAAATAATATATATATATATATATAACAACATTTATCTTACATCCTTCGCCAATTCGTGGATCACCTCATCCACCATCTCACCCTTGGGCAAACTTGTACTTAATCAACTCAATCAACTCACAAATCCTCGCTCTCATCATCAATCTCATGCTTCTTTTCTCTCTCCTCCTCCGCCTTTTCTTCCCGTCCCGCCCATCTTTTACTCGATCTTCTTCCTCACAAATATTTCCCTTGCAAGAGGCTTCTTCCCACTCGCTCTTTTCCTCATGCGAGACACGGGATATGTGTCCGTCCAGAACTCTCCCCGTCCAAATTCACCGGCCGCAACTTCTTCCGCAACCCTTTTCTTGATTCTCGTCTGTGTCCCAATGTTGTATCAATGGTATGGTTGAGGGTTCCGCACGACCTTGCCATTTCAAACGATGAAAATACAAGATCCAAGGACTAAAATGCAGCCGCCACATTCTCGACACTACCTCGATTTATACTTATTAACAAAGAACACACAATTATTAAGCACATGTGTGCACCAATCCAACTGCTTTTATGTTTTCCACCTCAACAATCAACGTAACACACCAAAATCCACATTCCTATCGCACTTGGTGTTAAAAATGAAGACAATGAAAATAAAACAAAAAACGCTTAAAGTCGTCACCACCGTCCACCATACTCTCCAAAATAGACCTAAAATACTTCAAACTCGATTTCGCCTTTAAACTTATACCTAGCATTCCAATCGCATTAGAGGTAAACTTTCATTATTTCTTAAAACATCACACCCTTCGCTCATCGCGTAAGAAGCGAGCCATGAATATCCTCCGCCGTCACAACAAAACTCCTATTTTGATCAATCCTAAGGAGCCGACTTGTACCATTGAAATTGCCAATTAACCACCTCAGAGTTTTGTTGGGATTGCATTCACCCCGGACATCTTCAAACCTCCAAAGCCAATGGCTTCAACGCTCTCTTTTGAGCATCAAGTTTGGATATGACTTCACAGCATCACAAGGTCTCTATCAGGTGACAAAATCACTGCAAAAATGTGGAAAAAAAAAGGTTAGTGCTTGTACTTTAAATTGCGTATACTAAAAACTCATTGAGAAAGTATAGTGACGTATTAGCTCTTTTTCTTTTCAAAGCAAGATTTTTCTCTTGCATTCTTCTTGGAATATATTCCTCACTTGAGGAGGATGGGTCGTCGATGGAACAAGAGCTAATGGAGGGATATCAAGATTTTTGACCTCCTCTTCACCTGGGTCTCTTCATACGCACCATTTTTATTACGCAAACACATAAAAACACCAAAGAAATCAAAAACTAGACTTATTCAAAGATTTAAAAGAAAACCCGAATGTAAGCACATAAGCGGACACTGCAGTTATGGGCTAATACATTTCAAAGGTAACAACTAATACAATTGAGAGTAACAACTAATACAAAACATCCCCAATAATATACACTTTATATAACCGTATTACTATTCAAACAACCTAATAATACATTTAAAAGAAAAACAAAACAACAAAGAAAAAGGGAATGTGATTTTGCACTAATACTTTTCAAAGGTAACAACTAATACAATTGAGAATACCAAGTAATACAAAATAAAAAACATCCAAATGAAGAAAACATATACACAGATTGCTTGTTACCGCAAGCACCAACAACATAAAACACCACGAAATAGAAAACTAGCACTATTCGACTATTCGTAGAGTAATCATTACATTTCAAAGTAATGCCTAATACTATTCGTGAGTAAAGTACTACATTTAAAAGAAACCGAACAAGAAAGACATAAGCGGGACACTATGGTTTTGGACTAATACATTTCACCTAACAACTAATACAATTTAGAGTAAAAAATAATACAAAAACCACCAATAATATACACTTCACTACATGCCATAAAAAAAGAGAGAAATCATTACTAACACTTAAAGATAAACAATATACTATTCAAACAAAATACGAATACAATTTATGAAAAAATGTAATGCAAAAAGATAAAAGAAAATGTAGTTTTGCACTAATACTTTTCTTTGTAACAACTAATACAATTGAGAATAACAAGTAATACAAAATAAAAAAACCTCCAACATAAAAAAAAAAAGGAAACTTGAGAACAAGAAGAAAACATATACATCATTCCTAATACTTTACATGATAAAACTAATACATTATGAACTAACTACTAATACATTTAGGAAAATGTTTGTATAACTTAAATGTTTAGTAACAAAAACACACAAACAAACAGAAAATAACAAAACCTACTAAAAACCGTAAAAATAGGGTTTGGAATTCAAAAATCAAACAAATCACCACAAAACTTTAAACACTACTTTTGACGAAACTACCGTTTTCAAAGTTAAACCTGTGCATGAATCAAGCATTACCTTATTTGACGAACAGAACTTCGGAGAACGCGAAGGAGATGTGCTCTTCTCGCAAGCTCGAACTCAAACTCCTGACAAAAATGGACGAAAAATTCACGACCAAAGACCACCAAACAACACACTCTTTCTCCCGAACTCGTAAAGTTTTTTTGCCTCTCGTAGGTTTTTGCGATGTTGAGAAGGGGAGGAGTTCGAAATGAAGAGGTGTAATCGACAAGCCACGTTCAATGGAGGGACGGTTCAATGTTTTTGCCCGCCAACGAAATTGAAAAGGCAGTTCAAATAACACTTAACAGACCATTACAAAATGCCCCTAGCAAATAAATGACAAAATTGCCATTATTATGGCGCGGATCCGGCCGATCCGTTTAATTCCGCTTCGCACTGCTAGACGGTCCGACGTTTTTTTGTGATATGTAAAATTGTTGTAGGTAAAATAATTATATGTAAATATTTACAAATAAAATCTAAATATATTGATAAATATCTACACCTAATAGAACACTCAGCTCAGAATAATAAATCAAGAATTGAATTAAGTCAAAAAAAATTAAAACATCATTAAATTAAAAATTAAAAAATTTGATAAAACAAACAACTCATAAATACTGAGTTGAGTTATTACATACGCTTACACCTTTATATTAATTTACCTTTTTCAACATTTATATTTAATCTTATTCTAGGAGCATATATTCATTCCTTATGCAGAGAAAAAAAAATATGTCATCATACAAAGCAGATGGAATATCCTATTTCAAGAAGGTAATTCGTTTCTTATTTCACGACACTGGATGATTGCAAAGTTACCATATTAATTTTAAAGAATAAATAAATTCTAAATTGTGAATTTTTAATATAATAACTTTCATACACATATCAACCATTTGGGATTAACTTAATGGCCACAGATATTACTCACAATAGCGATATTCAAATTCGAGTACCTGCAAAGATGCCCGCATATAAAGGTACAAGGAAAAGAGGACAAGAAAAAAGCATTAATGAAAGCAAATGTCACTTTAAGTCATGCCAGCGAAATCTGAAACATAAATAACCTATATCTTTGAGAATAAATTCAAAAAATTCACACATTTCAAATCGACTTTTTCTTTTTCAGAATAAATTATGGACATAAAATTCAAAAAAGGCCAACTGCCCGCTCTTTCCCGCTGGCTAACATGTATTATTCCCATCGGTAGCGCTTACTGATCACCTATATAACACCCCACTAATCAAGCATAATTTCAACAACCAAACATTGAAGAAACTAATTGGGAGAGTGAAAAATAGGATAATAGAGATGGCAAAACTCAACATCATTGTAGTGCTTTTTTCAGTAGTCATATTATCCACACACACCACTTATTCGAAGGCTATACCCAAAGAAAAGGTAACTAAACTTCGTTTCTTTATTCAGGATAGAATTAGCGGCCCAAATCAAACTGTTTACAAAGTGGCTGAATCCAGTATCACTTCTACATCTCGCTCTTTGTTTGGACAAGTCAACGTGATTGACGATCTATTCACAGTCGGGCCCAAACCCACTTCCAAGATATTGGGCCGAGCTCAAGGTATAATTGGATTTGCAGACTTGAATGAAATAGGTTTGCATATGTCCATTACCTTTTCTTTTAGTAGTGGCAAGTACAACGGCAGCACGCTCAGTATGTTAGGAAGAAATGGATTTTCGCAAGAGTCTCGGATGATGCCTATCGTTGGTGGCACGGGTGCTTTCGAGTTGGCACGTGGGATTGTCACGAGTACCACTTATTCTTTTGATCCTACAACGAATCATGCCGTTTTAGAATATAACATTGTTGTTCATCATTACTAAAGAAATCTAAGAATTTCATGTTGTTAATGTTGTTGTTATGGCATGTAAGAGCTACTCCAACAATGCTTTAGGGTAGTGTTGGGCGTCAATTTGCCTCCTCTAGTATAACGCTACTTTATTCCACTATGTTCTACAGTGGTGTTGCACTGTTCCGACGCTATTCTTTTTTTCTAAAATAAATTTGTAATAAGCTTTTCTTAATTTAAGTATTGTTATTAATTTTATATTTCAATTAATGTAATATAAAATAATATTAATTTTTAATTCAATCATATGTGATAATTTTTTAAAAAAAAATTATTATGTGTAATTAATACTATGAGATTTAAAATAATACACACGAAATTTGTTATTTTAATTTTGCATCAATTTCATTATATTTTATATTTTTCTGGAATTTGATTAATTTTTAAAAATAAAAAAATAATAAATATTATATTAAATAAAATTACTTATATAATATTTTTTATCAACAATAAAGTAATAAAAATTAATATTAAATGAATAATGGAAGGAATCTTATGGAATATTCTTTTTTAGTGTAGTAGTTCAAACTGCTGGTGATGAGATATAGATTTTGCATCAAAATAGTGCATTTTCTGCGATAAAGTAATTCAACTATTGGAGATGATCTAATATATTTTGTATTATGTATTTTAAGCTGGGAATTTTATGGTTTCAATAAAAGTCACTTTTACATTTATGGTCGGAAAATAAATATTTGCTTGAGTTATGATATGGTCAACTTTGGGTAGTTTTTAAAATACTAGACAAAGATCGCGTCCCCGCTCTTCTGCGTGGTTTTCTTTTCTCCCGCTTAGTGCGTGGGTTCTAGGGTTTCTGAAAATTTTCTAGTTATGGACGACGTGGTTGGCAAATGGCGAAAGCTCTCAATTACGGAGAAGGAGGATGAGGAAATCGGGATCGGTGATGCTCTTATTGAGGAGGGGAAACGATTGTTACGAGGGGTTTGGTGGGAAAACTCCTTACCCGACGCCCTATAGTAAAAACTCTTTAAGGAGACGATCACCGCACTCCGGGAAGGTGGAGGAGGTTTCAAAATTTCGGAGATTGGATCTCGATGTGTTTTTCTTCATCTTTGATGATGCGAAGGAGATTGGAAGGATCCTTAACTGGAACCGTGGACTTTCAATGATCATTGATAGTTTTGAAGGAGTATGAAGGCTCAATATTCGTGATCCGGGGATTTCTCTCATACACGGTTTTGGGTCCGATCTTTAATATCCCGGATGTTGGTATGATTGAAAAAATAGGGATGGTGATAGGCGACGGCCAGGGATCGCTCCGGGAAGTCGATGCCGATCGAATGGAAGATGCATTGGCCCATTTATGAGAGTTCGAGCCGTTATTGATATAACGAAACCTCTTCGTAGAGGTGCCCCTATCGATTCCGGGTCGTAGTAGAGAAGGTTTGGGTGGATTTTAAATACGAACGGATCCCCGACTTTTGTTATGTTTGTGGAATTATCGGACACAATTTCTGAGTGTAAGATGTGGATGCGAGATACCATTCTTTCTCGTAACTTCCCGCACGGTAGATGGTTAAAGGGTGAGACGGGGCACTCCCGTCCCTTTAGCACTAATTAGTGTATACCCATTCCCTGATAAACTTGAGACGTCTTTGGGCGAGTCTTCTTCCGAACCCGGCCCGAGAAATTAAAGATTCATGAGGTTTCACCGACTACCGTTGGTTCACCAACGGAGAAGTCTCAAGTGAAGAGTCATATCCATTGGTTCAACAGGAAGAAGAGGTGGGCTCGGACAAATACCAACACGGTTAAAACACCTCTCTCCATTTCCATGAGTCCGTCGAAAGTTATCTTCGTGGCTGGCATGGGCATTTCTGGTTGGTTCTAGCTATGGTAATAAATGGAAAAACAAAGCAAGGAAGAATTCATACTCGAAGAAGGCGGAGGTGGCGTAGAAAAACTTACTCCTGAAGAGAAAATCATTTTCTTCGAAGGGATGTCCGATCGTCCCCAAAACGCAGAGTACCCTTCAATCTTAATGATATTAGACGAGCGGCGGAGGTTGCGAGCAACCCCGCCGAGCACAATGAAAATCTTATCTTTGGAACGCCCGCGGGTTGGGGAGCTCACGGGCGATTAATAATTTGCGACTTCTTATTCGCAATTTTTCCCAAATATCGTCTTCATTATGGAGACGAAGCTACATGGTGTTAAAGCTAAGTAGTTTAAAGAGAATATTGGCTTTTCTAATGGTTTAATGATTGATAGTTCTCGGGCGAGTGGTGGTTTGGCTATTTTATGGTCTCATGATGTGGATGTTTCTATTAAATTGTGGGGTAATACTTTTGTAGATCCGCTTGTCACAATGGATGGGTTCTCTTGGAGATTTCTGGCTTTTACGGTAATCCCGATCGCAATGCACGACATTTCTCCCGGATCTTCTTTCGGCGACTTCAAGCTCAATATGATCTCCTCCTAGTCGATAGTTGGTGGCGACTTTAATGATATTCTCTCGTATACGTAAAAATGGGGTGGGGCTGATTTTAATACTCCGTATGTGTCGTCTTTCCGGGAAGTAATAGATGATTGTAGGCTATTAGATTTGGGGTTTGATGGTCCACGATTCACTTGGCGGAAAAGCTTAAATAATGAAAATAACATTTGGGAGAGATTGGATAGATTTCTGGGATCGCAGTGTTGGATTGAGAAATTTAAAAATTATAAAGTGCAAAATCTGGACTTTTTCGGGTCTGATCATAGAGCCATTCTTCTTCATACGGATTTTTCGCAAGGGGTTGGGTCTTATAGCCGTCAGCGTACCCCACTATTTCGCTTTGAAGCATTCTGGCTCTCTTCGAATTCTTTCAAAGAAAATTTGCAGAATATTTGGGACGAAAGCACGACTCACGGGTCATCTCTGAAGAGTAAGCTAAAATATTGCGGAGTAGCTTTAAAGGGGTGGAGTAGAACGAAATTCGGGAATTTAAGGAATCGCATTGAGGGGACCCAAAAAGAACTCTCAAGACTGAATAAAGCTCATCCGTCAATAATAAACCTTGAGCGGATTAAGGAGGTCGAGCGGAAGTTGGAGCGCATGTTGGCCCTTGAGGAATATTATTGGAAACAAAGATCGAGGGCGGATTGGCTTCGGGGAGGCGACAAAAATACCAAATTTTTTCACAGGAAGGCTACAGCTCGTAGGAGGAAAAATTGGCTAACTAAACTTAAGAAAGGTAGTGGCGAATGGGCTGAAGATGAGGGGTCGATTTCGAGGGAGATACAGTCATATTTTCAGAATATTTTTTTCCTCCAACCCTTCATGGGACGATATGGAAATGGTTCTTGCAAGTGTGGACAAGCGTATCTCGATGGATGATTTGGATACTATTGATGCTCCGTTTACTGAGGATGAAGTTAAAGATGCTCTTTTTGTATGGGCCCGAAAGGCTCCAGTCCGGATGGTTTTCATCCGATATTCTTTCGTAAGAATTGGGATACTATTGGGGGCGGACTTGGTGCGGACGACACTAGGGTGTTGAATCGGGGTTTCTATTAGCGAATATAATGATACGGCCATTGTGTTAATTCCAAAAATAAATAATCCATGTCAAGTATCGAAGTTCGACCGATAAGTCTTTGCAACGTAATATATAAAGTGGTGACAAAAGCATTGGCCAATAGACTCAAGAATATCCTCCCTTCTATCGCGCCTCCTCAAGAAGCAGTGCATTTGTCCCGGAAGATTGATCTCGATAATATCTTGATTGCATTTGAGATGCTACATACTCCCGGAGTAAGGCTAATGGAAAAGAAGGGTTTATGGGCTTGAAACTTGATCTTAGTAAAGCCTATGACCGGGTAGAGTGGTCGCTTTCTTATCGAGATGATGAAACGTATGGGTTTCCGGCCAAGATGGACAAATATTATTTTCGATTGTATATCTACAAACTAAATTTGTTGTTCGCTTAATGGAGTGTCTACGGGCCAAATCATCCCACAAAGAGGCCTTCGTCAAGGTTGTCCGTTATCTCCTTATTTATTCCTTTTATGTGTCGAGGGATTTCCCACAAAGAGGCCTTCGTCGAGGTATTTCAGTGTCGAGGCATGCTCCGTCGATTAATCACCTACTATTCGCAGATGACTCAATCATCTTTGGTAGAGCCCAGATGGAGGATTGTTCTCATATTCAAGATATCCTGGAGACATATTCCAAGGCGTCGGGACAGCAAATTAGTCTCCAAAAATCGTCTATTATTTTTAGTCCCAATGTGGCGGAGGGTTTACGGAATGATATTTGTAATCTTCTAGGCATAAATCGAAATATTGGCGAAAGTGATAAATATTTGGGTCTTCCGGCTTTTATTGGAAAAAACAAAAAACGCACATTCCAGGATATTCAAGATCGGGTCATGCAGAGACTACAACTTTGGAAGGCGGAATCTTTCTCTATGGGGGGTCGGGAGATTCTGATTAAAGCAGTGGCTCAGGCTTCTTCGAATTATGCTATGAGCATATTCAAATTCCCTATATCTCTGTGCAAGAACCTTCAGAGTGCGGTTGCAAGGTTTTGGTGGGGTGGCGGGAATGATAAAAAGTGTATTCATTGGTGTCGATGGGATTTTCTACGTCGTCCGAAAGGGCTTGGTGGTATGGGTTTCAAGGATATGGAATTGTTTAATCAAGCCCTTTTAGCAAAACAAGCTTGGAGACTTGTTCAGAATGGAGCGTCATTGGTAAGTCGAGTATTGAAAGCAAAATATTTTACAAATTCTTCTTTCTTGGATGCTACAGTGGGGCGTAACCCATCTTATAGCTGGAGGAGTATACTGTGGGGTAGGGACCTACTCCGTCGGGGAATTCGATGGCGGATAGGGGATGGTTCTTCGGTGAGGATTTTTGGTGACCCATGGATCCCTAGGCCTTTGACTTTCAAACCTATTTCTCGGTCCCTCACGACGGTCCGCCGAGAGTTCTTGATTTAATTTCGAATATGCAGTGGAATCTCCCATTATTGAAACTTATTTTGGGATTTTTGATAGAGATGATATCCTAAAAATTCCTCTTGGGCGAGTGCTTGCGACCGGATAAAGATTATTTGGCATTATGAAAAATGGGGATTTATTCGGTTCGATCCGGGTATCGTTTAGCCTTGAAGGTTGTTATGCTAGAAGACCCATCGACTATCGACACATCGAGTGTATGGTGGCGGAAGATGTGGAAACGAGGATCCCTAGCAAGATCAAAATTTTCTCTTGGCGGGCTTTTAATAATATCATTCCGTGCTCTCAATCTCTTATAAGGAGGGGTGTGGATTGTTCTCTCGGATCTGCAGATGTGGTTGGGATGTTGAAACCGTAGAGCACGCTCTCGAGAGATTGTAAAGACTCGATGGCGATGCGGGATAAAAGTTGTCTCCGGAAATTGTACGTTCGTATAGGCGTGCGTCTTTTGCTGATTTTTGCTTTAATATTGGCATGTCGAGAATAAATGAGCTTGAAATTTTTGTGATGTTGTTGTGGGCCATTTGGTTTTCTCGTAATAATGGCTTGTTCAACAATAAGTGGCTTACTCCGGGAAGTGATTGATCTTGTTGGGCGCACCCTTGAAGCATACCGAGTTGTTGGAGGATTTAAATGCGAGAATATTTTGTGCCTCCTGTTGTGATGATGTGTGAAATGGCGTGCCCCTCTTCGCCAAGATTTAAAGTTAAATGTTGATCTTCATTTGTTATACCCGAAACACGATTTTATTGGGGTAGGGGCTGTCATTCGAGACTCAAACAGAGTGATCCAGGCCTGTGTTGCGAGACATATTCGGGGACGATTTGAGGTGTTGACAGAAGCAATAGCCATGAGGAGGAGTGTCCTGAGTTTGCCGCTTCAATGGGACTTGCCATCGCTCAGTGGAAACGATTCTCGATCGCTTGCAAAGGCGTGTGCGATGTCAAAAATGGTGGCAGGGGACGAGACTAGGCGTGTGATTGCCGATATCATGAAACTCCTCCAACAGAGTGGATCCCGTATCTCTTGCTCCTTTGCACCTAGGGAATGTAATGGAGTAGCACACCTTGTTTAGCCTCTTGATTTTGCTAGATCGACTTTGATTTTGGTTCTTTTCTTTGTGCAATCAAGTTAAGTTCTATGACTTTATTTGATTTATAGCAATGAAATTGCTTTTCCCATCAAAAAAAAAAAACTTTGGGTAGTTTTTATATTTGGTCGATAAGTTGGGGCCTAGAGAGCCTAGGTACTGGGCCCCCAATAGTATTAGACGGGACATGTGTGGAGTTAGTCACGGCTTAATTAGAAAAAAAATGTAAACGAATTAGAAAAGACTAACGCCTAGGCGGGAACAATTTCTTAAAACCAGACTCCCCTTTTTACACAATTGATTCCAAATTTACATGTTCCTCTAATTTAAAAAATAAATGCATAGTATATATATATATATATATATATATATATATAGTTCCGAGTGGAAGACGCTTTTTAGGGGAGGGAAGCCGCCGGTCTCGGTTCCCCCCTCTGGTGAAGGTGATAATGTGCTCGGATTTTTATAATCCAAAAACAATCTAAAAACTAGCTAGCTAGATGCTTTTGCGTTTTAAAGATCAAAAGATTACACAAATTAAACAATATGCTACGGAAATTTTCTCTTCATTTCTTTACTAGTCATGTCCTAATAAATTTAAGGGATACTTATAAAAACACCCCTGAGGATTGGGTTAATTACAATGAAAACCATAAATGTTTTAAAATTACAAGAAAAATCCTTCAGGTTTCGTTTTTACTTAAATATAATGGGGAAAACTTGTTAATGTCAGGGGGTTTTCTGAAATATTTTTAAAAATCAACAGGAAAAATGTAAGACAGAATCATATCTCAAGGGTTTTTTTTATATATAATTTTCAAAGAACTCTGTTTTTTTTTTTGTAATTAGCCCTAACTTTACGGGTGTTTTTGTAATTATCCCTAAATATAATTTCATTGTCTAATTAAATTTCCAACTTTCAGCAGAAACTTGATGCATGTTTCCAACACTGAGAATATTTCTTAATTTTTTAACGCGTTACGTTAAGATAAATACCAGATTTAGAAATAAAATCCACATTTGACATTGAACACTGATCATATACTATATATATAGTCATATAGAACTATATAGTTAGGCGCAGACGGCTGCAAAACCATTACATTTGTTATAAAACATATCATGCGCGACTAATATCCACGGCCTACCGGCTGCTAAGAATGAACATGGAAAATTTCAAAAGTTGCTCGTCATTCAACTTGATAATAATAAATAAATAATTTTTTTAATATAATGTGAATATTAATTTCACCTGCTACACTAGTAATTAATTAACTATATATCCACCCTTCCTCACCGACAAGGGCGGAGCCAGGACGCTTTTTAGCGGTGGGTCGATACACGAAAATGGGGTGGGACGGATAGAAAATTCAAGAAAAATTAATACAAATTATAACTAAATTTTTTTTTTTAAAAAAATCCTCACTAAATTTTTTTTTCAAAAAAAAATGGGCTGGGCCAGGGCCCAGACTGGCCCAGCCCTGTCTCCGCCAGTGCTCACCAACATCTCCCTATAAAAATCCCATCCTTGATTAAATCTGATTACACCAACTAATTAATTTCCCAATAATCATTTACCAATTTTAATTCTCTTGAGATGACAAAGCTAATTGGTCTCATTTTGCTGGTTTCCTCTTTGTTCATAGCCAACATCCCAATTGGTCACGCTAGGAAACAACCAGATCATGATCATCAAAAAGCGTGGTTCCAAAACATATGCCAAGGAAATGAAAAAATCGCCAAGCTTCATTTCTACGTTCAAGATTTACTAAGCGGTGAAAACGTGACAGTTTTCGAGGTGGCACGTGCTTCAATTACTTCCAATTCCCCGACAACCTTCGGCCAGGTCCGAGTACTAGATGACCTGCTAACGGCTGAGCCGGACATCAATTCGGAGGTAGTCGGCAGAGTTCAAGGGCTCATAACTTCTGCTGACCTGGAAACCTCGGCCCTGGCAATGAACCTTAACTTCGTTTTCACGTCGGGGCAGTACAATGGGAGCACGATTAGTATTCTGGGACGGAATCAGATAATGAACGCGCAACGGGAGCTGCCGGTGGTCGGTGGCACTGGAATATTCCGTTTTGCGCGTGGATATGCGATTACTAGCACGTACTCGTTTGATGTTGAGACGAGTTATGGTGTTTTGGAATACACGCTTTATGTGACGTATGTGGATGGCTCTAGCATGAATCTCCAGGCAAACATATGATGACAAATTAATTAATTTGTTGTGCTTTTTTTCGTTTAGGTGTATTTCAATTATTCCTCGGATCATATGAAAGAAAATGCCACTGGTCTCTGTTTATTGATATTAATAAACAAAGACTTTATGTAATTTATGTTTGACTTAGGACTTTATTTTGTTTGAGTAAACGGTTCTCTTGGATCGGATGCTACTTGTGCTTGAATTTTAAAGTAATCTTATTTACTCCCTCTGTCCCATAAAGATAGACAAGTAGAAAAATTCACACAAATTAAGAAAATATAATAAATGTAATTGGGATTATAATTTTTTTCCCATATTCTTCTTATTTTGCCCTTGAATTAAATTGTGATATATCATTCCAAGTGAATTAAATAAGGGTAATTTAGTATATTGTTGTATTATTAATACTCTCAATAACGAAACAAGCCTATAATTTGGGACGTCCGAAAAAGGAAAGGGGTATATCTTTTTGGGACGGAGGAAGTAGTTTGTTTGTTTAAATACTCATGTGTCCCACATCAGAAGTAGGTATGAGGAATTGAATTTGAAAATATATAGCTCGTCACACTACAATAGAACTCGCTCTGAGATTTTAGAAGACCAAATCCAAGATCCTGATCGAACGAGAAGGAATTTATCACGAATAAACGAAACTTAATTGACAGTCGTGGGTATTGGGAGTGGTATGATGGGGACATATTTTCTGTTCCAAATTGGTGTTCCATTTCATGTTCTATTCATTCGGATAAACGATGCATATTATTGAGATAAATATTAAGTTATTGATTGTTTAAAGTATTTACATTTGTCATTCATCCGTCGGTATAATTTGGGGGATTTTTTTTATTATTATGTATGTAACAATAAAATTTAGTGACAAAATCATTTATGTCGGTAAATTGGAATTTTGTTGTTGTGTACATTTGTGTAATGTATTACCAGGTTTAGTAAAAACACACACACTGTACACACACACATTTACTTAAACATTATCTTTTTTCTTTCGAATTTTTCTTCCGATTTGATTCTCTTTTGGCGCTTAATATTTGGTTTTCCAGGTAGTTAAGTTAGAAGTTTATATTCAGTTTTCTAACTCTACTAACTCCTTGGAAGTTTATTGTAGTGGGTGGTTTTTTCCTTAAAACTTGCAGGAAGTTTTTCTCCTACTTTCTTGCAGGAAGTTATTCAAGAAGATAGCTATTTAAGGATCGAAACCAAAAATTTCGTGGTACATAGATTTTAGGAGATTTGAGAGTTCATCTTCCAACTTTTTCACACTAGAAAATTCTGCAGAAGCTCAATGATACCAGGAATGTTGGCAACATTGTTGGCATCATTTTTAGAACTCGAGTTTTGAGTGTTTATGTGAGATAGATTCAGTGTAGTTTGAGTGTTTGGAGTGCACTAAATGTTTTCTCACGCTTTGTGAAGGAGTGTTGTTACTTTTGGAGACACAAGGGGTTGTTCTTCTAGTTTCCTTTATTTACTTTGTATTTTTGTATTTTGTAAACAACATTACCTTTTGGATAATTTTTGTTCTAATGAACACCGTACAAGTATTTTATACTTGTACAAAATTTTCAATCTCTTGTGTCTTGTATTTGATTCTGTCTTTATTTCATACTTTGTGAAATTGTATTTTTAATTAAGTCTTTTCATTTGTGTTTTGCAAAGTGTTGGCATCACTTTTGACTGCACACTGCATTTTCATTAGAAGAATTGGACCCTTCAATTCTTTCAATTGGCATCAAGAGCCTTCACTAGACGATACTTAGTGTGATCCTGTTTTTTTTTTTTTTGCAGTGTTTTGATGATGGAAATTCAGAGTAGTTCCATTTTTCGACCTCCTGTTTTGGATGGAACGAACTATTCCTATTGGAAGGTGAAAATGAGGGCTTATATCAAGTCCATTGATGAAAGAGCATGGAAATCGTTTTACGGGATGGACACCACCAAGAATCGTTGACAATCGGGCTTAGTTACAATAGACAAACCAGAGATTGAGTGGCAAAACGATGAAATCCAGTTGCAAGCTTTAATTCTAAAGCTTTAAATGCCATATTTATCATTGTTGATATGTTTTTGTTCAAAATAATTTCTAATTGTGTTTTGAAGAAAAGATGCTTGGGATGCATTGCAATTGCATTGTGAGGAACACAAAGTGTTAGAAGAACAAAGCTAAGACTCCTAGCAAGCAAATTCGAGAATCGAGAATGGAAGAAGAAGAGACCATTGCTTCGTATAATGCAAAAATTTGTGATATTGCTAATGAGGCACAATCACTGGAGAGCCTATTAGCAATGAAAGATTGGTAAGCAAGGTAATGAGATCTCTTCCGAAAGATACAATGTTAAGATCTATACTATTGAAGAAACCAAGGATACGATACTCTTAGACTTGATGAACTTATTGGTATTTTACAAACTTTTGAGTTAAACTTGGGGCAACAAAAAGAACATCATGTTGAAGACAAAAGTATTGCATTTAAAACCCAAACCGGTTTTGATTTTTGTGATGTTCACAAGAATGCAATGGAACATTTTATGAAAAACATTCATGAATGTGATTTAAATGAAGAATCTATTGCATTATTGACTTTACGGTTTAATAGTTTACTCAAAAATCTTCTTTGAATGGCAAAGATTTCAAATCTAAGAAACATTTTTCCTGTAATTCTTCAAATTTCCTAAAAAGCTTGAACCAAATCAAGAGAACAATTCTTTAAAACCAAAAAACCTTGATTTGATTCAATGTCGTGCTTGCAAAGGATTTGGTTTAATAGTTTTCTTATTTACTTTGTATTTTTGTATTTTGTAAACAACATTACCTTTTGGATAATTTTTGTTCTAATGAACACCGTACAAGTATTTTATACTTGTACAAAATTTTCAATCTCTTGTGTCTTGTATTTGATTCTGTCTTTATTTCATACTTTGTGAAATTGTATTTTTAATTAAGTCTTTCGCTGTGTTTTGCAAAGTGTTGGCATCACTTTTGACCGCACACTGCATTTTCATTAGAATTGGCCCCTCCAATTCTTTCAGTTTATCACATGGTTAGCTAGGCGCCTAGGCCAAACGTCTACGGAACCTTATCTTGTTGAGAACCCATGTATATTAAGTGACAAATATCTTTGAGCCACACACACAAAAAAAAAATAATAATAATAATAATATCCAACATGCATGCTAGTATGCTACAATAGTACTATATAAATCCCATCAATAGAAATCTGAATAATATACCAACCAATAGAAATCTGATCATCATGATATCAATTTAGGGATCGATGGGAAACCCAAATTGTTCCCATTTTGATAATAATCTCTTCTTTATTCATCATAGCCAATATCCCAATTGGTCACGCTACGAAACAACAACCAAATGATGAAAAAGCGTGGTTCCAAAACATTTGTCAAGGAAATAATAATGAAAAAATCGCCAAGCTTCATTTCTACGTTCAAGATTTACTAGGTGGGCCAAAACGGACAGTATACGAGGTTGCTCTTGCTCAAAAGGAGTTATTATTTATAGGCTTAAGCCCCAAATAACAGATAGAGAATAGGGTCAGCTGAAAAATTGGATAAGACTAAAAAGTCTTGTTAGTCCAACCGATTTGTTACAAAAAAATTAGGAAGATTGTTTTCAAATATGCTGCACGTTTTTGTTAGTCCAAAGAATAGGAATAATAGGATAAGGAAGAAGACTTGGTCAATTAGGATAAGCCAATAAGCCATGCTGGACTAAATAAAAATAAAAATCAATTTGAAGTGGCATAGAAAAATCTTTTAAAACACCTCTTTTATATAACAGGTATTAGGAGTGGTAGGACCCGGGATAAATTTCTGTTCCAAATTGGTGTTCCACTTGATCATGTTCCACTTATTCGGATGAACGACGCATGCATATCAGTGAGATAAACATGAGTTGATTGTTAAAAATATTTACATGTGTCATTCATCCAGATGAATAGAACATTTAATGAAACACCGATTTAGAATAGAAATTTTGAATCCAGACAACGGATTTTATGTCGCACAAACAAAATATCTGAGTGAACTCCCTCGCAAAATTCATTCTCTCTAAGCAAGTGCAAAAAGCTCTCTTATTCATTTAACTAATCAAAGCATTTTTATTTTTTTTGACAGGATTAATCAAAGCATCTTGAAAAAGCTTCATATTTCCTCCTTGATTGGCTCATTGGGGCTAAAAAATTAACTTTTGTCAAATATTGACTTATTTTTCACATGCATGGGATAAGCACAATATATATCATATTACATATATATATACACGGAGTAGTACAGAAATTAAGATGTAGATATCCTATACCTACTCAATCGCAAAATATCACCATTGCTAGACAACATGTAATTAATTTTTCTAGTAATATTATCTTATATTGGGAAAAAGTCCATTTTTATTAAGTGGAATAAATGTAGTTCTATTTTTAAAATATAATTATAATTATATAGTATATAGTTACTCGTGAAGACGTTTTGGAGGAGATCGAGGAGCCGCTCTTTGGTCCCCTTGGTGGTAAACTGATGCTCCGATTTTATATTCGTTTGCGTTTTGAAAATCATAACACAACATAAACAATATAGAGCAAGTCTCTTGTGAGACGGTCTCACGGATCTAAATCCGTGAGACGGACCTCTTAAGAGCTCCGTCTTGAGAACATGAACCATGAAAATAAATTTAAAAATAATAATGAACCATGAAGAAACAAAAATAAACCCTAAAAACATGAACCATGAAGAATAAACCCGAAAAACAAAAATAAACCCAAAAAATAAAAAATAAACCCTAAAAAATCTTCAAATCCTAAAAACTCAAATCAAATAAATATAAACCCAAGTAACAAAATAAACCCCAAAAAAAACAAATATAAACCCTAAGAAAAATAAAATCTGAAAAAAAAAATCTTTAAAACTTTATGTAAGGACTCCGTCTCACGGATCTAAATCCGTGAGACCGTCTCACACAAGTTTTTGCCAACAATATATTATCGAAAAACCCCTCTTTCTTTTTTACTAGTCGTATATATCCTAATATATAATTTCTTATCTAAATGTTTGAGCATAATCGGATGGATCAAATTTTCTATTTCAATATAGTAGTGTTTCAATTCCTATATATGTTGAATTATAAACTTATTTTATAATTAATTGTGGTAGTTGAGTTTTGTAGTTGATTTTAAGTTGTTGGTATGGTAGGTGAATGTGGTAGATGGAAATAAAAGATGACCATTGGATTAAGGTTGGTGAGAATCAATCTTAGCCATTGATTTAGATGAAGTTTTAGTATAAATAGGGGGTGTTGTTGGTTCATTTTGTATCAAGTTAAGAAAGAAAAACAAGTGAGTGAGAAGCAAAGCTTCTAAGTAATATTTGAGTTTGAGTGAAGTTGTGGTGAGGTGTGTCTTGTAATATTTGAGTGGTCAATAAAATTATGTCTTTTGAGTGGTAAATTTCCAACAAAGTGGCATCAGAGCCACGGTTGTAAAATCTCGTGAAATTCTAAGTATGCTCTGTGGTTGCAGCTTTGACTGATCTTCCACATCAAAAAAAAAAAAATTCTTGAGATTTTATACATAGTGAGATCGGGTTGAGAGTATTGAGTTAACTCATGTAGAGTTGACCAAGTCAAGTTGATAGTTGACCGCGAGTTGACCAAGAGTTGACCGTTGACCAAGTAAAATTTGTTAGTCGAGAATCTTCAATTCAATTCACGAAACGGTGTGGCATCATTCCAAGTTCCACAACTTAAGAAAACGACTTTGAAAACTGAGTATCAAAACGAAGGCACTTCTGAGCACATGACGTATGGGAAGTCGTGGAAAAAGGTTATGAAGAAACTAAAGACGAGTCAACACTATCCTCTACGAGAAAAGGATAGTTTGAAAGACTCGAGAAAAAAGACAAAAGGCTCTTTTCCTCATCTACCAAGCTTTAGATGATGATGGCTTTGAGAAAATCTCAAGTGTTACCTCTCGCTAAACAAGTGTGGGATAAGCTCCAAGTCTCTTACAAGGAGAAGAGAAAGTTAAAAAGGTACGACTACAAACATTGAGAAGAGAGTTTGATTCACTACAAATGAAAGAAGGTGAACTTGTTTCTGATTACTTTTCTGAGTTTTGACCGTTTCTAATCAACTAAAAAGAAATGGTGAAAACTAGAAGATGTAGTCATTATGGAGAAAATTTTACGATCTTTGGATGCAAATTTTGATAGTATTACAACTATCATCGAGGAAACTAAAGACCTCGAAACTATGACAATTGAACAACTTCTCGGTTCACCGCAAGCCCATGAAGAAAAGAAGAAGAAGAAAAAGGGTGTTGCAGATCAACTTTTAAGATGTAAGTCCAAACCAAGAATGAAGAAAAACTTCCACAATAATGTTAGTCAACGTGGAAGAGGTCGTAGACAAGGAAGAGGTCGAGGTCGTGGACGAGGTTGGAATTCAAATAATAATTTCAACAACAACTATATGCAAGGAGAAAAGTTCCACAAGAGGCCGTGGAATGAAATTCATACTCGAGGTATGATAAATCTCAAGTTCAATGTTATAATTGTCAAAAAGTTCGGTCATTACGCCAGAGATTGTAGAAATCCCAATACTCGAAAGTTAATGAGAGAGCCAATTTGGTGGAAGAAAAGAAAGAAGATGGTGCTAATGTTTTTGCTTCTAAGACGAAACGATAATCGGTGAAGGTCAAGATGACACATGGTACCTGGGAGATACAAAGCTAGCAATCATATGTGTGGGAGACTTAACAATGTTCGTAGAACTTGATGAATCTGTAAGTGGCAATGTCTCTTTCGGTGATGATTCTAAAGTAGCAGATAAAAGGAAAAGGTACAATCCTTATTCGCTTGAAAGATGAGAGGCATCAATTTATTTCTAATGTTTATTATGTACCCACCATGAAAACAAATATTTTGAAGTGCAGGGGACAACTCTTAGAGAAAGGTTATGATATTCATTTGAAAGACAATAACCTTTCTATAAGAGACAATATGAATAACTTGATTGCCAGGGTACCCATGTCAAGAAATAGAATGTTTCGCTCAACATTCAAACTGATGTAGCAATGTGTCTCAAGATGTGCTATAAAGATTCATCATGGTTGTGGCATCTAAGATTTGGGCATCTCAACTTTGGAGGACTCGAGTTACTATGCAAGAAGAATATGGTGAGAGGTTTACCTTATATCACCCATCCCGATCGCTTTGTGAAGGATGTTTACTGGGAAGCAATTCAGGCAAAGCTTTCCAAAAGAGTCAAACTCCAGATCCCAAAAGCCACTTGAGCTCATACATGCTGATGTTTGTGGTCCTATCAAGCCAAATTCATTCGGTAAAAGTAATTACTTTCTACTATTCATTGATGATTTTTCAAGAAAAACTTGGGTTTATTTCTTGAAGCGTTTCGAGAAGTGTTTGAAGCATTCAAAAGTTTAAGGCGCAAAGGAGAAAGAAAAGGTGGTCTTCACATTAAAGCCATGAGAATCGATCGAGAGAGAGAATTCACTTGAAGGAATTCCAAGAGTTTTGTGAAACAAATGGAATTGACGACCACTTCATCGTTCCCCTGCATCCCCCAACAAATGGAGTTGCGAAAGAAAGAATCGAACAATTCTCAACATGGTGCGGTATGCTCAAAAGCAAGAAAATGCCAAAGGAGTTCGGCGTAAGTTGTGGCATGTGCGGTTTATCTCACAAATCGCTCACCAACAAGACGCGTGTGGGGCAAGACACCACAAGAAGCATGGAATGGGAGAAAGCCTGGTATTTCTCATTTAAGAGTTTTTGGAAACATAGCTCATGTACATGTACCGGATGAACAAAGCAAGTTGGATGATAAAAGCGAAGTTCATCTTCACCTGGCTACGACAATAACTCAAAAGGCTACAAACTATATAACCCCATCAATGGAAAGATAATCACCAATGAGATGTTATCTTTGATGAAGAAGGCGAATGGGATTGGGGTACACATGCCAAAGATTACAACTTCGTTCCTGACCAAGATGATGAACAAGTAATTGTTGAGCAATCGGAGAAGAACCCATTACACCACCAACATCACCATCATTTTCACAATCACCACCATCCTTCCTAGTTGAGAGAAATGAAGAGCGTCTGGAAGCCTAGAGAGCTCTATGAGGTAATCGATAAGCTCGAAAATCTCACCCTATTTTGTCCTGTCGCAGATTGTGAGCCGAACTTTGAAGAAGCTACTCAAAATAAGAAATGGGAGATGCAATGGATGAAGAAATTAAATCCATCAAGAAAAATGACACTTGGGAGCTTGCTCAACTTCCCAAAGGTCATAAAACAATCGGTGTAAAATGGGTGTACAAGGTGAAAAAGAATGCCAAAGGAGAAGTTGAAAGGTACAAAGCGAGGCTTGTTGCAAAAAAAGGTTATAGTCAAAGAGATGGCATCGACTATGATGAGATATTTGCTCTTTGTTGCACGTTTAGAAACCATAAGACTAATCATTTCTTTGTGCAGCCCAAAATAAGTGGAAAATACATCGATGGATGTAAAGTCGGCGTTTCTTAATGGAGTACTGATAAGAAGTCTACATTGAACAACCAATGGGCTATGTGGTTGAAGGACAAGAAGCTAAAGTCTTGAAGTTAAAGAAAGCTCTCTACGGATTGAAGCAAGCACCGAGCATGGAATAGTAGAATTGACAAATACTTGCAAGAGAAAGTGCTTCACCAAATGTCCCTACGAACATACTCTTTTACATCAAGAACAAGGATAGTGATGTTTTAATTGTCTCCATTGCGTTGATGATTTGATTTTTACAGGAACAATATAAAGCTTGTTCCAAGAATTGAAGATGCAATGACAAAGGAGTTCGAAATGACCGATATCGGGTTGATGGCTCACTACCTCGGAATCGAAATCAAGCAGGGATGATGGGATTTTTATCTCACAAGAAGGCTACACAAAAGAGATCCTGAAGAAGTTTAAGATGGATGATTGCAATCCAATAAACACACCAAAGTAGAATGTGGATTGAAATTGTGCAAGGATGATGAAGCAAATAAAGTGGATCCAACACTGCTCAAAAGCCTAGTTGATGTTTGAGGTACTTAACTTGTACAAGGCGTGATATTCTTTACGCAGATTGGACTTGTGAGCCGCTATATGGAAAATCCAACCACCACACATTTCAAGGCAGCCAAGAGAATTCTTCGTTACTTAAAAGGTACAATCAACTTTGTCCTTTATTCAGTTTCTAATGATTATAAGCTAGTTGATACAAAGATGAGTGATTGGGTCGAGATACGATGATCGAAAAAGTACAACCGGCTTCACATTTTTCATGGGAGATATTGCTTTCACTTGGGCATCGAAGAAACAACCAATAGTCACTCTTTCAACATGTGAAGTCGAGACGTGGCGGCCTACATCATGTGTTAGTCATGCAATATGACTAAGGAATTTGTTAAAAGAATTAAGCATGTCACAAGAAGATCCAACAGAGATTTATGTTGATAACAAGTCAAAGAATAGCTTTGGCCAAGAATCCGGTATTTCATAATCGGAGCAAGCATATTGATACTTGATACCATTACATCGAGAATGCATTGCAAGAGAAGAGATTCAAGTGAAGACGTGAAGTCGCAAGATCAAGTAGTGATATCTTTACCAAGCCATTGAAGTATGAAGACTTTGCAAGATTGAGAAGTTCACTTGGAATTATAAAATAAGTTTAAAGGGGAGTGTTGAATTATAAACTTATTTTATAATTAATTGTGGTAGTTGAGTTTTGTAGTTGATTTTAAGTTGTTGGTATGGTAGGTGAATGTGGTAGATGGAAATAAAAGATGACCATCGATTAAGGTTGGTGAGAATCAATCTTAGCCATTGATTTAGATGAAGTTTTAGTATAAATAGGGGTGTTGTTGGTTCATTTTGTATCAAGTTAAGAAAGAAAAACAAGTGAGTGAGAAGCAAAGCTTCTAAGTAATATTTGAGTTTGAGTGAAGTTGTGGTGAGGTGTGTCTTGTAATATTTGAGTGGTCAATAAAATTATGTCTTTTGAGTGGTAAATTTCCAACAATATATTCATGTTTATATATAGTATGTTTTTTAGGGCTATCATTTGCTTTATAAAAAGTAAAAACCCACAATTGTACTTGAAAATTAATATATGATAATTTTATGCATGTGTCAATCAGCTTGTACATAAGCACTTTGTATACGGGGCAATTTCATCTTGCGGAGACAGTATTAAATACTAGTCTCGACTTAATTTTGTCTAGATTTTCCAAATACTTTTAGCCATTTTCTTGTAAACAGTAAACTATTCTTCCAATTACAATTTATTGATGCGTCACATAAATATAAATACCAAATTTATAATAAATAAAAAAATACACATCTACTTGATGCATGTGGAACGTAACCCACCAAAATGTTTATCACATGGTTAGCTAGGCGCAGGCGGCTACGGAACCTTATTTTGTTGAGAAACCCATGTAAATCATGAGACAAATTTAAATATCTTTGAGCCACATGCATGCTACAGTACTAGTACTATAAAAATCCCATCAATAGAAATCTTAATAATATACCAACCAACTTAATTGCCTAATTAAATTAATTCTCTCATCATATCAATTTAGGCAATATGGCAAACCCAATTGGTCTCATGATTTTGATAATAATCTCCTCTTTATTCATAGCCAATATCCCAATTGGTCACGCTACGAAACAACCAATTGATGAAAAAGCGTGGTTCCAAAACATTTGCCAAGGAAATAATGAAAAAATCGCCAAGCTTCATTTCTACGTTCAAGATGTACTAGGTGGTAAAAATCGGACAGTGTACGAGGTGGCTCATGCTTCCATCACTTCCAAATCCCCGACGTCGTTCGGTCAAGTCCGAGTAGTAGATGACCTGCTAACGGCTGAGCCGGCTATCGACTCGGAGGTAGTCGGCAGAGTTCAAGGGCTCATAACTTCTGCTGACCTGGAAACCTCGGCCCTGGCTATGAACCTTAACTTCGTTTTCACGTCGGGACAGTACAATGGGAGCACGATTAGTATTCTTGGAAGGAATGAGATAATGAATGAAAAACGGGAACTGCCGGTGGTCGGTGGCACTGGGATGTTCCGGTTTGCGCGTGGGTATGCGATTACTAGCACTTACTCGTACGATTTTAAGACGAGTTATGGTGTTTTGGAATACACGCTTTATGTGAGTTATGTGGATGGTTCTAGCATGAATCTCCAGGCAAACATTTGATGATATATTGTGCTGCTTCTGATCGGCATATATAATAAATAAAGGGAATTAAATTGTTTTTCATTTTAACTATATTATAAGGTGAATTTCGATTCGTATAACCAAGCACGGACCGAGAGGGAATTGAAGGGGGTCATCGTCGTCCCCCTCAATTTTTTATGCTATGTAATACACATATTTATACATTATATATTTATATATAAAAGTTTTTTTTTATAAGACAAAATTTATTAATTAATAATGAGCACAAGGGGCGCTCTCCCAAAAATCAAAGTCTGATGTACAAATCCCTCACAGAGTCCAAATGCATTTGTCCATATTACATTTATTTATATATAAAAGTTATTTGTCTCCTTTGATATTTTCAATCTCATTACCCACTCTTAATTAAATTTATTCAATTTTACCCACGCACTACAGTTTCTGTGTCTGTCCCTGCATATAATTGTGTTAGAGAAGATGGGTAACTATGAAAGACATGTCACAAGTCTTTGTTTATGATATAACATTAATTATGATTTAAATACTAAGACTCTTTTTCTTTAAGTAAACGGTTCTCTTAGTCTTGGACGCAACTTGTGCTTGAGTTTTGGGATGTTCATGTTCATGCATCCCACATCGGAAGTAGGTACGAGGAATTAAAATTAAGTCCCAAAGGTAAGCGCATGGCTCGTGGCCCGTCCCGGGAGGTTTGATGCTACCCAAGTGAGTTGTGCCCATGTCCCTTGTGATTTTTGCCAAGTGTCCCATTATGACATGTGCATGTATTTTATTTTAAACAAAGAAAATTAAAATGAGACACATGTCACAATCCTACGGGTGTTGGGCACTACCCACTTGGGTAGCATCTACTTACCCGCCGGTCCCAGTGTTGATCAGTTTGTCATATAGAGAATTGCACGAATAATTATGATAAATATGGATTCTTCTCCCTCCAACGGGTACTCCCAACTTATTAAAAAATTAATAAATATGGATAATTACCAAAAAAACACCTCAAGTTTGAGCTAATTAAAAAAAAGACCAGATATGTTTCAAAAATTATAAACCCCTTCACGTTTGATTTTGTGTTTGTTGGATAAATTATACTAGAAAGGTTTCTGTTTTCAGAAAATGGCTGAATTTAGTGTATGGTTTAAGTCGAGGCCTGATTTCGAATCAGTCTCCGCAAGAAGACGAAAATGCCCCGTACACCGAGTGCTTACTGATTCGCGTCGCCTCTAAGATACAACGACTTTTACGTCTCGAGTTTACAAAGACTTGCAAACTCGAAACACAAATAACAACTAAAAATTCGAACTTTCAAGCTTTGAACGAAAGGGAAAATCAATATGCTCGTATGATGCAAATGACCGTTATTATCCGAGTTTTTCGTATCTTAAATCATCTGCAGGGCCTCAATATTATAAGGCAATGAAGTGCCCGTGACGGAAAATCGCGTCAGAGGCTCGAAAAGCACATTTGCCGAACAGACGCCTTTTTCTGCGGGAGGAGCACGACCGGGCGCACGGGCCGTCTTTGCTGCCGCTTGGTGCTTCAACTCTCTCAGACGGCACGACCCAGGACGGTCGTGGCGCCCGCTCGCGCGCGAGTCGAACCTTCTCCCAGTTTGAACTTATTTAATTAATTACGAAAAATTAATTAAACATTTATTTTTAAAAGGTTTTTGATCCAAAAAGAATAAGGGCCTTGAAGCCCAAGCCCACGACCCGGGCCGGGGCGCGCGCGCGTGTGTGCTTTGAACCAAACCCACAAGCATGTAGGTTTTCTCCTTTAAAAACTTAGGTGCCCCAGGGCCAAAACCCATTTCTCCAACTTGGGATAAATAAAGTGTGCAAACTTTTCATCCTTTTCCTATGTGGGATGGAGCATCTCTCCTCCCCCACATTTTCCATTTTCCATACCATTTATTTGTATTAAGTGTCTAACATCTAGCATTAATTTCTCATTCACCCGGAATCGGTTTTGAGAAATTCCAAATGTTATTCTCATCTACTCTCTTAGTAGAATTTTTACAAATAATTTAATTCCATTTTTCACAAATGGAAACCACTTAATTAATTGGTCAAAATCGGGTCAACACCCAATTTCTGAAAGACCAATTCCAACAGTGTTAAAGTTAAGGGAAAAGGTTAAAAAAAATTTATAAATATCAGAGGGTTTTGAAATATTTTTTGCTTATGAAATGAGGTAATGTAAGACGAAATCAAAACTCAAGTTACTTTTTGTAATTTTTAAAAACTACTGGAATATTTTGTAACTAGCAGGAACGTCAATTACTGAACAAATGAAGGAGAAAACAATAAATGAAGACTGAAACCTAACTCAAAAGATCAGTGCTAAGGAAATTAAATTATTTTGATTTTCTTCAATATTTATGACACTACTGATTGTTTTTATATCATAGTTAGGAAGTAATTTTATCCCCATATTTAGGATAAGATCATTGGTTGCTTTCATATCTTAGTTACAATGATATTGATTGATTTGTATATATTCTCTCTCTATATATATAGTTCAGGCATGTTGTTACCTTTATAAACCTGGATGAGATTCTCTATTTTAAAAAGTATCATTTTTTAGTCCACCGGACCACCGCACATATAATTAATGTCAAATGTATAAAAGCTAACATACTAATTTTCAATAGAAAAATTGGGGTTTTAAAGGATATAAGTAATAGAAGATCCATCAGATATAAGCCATGAATTCCTTGTCTCTAAATTAAATTTCTTACCACTTGATAGAAATGGAAAATATTAATCTGTCATATAACTACCTTCCACCCTATATTATTTACCCAATTAAATAAAATGATTATATTTATAAAGGTTGACGGGCAATTCCTTGACTCGTCTTCGTGGTAAATTTATGCGAATTTAAAGTTTACACCTTAATTGACCGACTTGTATATTCTAATACTTGTGCTACATATTTCCTAATGTGACAGTCAAGGTGTAAAAGAAATGACTGCTTAGATTATGAAAAATAAAGCAAATAAGATTATTGGCAACGGTAGAATTTAAACTTTTAAATTTTATTATGACTCTGTCACAAAGAAATGCTTAGAGGCCAAAATAAAAATTGACTTCGTTAACTAGCTAGGTATTGGATATATCATATATGAATGCAATAGTAGTTTCTGGGTTAACTTAATTACTTTAAATTGTATTTGAGTAATATTATAACAAAAATACGACAGCATGGAAAATTATAACAATAAAATTATTAAAGAACAATATTTGCCCGTAAGTGATAGAATATTCAACAAAAAACCACCAAAAATCGTGATTATCACTATATGTATTACACACGTGCATACATATACTGACACTAGCTAGAGATGTCAATAAGGGTCCAGCCCTGACGGCCGATCCTAGCTCGGCCAAAATATTTAAGGTTGGACCAATATTTCATAGGCCCTTATAACATGAGGATTTTTTAGTCCGACCCTAATTGGTCCTGGGGCCGATCGGGCCAGCCCTTATGGCCTTTTCTAATTATAGTTTTTATATTTTATAGATATGTATTTAAATTTATACATATAATACTATCAAAATCTAATTTTTGATTTCGTTTATCGGTTTTTTTTTAATCTTGGCAAATTATAATTGATTAATATGAATGAACATGGTATTGAAATCCATGATTCAATTGTTAGAATATTAGATTATTGATGCTATTTTATTAATTCATAAAATTATTTAGAAGAAATCTCGTTGATTGTTACTATTTTTTATTAGATAATGTTATATTAGTATTTGATATGATTAGAAATATTTAATTTACAAAGGTATGACTTTATCAAAAAGAATAAAAATTATTATATGGTTAGCCCTGACCCGACCATGACCCTGTAGGGCTAGGGTTGGGCCAGTGGGCCTCGATTTTTCAAGTCTTATGACTTAAGGTTTTTTAGCCCTAGCCCCTAAGGGTTTGGGTCTTTTAGGGCGAGGTATGGGACCGGCCGGCCCTCATTGACATATCTAACTGAGACTTCTGTGAGGATGAAATATCCTTACTATTCGATTTATTTTACCAACATGTAGAGGACCCCCAACATTCACTGGATATGTATCAATTATAATACTTTATCTGATACCACATAGATACTCCACCTGTGAAATCGCCCTAGATATCTCAATTTGAAAGAAACAAAGTCATATCTATATCAATTCTTGAAAATCCACGTATGAAAAGAGGTAATTTATTCTATTGGTAATATTTTTCAACATGTTTTTTTGTGTCTATGCGAGTGATCATATTTCATATTTGAGTATTTATGAAATTTTCGATTTTTGTACTTGAAATATTGGTTTTTTAATTATACTTATTACGTCTATATTTTTAATAATAGAAAAATATATAATTTTATATGTATATTTATCGTAACATATCCTTAAAATATCAAGTGACGTACTATGCGAGTGACGTATTCATGTGATTGTGCCATGCCGTAACCGTGTCAGTACGTAATTCATATATATAAAATTATGGCTGCTGCATGTGTAATAGATTAACACAGATTATAGTTAAGACGGCCATAACGTGCGGCTGCGCTATCAATTTATAATTCCCTTCAATTTTCGCAACGAATTTTACGTCTTTTTCCTATTATTTTAGTCCATTAATCTACTTATATATACATGTTAAGCTCATCAACGTTAATTACATTCATCATTCAGTTTTGAGACATATTTAGAGAGGTAATATATGAAAGATGGAGAAGCTTTGCATAATATTATGGCTTTGTTCGATTGTACTAACCGCAATACCGGTGGCTCATGGTAATGGGCCTAATAGCATTGGTAAAGGGCCAAACGAATTGAAAAACTGGTACAGAAAGCTTCCTCACATGAGGCAAAAGGTTACGGAGCTTAATTTCTACCTTCATGACATTGTGGCTGGGCCCAATCCAACAAATATCCCCATCGCTATCTCAAATTTCACTTCTCAATCGCCCACCAGTTTCGGCCTAATAGCGGCGATGGACGATCTGCTGACAACTGGGCCCAACCCAGATTCTAGCGTTGTGGGCCGAGCCAAGGGGCTCTTCGCCTCAACCTCTTTGGACGATATAGGCTTCCATATGACGTTCAATATTGTGTTTACTAGTGGAAAATATAACGGCAGCATATTGAGCTTAATGGGCCATAACCCGTTCTTGAATGAGTTTCGTGAGCTGCCCATAGTTGGTGGGTCGGGTGTCTTCAGGCTTGCGCGCGGCACAGCCCAATTGAGTAATGTTGCGTTTAATAGCACGTCGGGTGATGCTGTTGTGGAGTATAATGTCATTGTTCTGCATTATTAATGGGCCATTGGCTTTCTAGTTAATAAAAACCAATTACTTTCAAGCCAAAAAATTTCATAACATCATCAATCATCCTCATTTCAAATCACAATAAGATCATATGCAACATACCCGACATTTATTCATCAAATAAGAGGCTCAACAAATAGATTCTCAAGGGTTCAACCCAATTGAGATAATATAAGCCAAAAAGATCAAGGCATTACAAATGCCAAAAAAAAAAAACATCCATCAAGTGATACAAGTCATGCCTTAAAAATATATATGATATATCAAATATTCTAACATATCCATCTAAGCATAATGATCAAAGCATTAAAAAGAAGCACTTTTACCATCAAGTACTTCATACCAATTATCAAACAATACGCTAATTTGGAGTAATTTTACCATCAAATACTCCATCAATACCATGATCATCCATAAGTCATTATCAACTTGCAATTTTAACCCTTTTAAGAAAACAAGCAAATATCATTAGTACAAAAGAGTTTTGCAAAAGTTCATAAAAATACAAAGCAACATGAATGAAAATGCTAGAAAGTAAATGGGTGGGGTAACATCATTCTTCGTCCCAGAAGAGAAGTTCCAGGAATGAGATCTTTGATGAATTTCTTCAATTTGCCGATTGACTTTTTCAAACTAGAATTTTCCTTTTTCACAACCCGGAGCTCTTTTCTAAGAGAGGCCACATCTCTAAATGTTTCTCTTTCCACTTTGGCCATTCTCTCTTTGAGATTTAGATCTTCAACATCCAACTCGTCTTCATCTCCTTCCTCATTTTCTTCCTCCCTAATTTCTTGTTCATTTCCCACGTTTTCTTCTTCATTTTCCTCTTCATTCCCCACATCATCTCTTTGTTCGTCAAACTCTCCTCTTCCAATATTTTCAACCTCATTGTCATTAAAGAAATCATCCCGGGTTGTTGTTGTTGATGTCGAGCAAGTCCCTATGCGGCTTTGGTAGGAACCCGTGGTAAATGTCACGCATTCTTACCATTTGTAGAATGTTGGCATTATCAAAATCATTGTGATGAATTTCGGTATTCATTTCATTTTCCGGTATCCCGATAAATATAAGAGTCGGCAAATCAAATTACCCAGGTATATTTTTTCTTGTAAGCTTTCTAGATTCCAACAAGCAATACACAAAGATTGCCCCATAATTTACTCTTTCTTCTCGAACAATCTTATAGGTGAGAAAGAGTTCGAGATTACTCGGAAGTTTTACTTCCTTTCCACAAACACAATAGAGCAAATGATAGATATAATCCGATAATTTGACGCATTGTCGAGTATGTCACTGGGATATACTCCTAAAAAGGTTTTCACATCATCTAGTGAAACACCGAAAATGTTATCATCCCAATGAGCGCAATTCACATTGACCACTCCATCATTTGCACGTTAAAGTGATTACAAATATCGGCCAATGTCCATGAAAAATGCCTACCATTAACAAATGTGTGAAGTTCAAATGCAGTTATCTACCGTAGCATCAACAATCCACATATTTGCATAAAAGAGTTTTATAAGCTCGTCATCATAATGTAAACACGGATTATCCCAAAGTGAAACCCATCCTTGAATTTCAAAATAAGCTCTAATATCCGGAAATTCATCATGAAAATCTTGAAATCGAACCATACGAGTGCATGCAATTTTCTTATCATTTAATCCAATATTCTCATAATGCTCCTCCGCAAGTTTATTTAAAAATCGAAATATGTTAGCTCTAGAGGGAGGCTCGTAGAGGAGTGATAACTTACTAGAGTCCCAATGAATGCTCGATTTTGAAACCCCGGCTCTTAATTCGACAATCTCCTCTTCCGTAAGTCGATTTTGATAGTCTCCTTGTGGAGTATCATCTTGTTGGGAAGAAGATTCTCCCATTTGCCTCCTTCTCATCTTTTGAGGATTTCGTTCGGTAGAATTTCTTGGAGGTGCCATATATGTGAAGTTCTTGCAAAATGAAGTGAATTAGCAAGAAAAATTACAAAGATTTAAAAAGAATTGAAGATAATAGGAGAAAGGGGGAAATTTTTCGCTATTAAGGGTTTTAGGGATTTTGCTCGTCTGTTTTGAAATGAAGAACAGAACGATTTTTAACTGAGAAATTGCTCTAGGAGACCGGTCGAGGTAGGGTGCGACCGATCGACGTGCAGGGCGACCGGTCGCCCCTTCTTTGACCGTCCCAGTGCAATTTTTTCTTTTCCAGAATTTTCCAAAATTCGATTTTTCACCCCAAAAGTTTTAAAACTTTGCAAAAAGATAATTTTGGATCAAGTCCCACAAATACGGGTTTCGGGAAAACATATATTCGAGAAAATCAAGACTTAACAGGTAGTGCCCTTTTAAGAGAATATTTGCAAAATAATTTAGGGGCACTTAAGGGGTTAAAATAAAATATCTTGAAAGATATGTGCATAAGCATAATGTCGAGCTCTTAAGATAAATACGAGTGAACATACCTCGATGGTTTGATGACGAAATAGCCAATGAAAATGAGATATATATCATATACAATCTTTAAACAAAATTTGCACAAGTAATAGGAGACATCAACAAAATGCTTATGCTTATGACAATACATAGAAGATAATAAACCACATAGGTCTAATAAAAAGAGTTTTAGAAATATCATGCAAGGTCTTATTTTAAACATATTGAAAAATATTAAAGACCTAAATTAAAAAATAAATGCATGAAAACTCATTTTGCAATTAAGACACAAACAAAAACATGCATAGAATTAAAATAAAATGCATATATAAATGAGGAGATACGGTTTACCAATTACGCCGTTTCCATGGGTTGTGTCTTTCCCATTGTTGATGATATCTTCCCTCGAGAAGTCACTTTGTTGATGATGACTTTGATTACTCCATTTCAGGTTTGTTACATTCCCATTGTTGATGGTCTCTTATTCTTTGAAAATCATCTTGTTGATGATTTCTTTGCCATTTCCAAGGATTGTGTTCTTCTCGTTTTTGATTATATCCTCTTCTTGGAAATTGATTTTGTTGAAAATAGTTTTTCCTTCTTTGATCAAATGAGTCGATCATTTGATGCCTTCTTGGCATATGAATTTTCCTCGATCATTATTATGTCGGGTACCTAATATGACATTATTTTGTGGTACCCTCAAGTGTTTGGGTCCTTTAGGATTAGCTTTGAGACTTTTAGGTCTCCAATAATGATTAGAGCTATTTCTAGCCCGACAAGTATTAGCCGTATGACCCTTTTTACCGCAATAGAAGCATGTAATAATTCTAGGAGCATAATTACCAACATGCTTAGAAACTTGATTCTTTTTCATATGATTGACAACATTAAACTTATGATCAAGTTCTAGTTTCAATTATCACAACAATCAACAATTTCATCGATTTTAAGTCGGATTTAGATAAATCCTTTTTCATGCAATTAATATCCTCAACGAGAGTACTATTTTCTTTTTCAAGGTTTCTAACCTTGTCAAGTGTGGTGGTGTGAGCATATGATAGTGATTCATAGGAAGTAATAAACTCTCCTTATCATTTTTCAAAACATTGAATTCCTTTTTCAAATTTTTGTATTTAACAAGTAAGCTTTGGAATTCATTTTGAAGTTCATCATAATCATTTTGCAAATCACTATAATCATTTTGAATAACAATGTCATAAGAAGTACAAGGTTTTAGACATACCTCGTTTTCTTCTTCGATGCCCATAAAACAATATTCAACTTCTTCATAGTTGGAAGTTGTAGGAGGCTTGTTACTTAGATTTGAGCTTGTATGACCTTGAGAAGTAGATGTTTTTGTTTGACTCATTTCATTTGCAAATACTCCATAGATGGCTTCTAATTTTTGCCATACTCTATGTGCCGATCGAATTCCTACAATATGTTCATATTCCAAATTAGTAAATGAACAATACAAAATATTTAGAGCCTTACCGTTTAAAGAGATGATTTTCTTCTCTTCATCATTTAGCTCTTTGAGGCTTTTGAAGGTGTGTGGTGTATCTTTCATCAGAATGGATTCTCCATCTATGACGGTGTTCCAAATATCAAACCCGCAACTTTGTAAATATCATTCCATTATTTCTTTCCAAAATATAAAATTTTTGGAATCAAACCGAGGTGGCTTGGTGGTGGAGGTGCTCTTGGGAAAGATGAGCTTCGTTAAGTAGCCGACGATCGTTTCTCTTCACTCGCGATGTGAAACGAGCTTGCCAAAGAGTTTGGCTCGATACCACTTGTAAGTCCAAGCGGCTACGATAATCTAGAGGGGGGGTGAATAGATTATCTCCATCTTTTCGATTTCGCCCTCTTTTTCGAACCAAATGCTCAAACACAATAATAAAGGTGCGGAATGTAAACAACACACGTCGATTTATAGAGGTTCAACCCACCTAGGGCCTAATCCTCTACCACCCCAGAATATCCGGGATGGATTTCAAAGAAAAAGAATTTTATTAATTACCAAAATTAATACAAATTCAACTTACAACACCTTGAAGAGCACCACACTCTTCTTCAACAACACCTTTGGAGATTACCACAATCTCCTTTTGAAGATCACCACAATCTTCCTTCAACGGCACCTTGTGAAGATTTCCACAATCTTCAACCTTGAAGAATACCAAATTCTTCAACACCTCAATAAGAAGATCACCACAATCTTCTTGCACCTATCACCTAGATCATCCAGTGTGTTCTTACCACAAGAACACTCACAAGATATCTTGTGTTGAATGATAACCAAAAATCAAGATTACAACTCAATAATGAATATTACAATTTGAGTGCAAAGTGTAATCAAGAATAGTCTAGACCTCAAGGATGTGAAAGTGAAAAGCTAGGCAAAATTACAACAAGAATAATAACAATGAATAACAAATAATTGCTTGAAGTGTATCTTGTTGTGTTGTATCTCAATTGTTGTTCATGGTTGCTCCAAAACTTCCTCTATTTATAGGAGATGATTGATCAAGCATAGGCTCCTCTTGGGATTGAAAATCTACAGAAAAATACAATTAAAATCAAGAATATAGCTGTTAGAAATCAATCCCACAATTTAAGGAAATGTGTCTGTTGTCAAAACGGTCATATTTTTTCTTTGTCAAAAGCAGGCGACCATCGCACGAGAAATAAGAAAATTTAAGAACACTTTGAAAAATACAACAGGGCGACCGGTCGACGTGTATCTCGACCGGTCGACCCACTGTCTCAACCGGTCCCCTAAGCGTTTTGGGGAGAAAGGAAAGTTACTTTCGAGAAGAACGTTCGGTGGCGGGCCGTCGACCGGACCGGTCGACGCCCAGGCAACCGGCCGACGACCGTTTTTCACTTCTCGTCTCATTTTTTGTTTCAAACTCATCTTCGAGTGTACGGTTGCCCTGTAAGGCGATCGGTCGACCACGAGACAGAAATGTTGTCCAATTTTAGTCGAAAATAAACTTGAGGAAATACTCCGGAAAATATTAAAACCATTTTAAATCATTTGAGAGTATTTGAACAACCTTTAAAGACATTGTTTTGGTGACAAAATAAAATCATCAAAATTAAGATAAAAATATGTATCAAACACAAACTACGGACGAACATATACAAGTGTTATATTATAAATATACAACGAACAAATACAATGTATACATGTTGTACATGCTAAACAAACACGCAACGAATTTGTCAACAAATGTACTCTCTGCAGATAAGGCGTAGGTATGCATATACATAATGTTATATACGCAAGACTTATATACTAAATAGACAAACAATATATACTAAACATACAAACTATTAATTGAGATGCAATCTTCATACAAGTGGTTAATATGCAAAATATAAAACTATATATACAAAGTTGATACACTAAATAGACAACATACATATACTAAACATACAAATCAAGACAAGTTTTACCATACAATGAAATAAGCATGAGTAGATTTTTTAATTGAACAAACTACAGACGAACATATACAAGTGTTACATTATAAATATACAACGAATAAATGCAATGTATACATGTTGTACATGCTAAACAAACACGCAACGAATTTGTTAACAAATGTACTCTATGCAGATAAGGCGTAAGTATGCATATACATAATGCTATATACACAAGGCTTATATACTAAATAGGCAAACAATCTGTACTAAACATACAAACTATTAATTGAGATGCAATCTTCATACACGTGGGTAGTATGCAAAATATAAAACTATATATACAATGTTGATACTCTAAATAGACAACATATGTATACTAAACATACAAATCAACAATAACAGAGGTGCATCTGGTTCATTCAGACATCAATTGTTGATTCAACGGCGTACGGATATTGTAGTAAGTTTCTCGTTAGAAATTACCTTGAAGACATTCATCAGTTGCATTGAAATCAATATTTTTTGCCATTGTATAACTCTTTTCAATCAAATGGATGATAACTCATTGCCACTTGTTAGATATCCGTCACGTTTAATTTTTTGTGGAACAATTGCAGGTCGATTTTTGAGTGATAATGATGATTACAGAGGTTTTGATTATGGCGATGCAATGGTGGTGTTGAGAAGGAGACATATATTGATTGTCTATGTCGAATGGCGTGATTTATTGGGACGTGATCAATAACAGATCACGTCCCTATAATGTAGGAGGAGGTTACCATGTATGATTTTATGGATTTCAATTTTATCCTTTCTGTTGTATAGTTACTTACGAAAAGCTGTATAGATTGTAATATATCTTGGCCATTGATTTACTATTTGGATGGTCTTGATTCGGTCTTATGGACTAACCTAGGAAGGTGGTCTTATAGGGTTCTCTCCCTATATATATATATATATATATATATATATATATATATATATTTACATGTGATAAGGGTGTTTTTATGCATGTTTTATGTGTATATTTGAGTAGAATTCGAGTTATTTTATTGTTAGTTTTGTAAATTTTTTATTGTACATGGTTCATATTACTCCGAGGTGATTTTATTGATGTAGATTGACCATGGATTCATGTCAAAACATACCGGGGAGTTTAAGGATGCAAAAACGCTCGAAATTCCAAGCCAAACGCGTCATTTCGGGGCCTTTTTGGTCCAACACGGCAGGGGTGTCGGGCAACACGGCCGTGTTCACGGGAGCCAAAAACTCGAAATTTTTGCACAAAATAGCCTCCAACACGGCCTGGCCGTGTTCTCCAACAGGGACGTGTCCAAGAACACGGCCTGGCCGTGTTGGGAAGCACGGCCATGTCAGGCGAGTCCTGTGTGATAAAACAAAGACGGCCGGCCGTTAAGGCGACACTGGCGTGTCCGGGACCTCTTTTTGCAACTTTTCTTTGCGGAATTTGGGGAAAACTCACCAACCAACCCATTTTGGCCACTTTTGTACACTTTTAACACCCTATTTTGCTAAAACATGTCTCCATGTCCCCTCCCTCATCACTTGAATACAAGAATTCACCAACCAACAATGAAAATGGAGGCAATTGTTTAACAAAAAAGAGTACTATCAATGTATTGGTTGCCTATAAAAGCCAAGGGTTGAAGTTGGAAGAAGCAATTCATTAGATACTCAGAAAATATTCATTGTATTCATTTCATTAAGTAGAATCGGGATCAAGTGGTCTTGGAGGAGAAAGCTTGGGGCAATATTGGAGAAGAAGGCTTGGAGCAACATCATCAATCAAGAAAGAAGTCAATTGAGATTTTGAGAAAGATAAGTACACCATGTCTACAATACTTAAATCTTCTTGTGTAATTTATTCTTTGGTCAAAATCATGTGTAGCTAAACTCCTAGTGTTTGAATGTAATGAACTCTAGAATGGATTTGTGATTAAGGTGTGTATGTTTTTAATGAAATCTTCATATTTTGTGTGATTCACTTATATTATGCTTCGTTCATTCGAATTGATATATGCGCAATATTGATTTGGAGTTTATTTTTCATCCGGGAAATCGAGAGATTCATGGTGAAATAGAACTATATAAGTGAAAAGAGTTGCATGCAATCCTAGATATAGGGCGACATAAATCTTCCGGGATTAGGGTCAAACCTAATATGGGAATTCACAAATCGTTATAATGATGTCTTGGGGGTTTTAACTAGAAAGAGATTTCGATTAATCAACTTGAGATTAGAAGTTTTTCGCCTTGAGAAAGGGTTTAACTTAAATTGGGAATTTCTACGGTCCACAAGACATGAGATTTTATTAAAAGAGGTTGGTTTTTGCTTAAGGGCTTACGGTTGTATTTTTAACTTGTCAAATCACAAAAACATTCTAGATGGATTTACATTCAAACACACTTCTATCTCTTGATTTCTTATTCTACAAATTTTACTTCATTTTTACAATTTATAATTTGTTTTCCTTTTTCATCAAACAAAAACTCTGAAAATTTGTTAGATTAAATAACAAAAAGACGGTAATTATTAGTACTTACAATCCTCGTGGGAATGACACTCGGTACTCAATAATTTATACTATAAAACGATAGGTACATTTGCCTACGGTTTTAAAGGTAGGCATGAAGCCCTCGAATTTTTATTCGAACATGTACTTGTATCACGTATCGTCTTTGTACTATTTGACAATTCTACCGCGTCGCTTTGACGGGTAAATATTAATGATAAATATATTTTGCATTTAATTCTTTTAATTTCTATTTGTGATCATAATCATTTATTAATTTTAATTCGCATTTATGATCACTTGGTTGATCATCATTATTATTATTGGTATATTATTAGTCACCTTAGAATTTTAAGAGACTAATTATTTTAGGGATTATAATTTATAGAATTAAGAATTCGATTTAGATTAAGTGATCATGAGACTTATAAGTGATCAAGGACATCACTAATTATTTTGGAGATTGATATTTATTCATCTATTATCATCAATTTTGGAAAGAAAAAAAAATGGAATGGAATTACCAAAATACCCTTAGGGGGGCGGCATTGGTGAAATTTTTGGTGTAGAAATATCTCTCAACTCTTGTACATGTACACCTTGTGTATTCCTCTTGTGTATTTATACACCATTAATTCAAACCTACATCTTAAATTAATCCCACCATTTCAATCATCCAATTGGTCAAACAAGACCAAATTAAAAATTTCCCCTAAGCTTAGCATTTTGGCCCATTGTCCCTAATAAAGATACCTAAATATTACTTTCTTCCCCAATTCCCTCAATTATTACTCTAACTTATCATTTAATCAAAACAAAACAAAATTTTTATTCTTTCCATTTCATTTCACCAACACCAAATTTCTTCTAAGTCTTGAAATTCCTCTTACCTCTCTCTAAAAATCCTCCTACATCTCTCTACCTATACTTCATCTTCTTCACTAACACTTAACCAAAACTTCAAGAATTCATCTCCCATTTTCTTCAAAAATTCGAACCATATACACTACACAAGGTAAGAAATTTTCTTCTTCAATCTATTCTTATACCTTCTAGCTCACCTCTTTCACCTTCTAATTTAAGTTTGATTTTTGAATTTGAGGTATACCTAGAAGACCTTTGAAGAAGTTAAGAGACTAGTCATCTTGAAGAAAAATTGTGAAGAAGTTGGACTATAAGGTAAGAAATGGAATTTTTAGTACACTTTCTTCTTCTCTTTCTATTTTCCAAATTTTTACACTCCATTTTCATTTTTGGAGTTTTAGGGGCTGACCTTGGTGGTTGACATTAAGGGTGACCAAACCCTTATACTTGGAAGCCATTACTTAGTCATTTTACTCACTACACAAGCGTAAGTGTAGCATTTCCAATTTTCTCACTATCTTCTTCTTTTCCTTAATTTTTAACCACATTCTTATAACTCCTATATTTTTTGATATTCCTTGACTTAGGGGCTGACCTAAGTCATTCCTTCACCGAGAGAGATTTATCCCATTTTCACCAACAAACCGATCTTTAAGGTGGGTGGAAAAATCCTTTCAACTTCTAGGTGTTTTAATTCATAAAAATGCATGTAGTATTTTGTTATTGAGCATTTGAGATATATATTATGTATTGCATGCTATTTTCTTGTATCAAGTTGAAAAATTTCTCAAGTGTTGCTCAAAATGCGATTTACCGAAAATTAGGACATACATGTACACTTTATTGTCATATTTGATAAATTCTTGTATGAGATGGATATGTATGTTGATGACTCTTGAAATCTATGTTTTGTATGGCCTATAACCTGGACAAGTCGAGCATAATTGATTAAATTTCGATTTTTGGACTTAAAATGCAAAAATGGAAAGTTGGTGGACTTAAGTGCAAGAAAATAAAACTTAAGGGACCTCTCTGCAAATTTCGATTTTTGGGACTGTACTCAGGTCCAAAAATGATGTTTTGACATTTTAATAAAGTTTTAAGAGTTTTTAGATAAATAAAATCAACCCTTAAAAGCCCAAGGACTAGATTGTAAAATTTGAGAAGTTTAAGGGCTATTTTGCAAATTTCGAAACTGTACCAGACCCTAAAATTAAAATTTGAAATTTTAACTCTTAAGGGACTGGAAATAACATATTTTATGTGTATTCCAAAAATCCAAGTGTTTAGAGCTTGGAAAGTAATTTTATAAAACTTGAGGGACCAAATTGTAAAAGATTAAACTTGAGGACCCAAATGAAATTTCCAGGACTTATACAGCCCATGTACCTGGAAATGCTAATTTACCTATAACATAATTATATTTTGGACCCAAGGTTCAAATTTCATAGCAATTGGACCCCTAAAAGCCTTAAAGGCAATTATTTCAAAATGGGACAAAAATGAGATTTTCAAAAGTTAAGGGACCTATACTTATGACGTTTTAAAACTGTTTTTGTTCCAATATCCCACTAACCTTAGTGACATTTTCCAACTGGAATCACATTAAAAGCCCTCCCGGTTTGTGAGTTCCGATTATTTTAAACTTAAGGCCCGAAATGACAATTTTAACAAATTTGGGGCCAATGTGAGAATTTTATAAAAACTCGACCTCAAAACTTTAAAAACCTGAATCTCTGAACAATTTAGAGATTTTAGGAACTGACCTCATAATTTTTCAAGGTCGGGATATTTATTTATTCAATTTTTAACCCCAAAAGTATTGGTTTTTACAAAACGGGGCTAATTGTAAAATTTTCTTTTTATCAAGGACCTAACTTAAATTATTTTTCATTTACTAAAACAGCCCTGGACCCTCTGACTTTAATATTTAATTAAAATATTTTATTTTCTTAAAAATCCCTTGACTTATCGAATCGTCTTGTGACCGATTAATACCCGATCGAGGGGCGATTTCCTTGTCTCGCGATTTCGAATTTATAACGGACTTATGTTCCTCCTAATCCTTAAGATATCGAAGACTACTTATCCTCCCGATAATTATCTTCATCCCAATAACTCCACCAACGCCATAACTATCTTGTGCAAATTTTTGAGAACTTTTCATGAACTCGCTTCCCAATCAATAATACTCATTTGCTGGTTGACTACATGAACTTGTGTTTACTTTCTCGCTGAGTCAACTTGGTGTGTCGAGCTCACAATCGGAATGGATACGTCGGGGATGGAACCGGCAGCTCAGCCGCTATTCCACTCTTCCGCCCCATCGTCCTAATCCCGCAACGAGGGACGGAGTTTGTCGAGGGAAGCGGGTCGTAGTACTTGAGGTATAATCATGATTATGACAAATCCGAGCCTTGCTAGCTCCACGTGATTTTGTCTTTGCTACGGAGCGATAAGGTGACCCAGTGTCTTGGACCATCTTGCTCGGGAGTTACAAGGAAGAAACGAAGGAATCATTGCCCCGATCCACACGATTCCGGAGTTAATCGGACCCGTTTGGTTGGCGCTACAAATCCGTGCGCAACCGCTACTTGTATTGCATAGGTTGGCGCTACAAATCCGTGACGCAACCGCTTACTTGTCTTGCATAGGATTGGCGTTACAAATCCGTCGCAATCCTCCCGCTTTTGCTTGGACCATAGTGCCCTTGACCATGAATCGTTTTCTTAATCGTATAAGTATATTAATTAAATATATTTATCACGACGCTTTGTGGATCATGTGTGAAATCATGCATCATCTCTCATGCGTTTTCATACAACTAAATTTCTCGCATTAACTATTTATATCGCCACACTTACACACGATCACCCCATCCACCGAGATTTCTGTCTCATTCCCTCCTCGTTTTCTAACCTTTAGATGAAGAGTTCGTTGAAGACATCGAACCTACCGCAGATTGAATCTCTATCGGCGATGTGGAGCGATATTTCCTTTTACTTTTTTTTTTGTTGTTGTTGGACTCCTTCATTTTATTTACTTTTGGGTACCGTAAGTTAATTAAGATAATCTTTTGGGTTGTATTCGGATCTTGCTGGACCTTAAGATATAATTTGTACTCGTGGTTGTTATAATTCATTTGCATTAGACTCTATTTCACTTGGAGTTTGGTACCTTTGGATTAGACTTGATTAATTCTGCTTTAAGTGATTGATCGTTGTCGCGTCACGTTTGGGCGTGATGCTTGATTGTGGTATCGAGCTCGGCTAGTAAGATGGAAACTTACACCGAGCTAACCCGGAGATAGGACCCTGGATTGTGTTGGGTAGTCCGTGACTTGACTAATTAAGTTGTGAAATCGATTTCAATAATGGCATAGAACCGTATTATTGATATTTATGTTAAGTCGAATTTATACTTGGAGAATCTATAGTCATACTTGATTTGACTTAGTTGACTCTTGACTTTCCTTAGTTATTCTTTTCCTTGTTCTTCCCTATATTTTCTTACTCCGACTAATCCTCTTAGTTTGGCTTGTTCGGGATGGAGCCGACGCCACCTATCCGGTGGGAATTATTGGAGGCCCGCGCCGAACGTGATTACTTCCGGGCATACACGAACCACTGGCACCAGGAATACCTTCGAGCTATCTCGATCGCGGAAAACGCCGCCGCAACCAAGAATCGACACACTCCCCCGGCAAAGAGCCAAGAGAGAAGAACGATCTTACCCTCCTTGCTAAGGATCGCGAGGATACCATCCGTGCTCGTGAGGATCAAATCCAGTCAATCCAGGAACACTTGGAAGTTACTCGCACGAAGATGGAACGCGCCAGAAAGCCGCGGAAAGTGGGAAAGGGAGACATACATGTCGAGAGGCACCATCGATCGTCTCAAGATACTATCATCAAACAAATGCAGGTGATAGAGGACCTCACACATGCCTTAACTCAGCGGGATCTTCTTTGGGAGGCTGCGCGCGTGCAATGCGCCACCGTTGCCACCACCCGAGCGAACCCATGCCCGACTTTGAGGCGATAATGAAGAGGATCCGAGGAGGATCTGAAGAAGATCCCGAAGAGGATCCCGATGAGATCCAATGGAAGATGAAGAGCCCGAGGCGCTTGAAGCCGCCCACTCGATGATGCTCCGGGATCGGAGCAGCGGGGCGATTTAGCCGATCGGCTTTGTCTTTGAGGTGGTACCTCACCCGTCGAGATCCGATTATAGACGAGGCCGCTAGTGATGATGACGGCGACCTCACCGAGTAGATAACTTATATGATAGATTTTAGCCGATGCTTAATTCCATCTTGTTGTATTTTGTTTTCGATTGTGTACCTTAATCAAGTTGTATCCCGACTCTAGTTTATCTTCGATTTTATATTCTTGTTGTATGAACTCATTCGGATGTATTCAAATTTTCACATTAATGGATATATCTTTTCTACTTATTCTATGTCTTGTGTACTTATGTTGCTCTCCTTGCGGTATAACTTGTTTTACGCGAATATTTATCGGAATCATTCATTTTTGTATTGTAGCTAAACTCCGATTCATGGCCGAAATCGTGGACGCGGAGACCCCGCCGTATACCCCAAAGGTACAATGATGCGCAAAGGATCGGGCACCCTCCCCGAATTGCCACCACCTCCTCCGCCAATCTCGGAGATAACCTAACTATGCAATAGCCTTGCAGCAGATATTAGTTTTCATGAGGCAACAAGCGGAGCCTCGTCACCCCCAACCATGAACCTACTCGAGAGACGAATGACCGCACCTTGGAGAGGTTTTTACGATCGACCCCGACTTTCTTAGGGGAACCGGATGACGTGAAAGCGAGAAGAATGGATCGGGAAACTGGAGAATATCTTCAATACACTCCAATACTCGGGGGAACAAAAGGTTACGCTCGCCGTGTTCCGACTAGAATCACCGCTCGAGATTGGTGGAGAAACATTGAGAGAAAGTGGGAACATGATCAAATAGATAGGACATGGGAAAATTTCTGGTCAATTCAATGAACAATACATACCCCAAGTCGTGAAGGAGGCACGCCGGGATGAATTCCATAAGTTGAGACAGGGAACATGTCGTGGCCCAAGATGATAGTCCGAATTCCATCGGTTATCCAAATATGCCCCAGAACAATCAAACTGAGAAGAGGACAAATTGTATAAGTTCACACGGGGGTGAAGGCCGAACTCGAAACAACTTTTTGATTGAAATAACAACATACTCGGCCCTTGATAAGCGACTCTCCGCGTTAGTCGGGACTTAACCGCATTGGTCGATTCAAATTTGAATAGGCCATCGAACATCTCAAAAGGACAAAGAAATGGGACAACCATCAAGGCCGCCTGTTAAAATTCGAAGGGCGATTGTTAAGACGAGAAAAAGGAAAGGACCGAATCTGAGCAAAACCGGGCCAAGTATGTACACATTGCCAAAAACATCATACTCGCCAATGATCCGTTGGCGTAAACATGGAAGGTGTTTACGCTGTGGAAATAATCAACACCACCAAGGATTGTCCGAAATACGAAGACCGGACCAAACAGTGCAACCACGGAGCTTGGCTAACGGCCAGGGTAACCGGCGGATGCTGCTCGAGCATTTGCACTAGCCGGACATGAGGCTCGGAGGCAACAGACGTGGTGGAAGACGCTTACAGTATCTAGCCCATTACGCTAAAGTACTTATTTGACCCTGGATCAACGCATTCATTTGTCGCACCACATTTTGTACACAAGTTGCATGCATGCATGGAACATATGCCTATAGGTTTAGAAGTATCAACTCCTATGGGCGCAAGCCGATAATGATATTATCTATAATGCATGCGAAGTTAAAATTGATGAGATAAATTTCCTGTGATTTGATCTTCTTTGCTTTATATCTCATACGACATTATATTGGGAATGAATCGGTTGTCTACACACCATGCACAAATGGACGCCATCGCAAGTCCATTAAACTATGTGAACTCCGATAAGCCCGAAGTGGAAATTTCGGGAAGTGCACGAGTTAAGATTGCCCCAATCATTTCAAAGAATGAAAGCGAGGAAGGCGATCACTAGAGGGGCACAAGGGTACTTTTGGCGTTTGTAATAAACAAACCTGGGTTGAGACACAAATTAATCAAGTACCTATAGTATCGGAATATACGATGTATTTCCACAAGAACTCACCACTTTGTCCCTCCGGATAGGGAAGTTGAGTTCACTATCGGTATTACCGCGAACCGCCCCGATTGCTAGAACGCCGTATAGAATGGCTCCTGTTGAGTTACAAGAGTTGAAGACACAATTACAAAAGCTGATGGATGTGGGATTTATTCGACCAAGTACGTCTCCCTGGGGAGCACCGATCTTATTTGTCAAAAAGAAAGACGGCACATTAAGACGTGTATAGACTATCGCGGACTTAACAAACGTGACCATCGAACAAATATCCCCTCCCGAGGATAGACGAATCGTTTGATCAACTTCAAGGAGCGATGGTGTACTCGAAGTTTGATTTACAACAAGGATATTATCGATTAAAGATCCGTGTGAAGAGGGCGTTTCCAAAACAAAAGATTTCGAGACGGATATGGACACTACGAGTTTGTAGCGATGCCTTTCGGTCGACAAATGCACTGCAGCCGCGTTTATGGATCTAATGCATCGAGTCTTTCAACCTTATTTGGATCAATTCGTAGTGATATTCATTGATGACATACTCGTATACTCTAAGTCTAAAGAGGAGCATGAGCGTCATCGAAAATTGTTTTAGAGACACTACGAGAAAGCACAAGTTTGTATGCCAAATTCGGCAAGTGCGAATTTTGGCTTAGTGAAGTCGCATTCTTGGGACACATAGTATCCGCACCGGGATCGCCGTAGATCCTTGAAGGTGCTGATGGGTGGTTGAATGGAAACAACCCGAGTCCGTAATGTGAGAGATAAGAAGTTTCTTAGGACTAGCCGGATATTATCGAAGATTTATCCAGGATTTCTCCAAGATAAATAGGACCACTCACTCGACTAACCCAGGAAGCAAGTCAAGTTTGAGTGGAATGACAAGTGTGAGGCTAGTTTCAAGAGTGAAGAACGACTTACTACGGCTCGATCTTAGCCCTTCCAAAGGGAACAAAAACTTTGTCGTCTACAAACACGCATCAAAGGAAGGACTAGGAGCGTGCTCATGCAAGAAGAAAAGGTCATTGCTTACGCATCACGGAAACTCAAACGTATGAAGCCAATTACCCAACGCATGACTTGGAATTGGCGGCAATAGTGTTCGCGTTAAAGAAATGGAGACACTATCTCTACGAGCAACATTCACGGTTTACATACGATCATAAGAGCCTAAAGTATCTATTCTCTCGGAAGAACTCAATTTGAGGCAACGGAGATGGATGGAGTTAATAGAAGATTATCACTTTGATATTCAATACCATCCCGGAAAGCTAACGTAGTAGTCGACGCCTGAGCGTAAAGGCGAGTATAGCTAGACTAATGATTCGAGAGTGGAGATCATTAGAAGAATTGAGCACTTGGAATCCGACAAGAACCGATGATCGAATTTCATGTGCTAATATTTCGATTAAACCCGATCTACTAAACGAGATCAAAGTAACACGAGGATTGACGTGCAACTTCAAAAACTAAAAGAGAAGATACTCAAAGGAGAGAGATCGGAAATTCTCGATGCGGGAAGATGGGATCATCAGATTTGAGAATAGAATTTGTGTACCGAATGATGAGCAACTTAGGAACAGAATCCTCTCGAAGCACACCGTTCGAAATACACTATACATCCGGGAGGAACAAGATGTATAAGGACTTGAAACAACATTACTTGGTGGGCAAACATGAAGAACCAAGTAGCGAGTTCGTTGCGAGATGCCCGACTTGTCAACAAGTAAAAGCTGAACACCAACGACCATCCAGGTTGTTACAACCGCTGAGAATTCCCGAGTGGAAATGGGAACACATAACGATGGACTTCGTGACGGATCTACCAAGGACCGGGACGAGGCGATGATGCTATATGGGTAGTCGTGAGACCGACTCACAAAATCGCACACTTCCTACCCATGAAGAAAACCGGACAGCTTAAAACTTGCGCAAATTTACATCCGAGAGATCATCCGATTGCATGGAGTGCCAATCGACATTGTGTCGATGCAGACCCGAGGTTTGTCTCCCGATTCTGAAATGCTTACATGAGGAATTGGGTACCTCGCTAAGTTTCAAAGACAAAGAAGACATCCGCAAACCGATGGCCATCGGAGCGAACAATTCGGACCCTGGAAGACATGTTGCAAGCCTGCACATTGGATTTCCAAGGAAGTTGGGATTCGCACTTACCATTGGCCGAGTTCGCCTATAATAATAGCTTATCGTGCCACGATTGGGATGGCACCCTACGAAGCCTTGTATGGGCGAAAGTGTAGATCCCCACTACACTGGGAGATTGATGACCAATGGACTCCAAAAGAGAAACGAAAGTCACCATCGATTCCAAAGGTCGACTTAGTTCGGGAGGCCATGGAGAAGGTCAAGTTGATCAAGGAACGAATCCAAGACGACTCGGAGCGCCAAAAGAGTTACGCGGACAAGAGGAGAAAGGACTTGGAATTTGAAGCCGAGATGAAGTATTTCTCGGACTCTTGCCACGGAAAGGATTGATCAATCCAAAGAATGGAGGCAAACTAAGTCCGAGATATATTGGACCTTACAAGATTTTGCGGAGGATCGGGAAGTTGGCCTACCGACTCGAAATTCTGCAAGACAAAGACGCGGGAATGCATGATGTATTCCATGTATCGAGATTGAAAAAGTACCAACCGGGATCCCGAGCATATTATCACTGCGTGATGCTCCTCCTCTAACGGAGAATTTATCTTACACCGGCGAACCAATCGAATCATTGACCAGCCAGATCGTCGATTGCGTAATGAGAGAGATTCAATGGTTAAAGTTGTATGGCGGAACCACAAATCGAGACGAAGACGCAACATGGGAGAAGGAAGAAGACATGATGAATCAATACCTGTAACTATTCTCAAGAGAATTTGGGGACCAAATTCTTTTAAGGAGGAGAATGTGAAGCCCTCGAATTTTTATTCGAACATGTACTTGTATCACGTATCGTCTTTGTACTATTTGACAATTCTACCGCGTCGCTTTGACGGGTAAATATTAATGATAAATATATTTTGCATTTAATTCTTTTAATTTCTATTTGTGATCATAATCATTTATTAATTTTAATTCGCATTTATGATCACTTGGTTGATCATCATTATTATTATTGGTATATTATTAGTCACCTTAGAATTTTAAGAGACTAATTATTTTAGGGATTATAATTTATAGAATTAAGAATTCGATTTAGATTAAGTGATCATGAGACTTATAAGTGATCAAGGACATCACTAATTATTTTGGAGATTGATATTTATTCATCTATTATCATCAATTTTGGAAAGAAAAAAAAAATATGGAATTACCAAAATACCCTTAGGGGGACGGCATTGGTAAAATTTTTGGTGTAGAAATATCTCTCAACTCTTGTACATGTACACCTTGTGTATTCCTCTTGTGTATTTATACACCATTAATTCAAACCTACATCTTAAATTAATCCCACCATTTCAATCATCCAATTGGTCAAACAAGACCAAATTAAAAATTTCCCCCTAAGCTTAGCATTTTGGCCCATTGTCCCTAATAAAGATACCTAAATATTACTTTCTTCCCCAATTCCCTCAATTATTACTCTAACTTATCATTTAATCAAAACAAAACAAAATTTTTATTCTTTCCATTTCATTTCACCAACACCAAATTTCTTCTAAGTCTTGAAATTCCTCTTACCTCTCTCTAAAAATCCTCCTACATCTCTCTACCTATACTTCATCTTCTTCACTAACACTTAACCAAAACTTCAAGAATTCATCTCCCATTTTCTTCAAAAATTCGAACCATATACACTACACAAGGTAAAAATTTTCTTCTTCAATCTATTCTTATACCTTCAGCTCACCTCTTTCACCTTCTAATTTAAGTTTGATTTTTGAATTTGAGGTATACCTAGAAGACCTTTGAAGAAGTTAAGAGACTAGTCATCTTGAAGAAAAATTGTGAAGAAGTTGACTATAAGGTAAGAAATGGAATTTTTAGACACTTTCTTCTTCTCTCTTTCTATTTTCCAAATTTTTACACTCCATTTTCATTTTTGGAGTTTTAGGGGCTGACCTTGGTGGTTGACATTAAGGGTGACCAAAACCTTATACTTGGAAGCCATTACTAGTCACATTTTACTCACTACACAAGTAAGTGTAGCATTTCCAATTTTCTCACTATCTTCTTCTTTTCCCTTAATTTTTAACCACATTCTTATAACTCCTATATTTTTTGATATTCCTTGACTTAGGGGCTGACCTAAGTCATTCCTTCACCGAGAGAGATTTATCCCATTTTCACCAACAAACCGATCTTTAAGGTGGGTGGAAAAATCCTTTCAACTTCTAGGTGTTTTAATTCATAAAAATGCATGTAGTATTTTGTTATTGAGCATTTGAGATATATATTATGTATTGCATGCTATTTTCTTGTATCAAGTTGAAAAATTTCTCAAGTGTTGCTCAAAATGCGATTTATCAAAATTAGGACATACATGTACACTTTATTGTCATATTTGATAAATTCTTGTATGAGATGGATATGTATGTTGATGACTCTTGAAATCTATGTTTTGTATGGCCTATAACCTGGACAAGTCGAGCATAATTGATTAAATTTCGATTTTTGGACTTAAAATGCAAAAATGGAAAGTTGGTGGACTTAAGTGCAAGAAAATAAAACTTAAGGGACCTCTCTGCAAATTTCGATTTTTGGGACTGTACTCAGGTCCAAAAATGATGTTTTGACATTTTAATAAAGTTTTAAGAGTTTTTAGATAAATAAAATCAACCCTTAAAAGCCCAAGGACTAGATTGTAAAATTTGAGAAGTTTAAGGGCTATTTTGCAAATTTCGAAACTGTACCAGACCCTAAAATTAAAATTTGAAATTTTAACTCTTAAGGGACTGGAAATAACATATTTTATGTGTATTCCAAAAATCCAACTGTTTAGAGCTTGGAAAGTAATTTTATAAAACTTGAGGGACCAAATTGTAAAAGATTAAACTTGAGGACCCAAATGAAATTTCCAGGACTTATACAGCCCATGTACCTGGAAATGCTAATTTACCTATAACATAATTATATTTTGGACCCAAGGTTCAAATTCCATAGCAATTGGACCCCTAAAAGCCTTAAAGGCAATTATTTCAAAATGGGACAAAAATGAGATTTTCAAAAGTTAAGGGACCTATACTTATGACGTTTTAAAACTGTTTTTGTTCCAATATCCCACTAACCTTAGTGACATTTTCCAACTGGAATCACATTAAAAGCCCTCCCGGTTTGTGAGTTCCGATTATTTTAAACTTAAGGCCCGAAATGACAATTTTAACAAATTTGGGGCCAATGTGAGAATTTTATAAAAACTCGACCTCAAAACTTTAAAACCTGAATCTCTGAACAATTTAGAGATTTTAGGAACTGACCTCATAATTTTTCAAGGTCGGGATATTTATTTATTCAATTTTTAACCCCAAAAGTATTGGTTTTTACAAAACGGGGCTAATTGTAAATTTTTCTTTTTATCAAGGACCTAACTTAAATTATTTTTCATTTACTAAAACAGCCCTGGACCCTCTGACTTTAATATTTAATTAAAATATTTTATTTTCTTAAAAATCCTTGACTTATCGAATCGTCTTGACCGAATACCCGATCGCGGGCGATTTCCTTGTCTCGCGATTTCGAATTTATAACGGACTTATGTTCCTCCTAATCCTTAAGATATCGAAGACTACTTATCCTCCCGATAATTATCTTCATCCCAATAACTCCACCAATGCCATAACTATCTTGTGCAAATTTTTGAGAACTTTTCATGAACTCGCTTCCCGAATCAATAATACTCGATTGCCTCAGTTGACTACATGAACTTGTGTTTACTTTCCTGCTGAAATCAACTTGGTGTGTCGAGCTCACAATCGGAATGGATACGTCGGGGATGGAACCGGCAGCTCGGCCGCTATTCCACTCTTCCTACCCCATCGCCCTAATCCCGCAACCGAGGGACGGAGTTTGTCCAAGGGAAGCGGGTCGTAGTACTTGGTATAATCATGATTATGACAAATCCGAGCCTTGCTAGCTCCACTGTGGATTTTGTCTTTGCCTACGAGCGATAAGGTGACAGTCTTGACCATCTTGCTCGGGGAGTTACAAGGAAGAACGAAGGAATCGGGCTGTCCGATCCACACGATTCCGGAGTTAATCGGACCCGCTTGGTTGGCGCTTACAAACCGCACGCAACCGCTACTTGTATTGCATAGGTTGGCGCTACAAATCCGTGACGCAACCGCTTACTTGTCTTGCATAGATTGGCGTTACAAACCGCACGCAATCCTCCCCGCTTTGCTTGACCATAGTGCCCGCTGACCATGAATCTGCTTTTTCTTAATCAGATAAGTATATTAATTAAATATATTTATCACGACGCTTGTGGATCGTGTGTGAAATCATGCATCATCTCTCATGCGTTTTCATACAACTAAATTTCTCGCATTAACTATTTATATCGCCACACTTACACACGATCACCCCATCCACCGAGATTTGTCTCATTCCCTCCCTTTTCTAACCTTTAGATGAAGAGTTCATTTGAAGACATCGAACCTACCGCAGATTGAATCTCTATCGGCGATGTGGAGCGATATTTCCTTTTACTTTTTTTTTGTTGTTGTTGTTGACTCCTTCATTTTATTTCTCGTTTGACTGTAAGTTAATTAAGATAATCTTTTGGGTTGTATTCGGATCTTTGCGCCGCACCTTAAGATATAATTTGTACTGTGGTTGTTATAATTCCGCCGCATTAGACTCTATTTCACTTGGAGTTTGGTATCTTTGGATTAGACTCGTGATTAATTCTTTTAAGTGATTGATCGTTGTCGCGTCACGCTTGTTTGGGCGTGATAAAGAGCTTTTGAGCCATCAAGTTTTTGGCGCCGTTGCGGGATTGTAATATTAAGAACGCCTTATTTTTGTTAATTTAATCATTTTTTTTTTTTTACATTATCTTTCTTTTTATCTATATTTTTAAGTCTTGTATTATACTTATCATCTTTATTTATCGCAGCATGCCTACTCGTCGTCGAGGCGGGAAGTGCGAAATCGCCAATAGAATACACGGAGGAAAGCATTAATACTGGACTCACGAGGAGGATATAGACGAAATTAAAGATTTTGCCATGGCGGATGAACAAAGAACTATGCGACGACACGCCAAGCCATCCATGGATGGCACGTCGTCAAGATTGTAGGTCCGGCCGTTGCCGCAACAATTTTGAAATTAAACCCAACATTATTCAAATGGTGCAACAACTTGTCCAATTTGACGGTCTACCGGATGAAGATCCCAATAATCACATCGCGAATTTTCTTGAAATTTGCGACACTTTCAAAATCAACGGGGTCTCCGATGATGCCATCCGCCACGCTTATTCCCATTCTCTCTTCTGGGGACGAGCAAAACAGTGGTTAAATACTTTGCCAAAAGGAACGATTACAACATGGAATATTATGGCGAAAAATTCATTTTGAAGTATTTCCCACCAAAGACCGCAAGATTAAGGAACGAAATCTCTTCATTTACTCAAGCGCATTTATGAAACTTTATACGATACTGGGAGAGATTTAAGGAATTATTGCGAAAGTGCCCACACCATGGCCTACCTATTTGATGCAAGTCCAAACATTTTATAATGGGCTACTTTCTCGCAACAAGACAAATGATCGACGCAATGGCGGGGGAACTCTTAATAACAAAACGCCTAAGCCGCCAGATTTGATCAAGGGAATGGCCATGAACGGCTACCAATGGCAATCCATACGAGGTAAAACTAACAGTCATTTGGTGTGTATAATGCAGATCGGTAGTTACGCCGCCGCGTAGTCGGCGTTAACCCAAAAGATCGATGATTTGGCAATTCCTAAACCACCACCACCGCATATTTTATCTTGTGAAACTTGCGAGGATCGATAATCATCGATTGTCCACACACAATTCCTCATGTTGAACATGCTAATTACGTTGGGAATCAAGGCGCAAATTACCCAAGTAATCCTTACAAAGAACACATATAATCTTGGGTGGCGACAACATCCTAATTTTGGTTGTGGAAATCAAGGCCAACCACGACCTAATCCCAATCCGATCTACACAGTCTCCCTGATTTCAAATGCAAATCAAGGTAAGCCTAACTTGGAAGATCTTATAACAAAGTTTGTGCAATCAACATACCCGATTCCAAAGTGAAACATCCTTGAGAAATCAAGAGGCATCTATCCATAATCTGAAAACCAAATAAGCCGATTGCGAAGATGATTTCCGAAAGGCCACAAAGTAGTTTGCCAGGTAATACTGAGCCAAACCCAAGGGAGCACGTAAAGGCAATCACCATCAGTTTTCCACATGAGCATGATTATGCCAATGCCGCCATGCGAAATACGTGGAGGATGACATGCCCAAAGAAAATCTCATGAAAAAGGAGGTTGCGTATCACAAGCCCAAGATCCCTTACCGGAGTCTAACCGAAGAAGATAGAAGGGAGGACAAATTTGGTAAGTACTTTAATTCTTTCAAACAATTACATGTCAATATTCCATTTGTTGAACCTCCTTCAAAGCATGTTAGGGATCTTAATGACATCATTCCTAGTGAAAATAAGCTTAACAAATTATCAAATGTGCAATTGAATGATAAATGTCCTTCCAATGAACTACCACAAAAATTTAATGATCCAGGAAGCTTTATTATCCCTTGCACAATTGATGATTTACCTGTTGATAGGGCACTAGCCGACTTGGGAGCTAGTATCAATGTGATGTCTTATGAAACATTTAAGCATGCAGATTAGGTGAACTTAAACCTATTAGGATGAACATTCAATTAGCCGATAAATCGATTAAACATCCTGAGGTATTATTCATGATGTGTTAGTCAAGATTGACAAATTCGTGTTTCCAAATGATTTCGTTATTCTTGACATGCATGATAATTTAGAAGTTCCCTTAATTCTAGGGCGTCCCCTTTTGCTACCGCTAAATCTCTTATTGATGTGCATGATGGAAAGCTTACTTTGAGAGTAGGGGGTGAACAAGTTATCTTTAAAATTCTTTTGAGAAATCCTATAAATGATACTTGTTTTCCTATAAACTTGATTGAGACAAGGATAAATGATTATTTGCTTGATATGTCTTCTAATAAATCCTTGAAAGTATGTGATGTTCAATGTGCAAAAGTTTCCCACATAAATCCCATTTTGAGAATAACATGCGTAAAAATAGGACCATGAAGGTCAATTGTTCGAAAATCGATACGGTGGCGATGTTGTTCAAAGAGATAAATTTTTTCATAAGTTCAAGGCTCCGCCCGATTAAATCTTCACATTTAGGTGAAATGGTCCAGCTATACGACGTTAAAGAAGCGCTACCCGGAGGCAACCCGATGTTTGTGTGCAATTGTTTTCATTTATTTTTATTTTATTTTATTTTCTTTCAAAATAATCACAAATCCATAGAGTCATTTTCAAATCATCAAAAAAACTCTTGAGCTTCTTCTTGCTTGTCCTAATTGGGAATATTTGAGATTTCACGTATTCGAGTTGTGTGTTGCTTAACTTTGATTAGGTATGAAGATGCCGTTGAAGGTCCCGCATCAAAACAACCCAATGGTCACTCAACACCAATTCCACTATTGTAGTAAGGTCGTATTTTTCTTTTTTTCCACCTCTTTTATATCATTCTATTTTTTTTTTTGTTTTTTTTTGAGTGTTTTGTGTGTGTTTGTCCATTTCTTTCTTTCACATTGAGGACAATGTGAATCTTAAAGTTGGAGGTGGGTACAATAACATTTTCGAATGCTTGTGTGTTTGTTTTCAAGAGATGTGATTTTTTTTAACAAATTGAGTATTTGCTAGTCAATAACTTGGCCCAATTATACCTATATTAACTTGTTAATTTGTGTTTTCAATGTGAAACAATTGATTGTCTAGGATAGATTGACGTGGATGCGGGCTAAATTTTGACGAGATTTCCAACACCATAAATACTTGATGTGTTAAGGCATATACGATGATACCTAGCACTATGAACGTCCGAGAACTCATGATTTAGTAGTGGTTAACTAGTTGTTAAACCAAGCTTGTGAATAAAAGAAAAATAGAAAGAGAAAAATGAAAAAAAAAAAAATGAAAAAAAAATGGACCAATCGAGGTTATACTCCTCTATTTGTTGTTGCTTAGTAACTAGGAGCATTCATGAGCCCCATGTTTGTCTTTTTACGTAAAACGGCACACGAATATGAGTATGGGAAACCACCCTAGAGTGTTTGAACAAATTCAAAATATAAACCTAGTGGAAGCATGTCTCGAAAGGTCCCAAAAAAAAAAGAACGAAAAAAAAAAGAATCTAAAAAAAGGAGAATGAATACTCCTTGACTTCTCATTCCAATAAAGTTCAAGAAGCTTGGTTATATGACTAGTAGGCTAACTACAATGATCTATTGAATTCTTGTATTTTCATGGCGTTATTGAATTGAAGTTGTTCATAACTATCAGTATTTGTGGAGTGATGATTTCAAGTCTGAATAATGCCTGCCGATATTACAGTCTTTCTTGGTCGATCGCTTTACAAAACTATGTTTTTACTTAATGGTTAATTCAGGTTGAGAAGGCCAAGAACTTGACTCGCTTATGTTCAATATGTTGAAAAAAATCATCTTTGTATGTTGTGATTTATTGAATCCTCTTTTTGATATAATGTTTTGCTTGAGGACAAGCAAAGTTCAAAGTTGGAGGTGGTTTGATAAGGGTATTTTTATGCATGTTTTATGTGTATATTTGAGTAGAATTCGAGTTATTTTATTGTTAGTTTTGTAAATTTTTGATTGTACATGGTTCATATTACTCCGAGGTGATTTTATTGATGTAGATTGACCATTCGGGGCTAATTTTGGTGAATTTCGGACCATGGATTCATGTCAAAACATACCGGGGAGTTTAAGGATGCAAAAACGCTCGAAATTCCAAGCCAAACGCGTCATTTCGGGGCCTTTTGGTCCAACATGGGCAGGGGGTGTCGGGCAACACGGCCAGTGTTCACACGGAGCCAAAAACTCGAAATTTTTGCACAAAACAGCCTCCAACACGGCCTGGCCGTGTTCCCAACACGGCCGTGTCCAGAACACGTGGCCTGGCCGTGTTGGAAGCACGACCATGTCAGCCGAGTCCCCGTGTGATAAAACAAAGACGGCCCGACCGTTCGGGCGACACGGCGTGTCCGGGACCTCTTTTTGCAACTTTTCTTTGCGGAATTTGGGGAAAACTCACCAACCAACCCATTTTGGCCACTTTTGTACACTTTTAACACCCTATTTTGTCAAACATGTCTCCATGTCCCTCCCTCATCACTTGAAAAGAAGAATTCACCAACCAACAATGAAAATGGAGACAATTGTTTAACAAAAGAGAGTACTATCAATGTATTGGTTGCCTATAAAAGCCAAGGGTTGAAGTTGGGAGAAGCAATTCATTAGATACTCAGAAAATATTCATTGTATTCATTTCATTAAGTAGAATTGGGATCAAGTGGTCTTGGAGGAGAAAACTTGGGGCAATATTGGAGAAGAAGGCTTGAAGAACATCATCAATCAAGAAAGAAGTCAATTGAGATTTTGAGAAAGATAAGTACACCATGTCTACAATACTTAAATCTTCTTGTGTAATTTATTCTTTGGTCAAAATCATGTGTAGCTAAACTCCTAGTGTTTGAATGTAATGAACTCTAGAATGGATTTGTGATTAAGGTGTGTATGTTTTTAATGAAATCTTCATATTTTGTGTGATTCACTTATATTATGCTTCGTTCATTCGAATTGATATATGCGCAATATTGATTTGGAGTTTATTTTTCATCCGGGAAATCGAGAGATTCATGGTGAAATAGAACCTATATAAGTGAAAAGAGTTGCATGCAATCCTAGATATGACGACATAAATCTTCCGGATTAGGGTCAAACCTAATATGGGAATTCACAAATCGTTATAATGATGTCTTGGGGTTTTAACTAGAAAGAGATTTCGCTTAATCAACTTGAGATTAGAAGTTTTTCGCCTTTGAGAAAGGGTTTAACTTAAATTGGGAATTTCTACGGTCCACAAGACATGAGATTTTATTAAAAGAGGTTGGTTTTTGCTTAAGGGCTTACGGTTGTATTTTTAACTTGTCAAATCACAAAAACATTCTAGAGGGATTTACATTCAAACACACTTCTATCTCTTGATTTCTTATTCTACAAATTTTACTTCATTTTTACAATTTATAATTTGTTTTCCTTTTTCATCAAACAAAAACTCAAAAATTTGTTAGACTAAATAACAAAAAGACGGTAATTATTAGTACTTACAATCCTCGTGGGAATGACACTTGACTAATAATCTATACTATAAAACGATAGGTGCACTTGCCTACGGTTTTAAAGGTAGCTTTTGAGCCATCAACATGCAACTCCTTTCACTTAAATTGATTCATTCTCACTATAAATCTATCGATTATATGATAAGGAATAAAATTCAAATTAATATACCGAAAGTATCGACTTGAATAAAACATAATATAATTGAATCACACGAAACATGATTAATATTGAATAATATTTTTTATTCCCCGTTACTCATATTATGTCCTCCTTAAAGGATCAAGCCCAAATTCAAGTGCCTAGTTCCAACTTTTATCTAATATTTTTCTTTAAATTATCTAATTGAATTGCAATAGAAAAGTTATAAAAATTAAATAAGTTTGTATTTAGCTATCAACATTTCATGAAACACTATGAGAAGTATCGACCCTTCAGTAAATTAAAACGAGAAAATTTGTTCGTTGCAATTAAACGCATTTTAAATGCGACATAAAAAATAAAATATGTAATGATTGAAGCGTTTGAAGTGCGACGAAATTGTTAATTAATAGTAATAAATAAATTTTATAAACATGATAAACTGTACGGAACAATTTTAAACTATCTTTATACCGACATCGTATATAATTATATGTCATATTCAATCTTTAATATATATCATATTAAATCGTCGATAGTATGAACCAAAATTCAGTTTATAAAATAATAACAACTACAACGACAATAATAATAAATAATAATGATGATAATAATAGTAATAGCTAGTAGTAATAATAATAATTTCATGATATATTTCGTTCATCTTTTTTTTTTTTTTTTTTGACAAGAGATATAATTTTATTAATTAATTTAAATTAGTAATACATCGATAAAAGATGGAAACAAATCAGTTAAAAACAATAAAAGATAAAACTACGAAAAGATTCATAACATATAGGTTAATAAAAAAAATCGTTTTAAAGCCTACAATTTTGAAAAGGGTGGCATTATTCACACTCTCAAAATTGATGAGTACACAAATCTTCGTATAATTGCAAAAATCTCATTCACTTAAAAGACTATATTAACAAAAACCGACTTAAAACCTACAATTTTGAAAAGGGTGGCGTTATTCACACTCTCAAAATTGATGAATACACAAACCTTCGTATGATTGCAAAAATCGCATTCACTTAAAAGACTATATTACCCTTACTTAAAGAAGTTCTAAATAAACACCCACATTCTTCTTTTTCTTGAAAAAGGTTGTAAACCCTAGATTTTTCAATGTCACATCATGACATCTGGCATGATGGCAGAAAACCCATCATGCCACTTAGGATTTTTTATGAAAGGGTAAAATTGGGAAAATAAGGTATATTTAACAATTGAGTCATATTTTAAAAAAGTGAGGGTGGTCTATTTAGAAGGTATGTGTGTTTAGATGGAAAACGGTGTTAATAGTGCCATCCTTTTGAAAAATTTATAATATCATACCTATGATTTCAGATCGGCAAAAACATATGAGACGGTCTCACGGGTCCAAATCCGTAAGACGAATTATAAACTGACTCATATTAGTTGACTCATGTAATTTGGATCTAACTTGTTTTGATTTATAAATAAGTTGGATCTGTCTCATGTAATTAAATATATGAGATGGTCTCACATAAGACTTGCTCTTTCAGATCTACAATATTTAAAGACCACATTCTGATTTATATATGTCCGATGGAAAACTTGCTTATTTGAATCGCCGCACGACAACAAAATTAACCAAATGTCGCACTAAATAATAATAGAAACAAACAACTTAGATTCACATGGAAAAATCACTTATTTAGAAATGAAAATAAAAAAAAATGTAGATGTGGTTGATGTCAGACCAAAAATGGGCAATAATCACCCCATTAACAATGAAGAGCAAGAAAAACAAACAAAAAATAGAGAATTTGACAAAAAAGGAGACTGGAATTTTCTAAGTTGGGAAAAATAATAAGTGAATTGGCCATTTCGTCCATCTTTTGGAAACCACAAATACCACATTTGCTAGCTACTTGGCTATTGGTTACCGGATGAGATTTTCTAGTCCAAAACCGCATTTCATCTCCTATTCCAACCGTGTGGATGATTGACACGTATATTACACTTACCATTTTAGAACCCTACAATTTCTGCTTGAAAATTAAAATGGTAAGTGTAATACACGTGTCAATCATCCACACAGTTGAAATAGGAAATAATACACGTGTCAATCATCCCATCCGATTTGCTACAAAGTATCTGCTCACTCCAATATTTTTCCTAACTAACCCCTTTAAGTGTAAGCCATTGTCCAAACACCAAATGATTTGCATGATTATGGTAAGTAAAAAACAGTTACCTAATTATTACACTGCAGAAGCAAAGGGATATAATTTAATTAGTTTTAATGCAAACGCACACCAAATCAAGCCATACACCTAATCATGAACTAATAATCATTAACGTGAATAGTAATGTGAGTCCGTGTGGGCCTTTGGGCATTTTTAGTATCTAAATCCAAATAAAATTATGTGGTTACCTAAGTATTGAACTGCATTAACTGTGTTCTTATCCTTTGTGCTATTTCTTGTTATTACAAAATTGGCCCACAACTTGTAAGACTTTTCAAAATGTACACACAACTTACATTATATAAGGGAAAACTTATTGGTGTAATTTTTTTCTTCTACAGTACCAAATCTTTATAGTTTACCCATAGAGAGAAATACACACACGCAAAGAAAAAAAAGAAGAGCTAAAGATGAATGTTAAATCATCTAAGCAACTTTTTTTCTGGCGACGGAGATATTCTCACACACCTAGTTATATAATTGCCCATATTGTGCCTCACCTATGGGCGTCGCTTCACTAGTTATGAGAAGTAATGAGAAGTTCAAGATTCAAATTAATCAAGTGTAAGTTTATTTATTTTATTTTACTTTTACCACACATCATATGATTTCAATTTTTCTAAATTTGCTAAGTTATTAGCAAGTAGGAAAAAAAATCGCATTTGCTTCAACGCTTCTATTTTACATGGTTATTAATCAAAGCAAATAAATTGTTTGCGTATATTTCTTATTTTCCCCCAACTTTCCAAGTTGCTAACGTCTTTAATGGACTATTATATTTATTTATTTGTGTTTTATTTGATTAAATAAATTATTTCATTTAGTTCACAACACAAAATTTGCTTTTATTGCAGCTTTTATTTTGGTTTGATGCGATTTTATCGAATGAGACTATATTTGAGAGTTAATATATAGCGGAAAGTGGAAACAAATATCTTTTAATTTTGACATGTGGTTTTTTTTTTTTTTTTTTTTTATGTGAAAGCAATTTTGACATGTGGTTCCAAAAAGAATAGTAAAAGGAAAAAGGTAAATTTGAAAATGAAACAATTCTTAAAATTGTATTTGCTTATTACAAAAAATTTATAACGATTACACCTTATGTCACATGTTTTTTTTTTTTTAAAAAACACAATGTAATGATATTTGAAATGCTTTTTTAAACAAAAATAATATATAAAAAAGGTGCGATGATTATAACTAGAGTTGGCAATCAGGTCGGGTCGAAAGACAAAATCAATCGGGCTGGGTCGATTTTTCCCGATCCAGCCTATCTTGCATAGTTAATATTACTCCGGGCCAGTTTGGCTGATCGAGCCAAAAGAGGCCCGAATATTTTTGGGTCTGAAATTCTTGGCCCAACTTGACCTAACATTTGGGCCAACTCGTTGTACCGAACCAAGATTGTCAGCTCTAATTATAACTGATGTAATAATTTTTTTAAATGGGAAATTACTATTTGGATAAAAGAAAATTCACAATCAAACAAAGTTTTAGAGAAAAAAGTTTCAAAGATGAAAGTCTCTCATCTTTTTCTTACAAGCTATCCCCCAACCCCCCTATTTTTTCATATCTTTAAATATCGGTTTTTGACAAAACCTTCTATCAAATCGTCTAACAAGCTCAAATCCATTAGACGGGTCCCAAATTGACCCGGAAATATTGGGAGGTGGTATTTTTGTGATTTTGAATGCGGCGGCAGTTTTGTATTATTCTTTGAGTGGTAGCATAGTATAACTGGACCAGTGATATTTTTGTAATATTAGACAGTGACGTAGTACTGTTAAAAGTATTAATTTTTTCCTTTAAAATGTATTAGTAGTACCGTTGAAAAGTATTTGTAATTCCCTTAACAATTTTTTTAGTAATTCTAATGAAAATTATTGATTTTTTCCATCAAAAGTATTAATATTCTTACTAAAATGTATTAGTAGTTTTATTTATAAGTGTTATGTTTTCTGATTAAATGTATTTTAGTATTCCTTCTTAAAAATACTAGATTTTCTCGTAAAAAATATTAGTAGTTCCCCATAAAATATTAGTTCTTCCCCTAAAAATATTAATAGTCATCCTAAAAAATATTTAGTAGCCCCCTATAAAAATATAGTTTCCCTCTGCAAAATATTAGAAGTCCTCCAAAAAAGTATTAGTAACCCTCCTAAAATGTATTAGCAGCGGCTAACATATTATGAATGTGGTATTCGTGGTTGTGCGGCTGTTGGTGGGCTGAGGGTCAAATATTTGGATTTGTCTAACGGATTAGATCCGTTAAAGTAATCCGTTAGATCGTCTAACAGGAGATTAACCCATTGTTTTCCTCGGAAAATATTTTTAGAAGAGAAAAACATGGGTAAAAAAAGAAAATCAAATGCGCTTGCGTTGCACGCGCGTAACAAGAGATTGTAAGTAGTGGTCTTTTTCGGACAAAAATATGTTTTAGACCGAGAGAGATTTATCGCACCATAAGCTGCGGTGATAGAGGAAAAACAAAAAAAATGATTAGCTAAATGCGGTCGGAATGAAATTGAAATGCTCTTGAAATGCAAATTCGGTCCAAATGAAATTGAAATTCATATTAAATTCACGCGTCTTGCGAGTAAAGGCAGCAGTAGAGTGTAAGCAGTAGTCATGAAGTCCGTGTAAATAGTCATACCAGTCGTCGTCTATGTTTGTAGAGAGAGAAACAGATATAGCTTTGTAGAGAGAGAAAACGATACGGACAATTATTGTTGTATAGCAAAGAACACGCAGTGGCTGTGCCTCGCCTCCGAATGCGCCGGATAAGCTGTCGCTAAGCTCATAAGAAATGGTCGGGTAATACTTTTGGGACAGTGATTATTTGTTTACTTTTTTTTTTGCGTTTTTTTTTTGCTGGCTATTTGTTAATCGGGATGTTTTTGTATGCGCATTTCATTAATTTTGATTGATTGGTTAGTTTATGGCTTGAGTTGTTAAAGTTTCAATAGGATGATTGACTGTGTGTAGCGTGGAATTGTAATGATTTTTTTGATTTGCTATTCAGGTGCTCTGAATTGAATTTAATCCGAAACAGTAGATAAATAAGTAGGAGAGTTTTGTGTTGAAATTTAAGAAATGGCTGGTGATAATGAGGAAGCTAATACACAAAGATTTCAATCTTCAATTGGAACATCATCATCTTCACTTCCTAAACAACAGCAGTCCTTTCTGATGAATCAACTAGATATACCTCAGTTAAACATGCCGCAATTCCGTGGTCAGTTTCGTCAGGTCTCACCAAATATGGGCGTTGAGAATAGTGGTAGAAGGGCTGGCATTCCCCCATCTCATCCACAAATTCCTCCTGTTTCCCCTTATTCGCAGATCCCGGTTAACCGCCCTGGAAATCAGCAAACAGGATTGCCGAATTTTAGTACAAGTCCAGGGCCGTCACATAGTCGGTCTCTGTCACAGCCCTCCTTTTTTGCCCTTGACTCCTTGCCACCTCTAAGCCCATCGCCTTATCGAGAGTTGCCTTCAAATTCTATTTCTGACCAGGTGCTAGCTGATGTGTCTATGGATGAGATGGATGGGAGCTCACATTCATTATTGCCGCCATCACCATTCACAAGGGGTAATTCATTGAGGATTGGCGAAAGTCTTCCTCCTCGTAAGGCTCATAGAAGGTCTAACAGTGATATCCCGTTCGGGTTTATGTCTATCATGCAGTCTTCGCCACCACTTATACCGTCGAGAAGTCCTGGTGCTTTGGATAGGTCAGCATCTGCAAGAGAGAACTCAGGGGCTCAGCCAGTGCAGCTGGTTAAGAGAGAGTCGAGTTGGGAAAAAGGTGGGGAGAGCAATGCTGAAGGGATGGGGGAGAGAAAATCTGAAGGGGAAGTTGTTGACGACCTATTCTCTGCTTATATGAATTTGGACAATATTGACGCGTTCAACTCTTCTGGTACTGACGAGAAACTTGGAAATGAGAATCGCGAAGATTTGGATAGTAGAGCTAGTGGTACCAAGACAAATGGAGGTGACAACAGTGACAATGAAGCAACTAGTAGTGTTAATGAAAGTGGGAGCAGTTCACAGAGAGCAGGGGTGTCTTCACTGCCCGAGAAGAGGGAAGGGGTTAAAAGAAATGCTGGGGGAGATATTGCTCCAACCACTCGACACTATAGAAGTGTCTCTATGGATAGTTTTATGGGAAAGATGAATTTTGGGGATGAGTCGCCCAAAATGCCTCCATCCCCAGGAGCCCTTCCAGGTCAACTCTCACCAACCAATTCGATAGATGCAAATTCGAATGCTTTTAGCTTGGAGTTTGGTAATGGTGAGTTTACTGGTGCTGAACTGAAGAAGATTATGGCAAATGAGAAACTTGCTGAGATAGCATTAAGTGATCCCAAGCGGGCCAAAAGGTAATATGTGTCCTTATTCCATCCATCTGTCTAAGCTGATCGTTTTTCTTTTTGGTGTTTCACAATGTAGAGAAATGCTTTGTATTTAATAAATGGACTTGTCTTGTGTTCAGGATCTTAGCCAACCGGCAGTCTGCTGCTCGGTCAAAAGAGCGTAAAATGAGATATATAGCGGAGTTGGAGCACAAGGTGCAGACCTTACAGACTGAAGCAACCACATTGTCTGCCCAACTTACTCTGCTCCAAGTGAGAGCTAGCTTATAATTACTGGTTTTGGTGAATTCCTTGCTTTTAATCCCTTAATACTGATTTTCGTTTTGAATTCAGCGAGACTCTGCTGGACTGACCAGCCAGAACAATGAGCTGAAGTTTCGCTTGCAGGCCATGGAACAACAGGCTCAACTCCGGGACGGTATGAATGCATTCCTATTTATAGTTTCATCTCTCCTTCTTGATCGTATTACATCTATACTATACATCCTTTTCTACGAAGTGGTGTGGCCAGATTTATTGTACAAATTCTGCTAGAGAATACTGTTATTCAAATGCAAAAAGAAAAGGGTTTTACCATAGACTCATTAGAAATAACTGTATACCTAACCAGCATAATTGAGTTAGCTTACCTGTTTCTTGTCTGAAGATTCTTGGCTGCAAACTTAAGGCTACTGTCACTGATGGCCTGTCAGCCATTTCCAAATGACATTTTCTTTACCTCTGCAATAGCCTCTTGATTCATTGCTTCCTTTCCCTATTCAATGTTCTTCAGAGTTTGACATTGAATTTTAGAATCAGATGAGGTGTCCCAGGTGAGCAAAATGGTCTGTGGAATGTTACTTTTGCATTCTGAAGGTTCAAATATGTTGGTGTTTATGAATCATTAACATACGAGTACTGTCACTTAAGTAGTTTGAGTCTCATACATCATTAGAATAACTGAGAAACCATGCTTTCTACGTGTATGGAGCCAATGATGTTGAAGTAGTTGCCATCATTTGTCACTTCAATGGCGAAAAAATGACACACATTCATTTTATGGTAATGTACATAGAGAAAGAATATGCAACAAAATAATTTTTTGTGTGAATAGAACATATGTTTCAAGTGTCGTAAATGTCTATCCAAGTGCCTAGGAAACCAGCCTATGCACAATGTAATATTTTTTTTTTTGTGATGGAGTGCCATACCTATTTTACCTATCATTTCTTTTCGTATGAAGACTTTCAAAATTTGGAACACTCAGTTTCATTTTTCCTTCGTTTTTTAACCATTATTACATTCCAGGAGTCTAACTATTCATACTTGCAAACTCATCCCCTCCCAAACAACCATCAACATGCACACACAGTTGTCACACTGAATTTTGAGCAACCCGAGTGTTGTGTCTTTGATGAGCTTGTATCTGTCTTAAAGATAGTCATTCTTCTCTGTCAATGTAGCAGTTGATCTTAATTGCTCTAGTTCTATGCTTTACTACAGGAATTCTATAACAAAAATATATGCCTGAATCCCGATTTGTTTAAGTTTGCCAATTATGCTGCTAGATCGTTTATTTGTCGGTTGGGGTGGGATGGCATAGATGACACACTCTCATGCCTTTCATTTCTTTCGGTTATGATTCAAGATAGTTGCCCATTTGCTTTATAATTGTCTTATATGGGTTTCTTGTGACAGCACTGAACGAAGCACTGACAGCAGAGGTGCAACGTCTGAAACTCGCAACTGCCGAACTAAGCGGAGACACCTCAAAATTTCAACAGCTTTCAATTAGCCCCCAGATGTTCCAGTTACGCCAACAGCAACAACAACAACAACTCAACATGCATCAATTGCAACAGCAGCAACAACAACAACAGCAGCAGCAGAAGCAGTCACAGCAATCGAACGGCAATGGATCCGCAAAAAACGAATCAAACAAATAGCTTTTGGCGGCGGACAACAAAAACTACATCGGCAAAACTTAAATTAAAAAAAAGCAGTAGCTTTTGATGGCTAATATGCCTTAAAAAAATTTATTCTATCTATATTTTCTTAAGCAGTTTTTTTTTACTGAATTGCATTCATTCATTAGTTTTGCACCTTCAAACGCAATATACATTAGAGGTGCGTTGTCCACATGTTTTACTGTTCTTCGCATATGTCATCCCCGTCTGTTAGTCGTAGTCTAGGAAAGATATTGTGTCAATCAAATATGTTTTTGTGGATCAAATTTGTTGTCAATTTTCGTTCTATTTTGAGTTACTGTTGGTGATGTTACATGCTATTCGCCAAATTCAGTGAACCTGCATTTCCTGAAAATCCTGTTTTCGATGTCGTTATTATTATATGATCTTAATTTCTGTTCATTTAATCTGTTCAGCCTTTCAATTGCCTGATTATGCCGTGGATTTGTATCACAATTCCCAGTGCAATTAGTTGAGATTCGTTGAATAAATTTATTGGTTAATCTTGAAGACATACACTTTGAACATGCGTCTCTGCCCCACCCACTGGGCAACAATGACGATTAAAAAGGGTTGGAAACTTGGTTCAAATTTTGTAGACGAGTTCGTAATTCATTGTTGAGTGATTAATTAAAGCATTTGTGAAATGGATTAAAAATGCAAAATTACGAGATACGAAAGTTGAAAATTCAAATTGTCTATAAAGCCATAAATAATTCTCCGATTCCCTTCATAGGCTTGAAAAATTAACCAAGCTACTCGATTCGAGATCGATCGTTAAAAGTTTGTTTGAGCTCGATTCGTTAACATAACGAACCAAACTTGAACACATTTTCCCGTTCGATAAGAAGTATAGCTCTACTCGAGCTCGAGCTTTATTAATAAAAAAAGAATAAAATATGTTTAAAAATATCAAACTACTCGAGCTCGATTCATGTTAGACTCGACTAAAGCTCGTTAAGCTCAAACATAATTTTTAAAGCTTGATTAAACTTCAAACAAGTTTGAATAGTTGTATGTTCCGCTTGACTCGATTTATACTGATAGGCTACATTCTTTTCCGTCCCTTCGAGTTTGGATATTTAGAAGAATTCACTTACGTGTCCTTTGTTCACGGATATGAGGGAACAACACAAAAAATTAGGTGAGGTCAACAAAAAACTAGGGCCCAAAGTTATTTGCATTTCTGTTCTTATCTCACAATCATCTCATGGATATTTTCCATTTGGTCAACAGACTATCAAAACAGTCAGGATGGCCGAGTGGTCTAAGGCGCCAGACTCAAGTTCTGGTCTTCGAGAGAGGGCGTGGGTTCAAATCCCACTTCTGACATTTAGATATTTTTTTTGCTTTTTCTAGCAGTTTAGTTTTTTTTTTTGAGGGGTAGCAAGCACATAATTACAGTTACTGAAATTAAATTGATTATTGAAACCAAAATAGATCTTTCAAATTTTTTTTTTGGAAATAAAATATATCTTTCATCAAGAGTTTTATATAGTAAACAATATTATGTATAAATATCCAAAATGTATTCTGTATAAGTGTTTCCTTCTCTTCTTTTGTTTTTTTCGAGGGAATAAGTGTTTCTTTGTTTTTTAATCTAGAATAACACTAGTGTGTTACACAAAAGTTGTCCAAAAATAAAATTCTAATATCACAAAAAAAAATAGTATAAATAGAATCATTGATTTTTATGTAATGTTTTTGCTTTTTCTAGTATTTTTTTAGTTGTTCTAGCAGTTCTTATTAAGTAGTAAGTACATACTTTTTTTTTAGGGGTAGCAAGCACATAATTACAGTTACTGAAATTAAACTGATTATTGAAACCAAAATAGATATTTCAATATTTTTTTTTGGAAATAAAATATATCTTTCATCAAGAGTTTTATATAGCAAACAATATTATGTATAAATATCCAAAAAGTATTATGTATAAGTGTTTCCTTCTCTTCTTTTGTTTTTTTCGAGGGAATAAGTGTTTCTTTGTTTTTTAATCTAGAATAACACTAGTGTGTTACACAAAAGTTGTCCAAAAATAAAATTCTAATATCACAAAAAAAAATAGTATAAATAGAATCATTGATTTTTATGTAATTTTTTTGCTTTTTCTAGTATTTTTTTAGTTGTTCTAGCAGTTCTTATTAAGTAGTAAGTACATACTTTTTTTGCGACATTTAGATATTTTTTTGCTTTTTCTAGCAGTTTAGTTTTTTTTTTTTTTTGAGGGGTAGCAAGCACATAATTACAGTTATTGAAATTAAATTGATTATTGAAACCATAATAGTTTTTGGAAATAAAATATATCTTTCATCAAGAGTTTTATATAGTAAACAATATTATGTATAAATATCCAAAAAGTATTATGTATAAGTGTTTCCTTCTCTTCTTTTGTTTTTTCGAGGAATAAGTGTTTCTTTGTTTTTTAATCTAGAATAACACCAGTGTGTTACACAAAAGTTGTCCAAAAATAAAATTCTAATATCACAAAAAAAAAATAGTATAAATAGAATCATTGATTTTTATGTAATTTTTTTCTTTTTCTAGTATTTTTTAGTTGTTCTAGCAGTTCTTATTAAGTAGTAAGTACATACTTTTTTTAGGGGTAGCAAGCACATAATTACAGTTATTGAAATTAAATTGATTATTGAAACCATAATAGATCTTTCAATATTTGTTTTTGGAAATAAAATATATCTTTCATCAAGAGTTTTATATAGTAAACAATATTATGTATAAATATCCAAAAAGTATTATGTATAAGTGTTTCCTTCTCTTCTTTTGTTTTTTCGAAGGAATAAGTGTTTCTTTGTTTTTTAATCTAGAATAACACTAGTGTGTTACACAAAAGTTGTCCAAAAATAAAATTCTAATATCACAAAAAAATAGTATAAATAGAATCATTGATTTTTATGTAATTTTTTTGCTTTTTCTAGTATTTTTTTAGTTGTTCTAGCAGTTCTTATTAAGTAGTAAGTACATACTTTTTGTTTGAGGGGTAGCAAGCACATAATTAGAGTTACTGAGATTAAATTGATTATTGAAACCAAAATAGATCTTTCAATTTTTTTTTTTTTGGAAATAAAATATATCTTTCATCAAGAGTTTTATATAGTAAACAATATTATGTATAAATATCCAAAAAGTATTATGTATAAGTGTTTCCTTCTCTTCTTTTGTTTTTTTTTGAGGGAATAAGTGTTTCTTTGTTTTTAAATCTAGAATAACACCATTGTGTTACACAAAAGTTGTCCAAAAATAAAATTCTAATATCACAAAAAAAACAGTATAAATAGAATTATTGATTTTTATGTAAATTTTTGCTTTTTCTAGTATATTTTTAGTTGTTCTAGCAGTTCTTATTAAGTAGTAAGTACATAATTACAGTTACTGAAATTAAATTGATTATTGAAACCAAAATAGATCTTTCAATATTTTTTTGGGAAAGAAAATAGATCTTTTACCAAGAGTTGTATGTTGTAAACAATATTATGTATAAATATCCAAAAAAGGTATTATGTATAAGTGTTTCTTTTTTTTTTTTATAGAATAAGCGTTTCTTTGTTTTATAATAATAGCTAAAATAACACCAAATGTTACACTAAATTTGTCCAAAAATAAAATTATAGTATCACAAATTTAAAAGTTAGTGTATATATTATTTGTTATTTTTAAAATTCAAAAATATATATTATGATCTAATAGAGTATCTCTCAATAAAAATTATCTTGAGATATATTTGTTCAACATCGACTTTTCAAACTAATTGTGATCAAATCTTTTATTTCTAACATTATATTATACATTGTGAAATCTTAATTAAATTTGTTATTTTCACAGGATTGCCACATATATAAATGTAAAGCCGCCATGTGGAATTGAGAGAATAAAAAATTGACAAATGTCTAAGATTAATAAATTGATGACACATGCTAACTTTATTTTTCTTTTTAGTCAATGTTGTAAAAATCGGCCAGGCAAAAGAATGATTAGGTGCTTCAGACGCCCAAGGCCGATCCCATTTTACCCGATCACCAAAAATCGTTTTGGCTTAAAATCATCCTAGGCGCCCGCCTAGGCGAGCTAGACAGTCTAGGCGGCACCAAATTGGAGCTAGGCGCTCTCCTAGGTGGCCGAAAAATTGGGCCTAGGCGGAAAAAATCGGTTAAAAAAAAAGAAAAAGGAAAAATAATATTGTTTCTAGGCGCCTAGGCACTGAGCTGCCGTCCGACTAGCGCCTAGCAATTTATGAAACCATGCTTTTAGTATATAGAGTGAATTATAATAATTACAATCAAACAATTGGTTTGCATAGTTACTGGGCCCAGCAATCCCATCAAGTCATTTTATTTGGGTTCAAAGCCTGCTTCCGTTCCGCCGAATACGAAGCCCTGCGTGAATTAAGCCCCATTAGTCACCTAGCCCAAATCAAGTGTCCCTCACAACGACGCCGTTTCGCCATCAGTTACTATGGCCTTCTCTGAACTTTAACTACCGCTGTCAACCATCCATTCACGTCCCCGAAACCCTACTACTTCGCTCCCACCTGGCGAGTGGCCAACCTACCCATGGGAGACCAGAAAACCCTGGATAATAATACGTCGAACGACGTCTCAGCTGCTGATGCTCCGGCTCCTGCTCAAGCTCAGCCGACCGCGGAGGAGCTGGTGGCTAAAGCCATAGCTCCAGTGAAAAGAGATTTTCTCCGCCCGCCGCCGCTCCGAACTTGCGATGGAAGAGAGAGCAGTAAAGCTGATGACAAAGCAACCACCGCAAACGACGGCGTATCAGCTCCAATTCTCAAGGAGAAGAAATCCAAACGCCAGCTAAAACGCGAGCGACGTCAGGTTGGATTGTTTTGGACGTTAATTGCTTGGTATATGCTATGAATTGGAATGCTATTTACTTGCTTATGTGAAATGGTGAAGCATTTTCATCACCAAAGAGTGATGGACTTTTCTTCATTTATATAGTTTATTTGATTTAATAACTTGTGATGCGGTTTTATTAAGCGGACTAAAGAATTTTTGGAAATAATATAGGAACAAAAATCCGCGCTGCATATATGTCCAGTGGTAGGGAAAAGTGGGAAGGTTAGTTCATGTCCATACAATGAAAAGTGTCGCTTCAGCCATGATCTGGAAGCATTCAAAGCTCAGGTAGACTCGAAACTGAAAGAAGTTAAAAAGAAATATCGAACCTCTAGTTGATTATTATGTTGTTTTTTTGGTTCTGTATGGCTATTTGTTTTGAATTAACGTCTTGTTTCGATTACGGTGCTATTGTAATGGGACTTGATGTTGTTGAATGCAGAAACCAGATGATTTAGAAGGCATCTGCCCTTTTATAAATAGTGAGGGGCCATGTCCTTATGGTCTGGCATGTAGATTTGCGGGCACACATAACGATGATAATGGTGAAGTTGCTAATGGAGCAACTAATGGAGACAATATAAAAAGTGAAATGAATGTATTGAAAAAGGATGTTCAGAAGCTTTTATGGAAGAACAAGATGAAGTTCCCCAAGGCAGATGCTGCGCTCAAACTTCTTGGGCTTCTGGCAAGGACAAGACCTTTTCCTATCAATATAACCTTCTCACATGAATATGGCAGAGTTGTTCTGTTTTAAAATTCTTTTATCAGCATTTTCTTTACTTCAATATTTTATTGCAAGGACAGGGAAAAATAAAAAGATGGGAGATAATGACAATGATGGCCAAATTGTTGCCAATGGCTTTGGTGATGTTGATGAAAATTCTTGTTGTAAAGCTCCTGCTGACTCCAGCAACAAATTGGATGGCGTTGCTGAGGTCTTGGAAGAAGATAAACCAGATGAAACAGATGTTGGTGATGAACTTAGACCACCCAAGAAGACAAAATGCTCAGTTGATGAAACTTGTTCTGCACCACTTAATGATGGTTAGTTATATAATAATTGATGTATGCTCCATTTTGAGTTTGTGGTTAGGGTGTTTTGGGTCATTTAATATTTTATAGCATCAGGTCAAGTTCTCCACGAAAGACATGGACATAAGCTGCAAACAGAATGAACCAGAAACCATCATTGAAAATATTGTGGAAGACAATGATAAATGTCTAAAGTTACACCCAAGGGAAAAGAAACTCATTGACTTTAGAGAAAAGCTCTATCTTGCTCCCCTCACGACAGTAGGAAATCTACCATACCGCCGTGTCTGCAAGGTTCTGGGGGCTGATGTTACATGTGGTGAGATGGCAATGTGCACCAATCTTTTGCAGGTTGGTAAAAGCTATCTTCTTTTCTCTGCTAAGCTAATTTGTTAATGGGATAGGAAAAATGCCATTGGTGTTGCAGAATTGGTAATGATTAAATGATGTCTTGCAGAGCCAAATATTTGTGATGAATTAGTCCAAAAAGATATATTATTAATTGACAAAATATATTCTTTTCGCCCTTATGTCACCTTCTGTGACATTTCATTTCTCTCATAGAATTTGTTAGAGCCACTTTATGCAGTAATTTCTTAGGTATTATTTACGTTCCTTTTTCCTTAATCTTTTAAATATTGATTTTACCATTGGGTAACTTATTAATTGGCTGTAGGAATTAGGATGGTACTTTTAGCAGGCTGTTTACAGGTTCCTTGTTATCACCCCCTCCCCTCTATATGTATGTGCTGTGATGTACACATTTGAGGATGGGGATCACATATTTGACATATAGCTTTCAGAAACTTTCATGCTGCTAACCCTACCTGTTTGTCCTAGAACATACCTTGAAGTAGTCTAAATTTTAGAGAACCCTGCATAAAATGAACGCTCACCCACCCTCGTGTCTGCTGATAGGTCATGAAACTTCTCTTGCTTACCTTCTTTGATATCAAGAAGGTTGTAGTCCAATATTTATTAGCAGCTCATACAATTCTGAGTGATTAAAGTTTTGGTGTTCGTGCGAGCAGTTACTAGGATCTACATGTATTTGGAGACTTATTGATTAAAGGTTTACTGAAGTAAAGTAATCATTGTCACAATCTTCGATGGATTTTTGTGCAGGGTCAAGCTTGAATGGGCTCTCCTAAGGCGCCATTCCTCAGAGGATTTATTTGGTGTCCAGATCTGTGGTGCATATCCGGATACTGTTGCAAGAACTGTTGAACTAATAGAGCAGCATTGCACAGTGGATTTCATTGATATTAATATGGGATGTCCAATTGATATTGTCGTCAACAAAGGTGCTGGCTCTGCCCTTCTTACAAAACCAATGCGAATGAAAAGTGTTGTAGAAGCCTCTTCTAGAGCGGTTGACACACCAGTGACTATCAAGGTACAGTTTATAATTCTTTTGATGTACCTTGGGAGTTTCAAGGTCTTATTAGAGTTGATCAATTAGGAATATCTTCTTTTAGATAAAGAAAAATTTGTTCTATAGATTGATTCTTGGTCTCTGTATAGCTTCGGTTTTGTATGAATATTGTAAGTACAATTTTCATGAGGCATCAATAATACAAGGTTGAGGGTATTCCTTAACCCTCCACCCTTTGGGTGTTTTACAGAAACAAAAATGGTATTTGCACTATGGTGTATTCTTGATTTTTCTTGTTGGAGAGAGGCCGGAGCATTCAAGCCCTTATAATCTTTCACCATCCATAATATAAGATAAATATATTGCAGATAATAATCCTTCTAGGTAATAAAAGAATATGGACAGATAAGCTGCCTTTTTGAACAAATATCTGATTAGCTCCTTTGTACGATCCTTGACCATTTCTGGCATGGTAAACTTTTAGGAGTTTTCTGTGGTATCTGTAGTCATTTCTGCATCTCCAGGTACGAACAGGATATTTCGAGGGCAAAAACCGAATTGACTCTTTGATACAAGATATTGGAAACTGGGGAGCCAGTGCAGTGACAATACACGGTCGGACACGACAGCAACGGTACAGCAAACTTGCTGATTGGGATTACGCCTATCAGTGTACACGTGCAGCACCTTCTAGTCTGCAAGTCCTTGGAAATGGTGATGTGTTCTCTTATTTGGACTGGAACAATCACAAATCTGATTGCCCTGAGCTCTCTACATGTATGATTGCTCGAGGGGCATTAATTAAGGTTTCTAGTCTAGCTTTGTCTCATTCTCCTCAACAATCTTAATGATCAGCGTACTATGCATCTTTGTATTGCTTATTTTTAACGGTACCTTCTCGAATTTGCAGCCATGGATATTTACTGAAATCAAGGAACAGAGGCATTGGGACATTAGTTCTGGAGAGCGGTTGAATATTTTGAAGGATTATGTACGTTTTGGCCTTGAACATTGGGGTTCTGACTCAAAAGGTATATAAACATGTAATTTTGCATATTTACTTGCGTGTGCATTGTGTCTTTGTATTGCTGGATGAATCAGATGACAGGTTCTCATTGTCATATCCTTATGCAGACACATCCATGTACATTAGAGTAGGGAATTTAGAATTCAAAGGCAGTTTTTCGGTTTTTTCTCCACATGTAGAGTTCATACTAACAAGATGTGACTGGGATTCAAAAGAACCATCTTTCTTCCCCCTCCCCCTTCTTTTGTAACTATTTATTTGATTAAATTACAAAAACTACCCATAAGGTTTAGCTTAATTACAAAAAAATCCAGTTATCTTTCAAAATTACAAGTACCCCTTAAAGTATTACAAACAGCCCATGAGGTTTGTATTTACTTAACTAATACCCCCTCCAGAGGATATAAATTGTAAAATAGAAACAAATATCAAGGGGTATTGGCAATTTTGTAAGATAGCAATTTTTTTCCCTCTTTTGTAATTAGACTGATTGTTAACGGTATATGTTGTAATTATCCCTTTTCATTTAAGAGCAGTGGTACATTCATAGGTCATCTTTACTTGCAAAAAGTTGACGTGCATTACGTCATCTGTATTTAATGGCAGGAGTTGAGACAACCAGGCATTTCTTGCTGGAATGGCTTAGTTACACTTTCAGATATATACCAGTTGGTCTCTTAGATGTTATCCCACAAAGGATAAATTGGCGGCCACCCTCGTATTTTGGCCGTGACGAACTTGAAACCTTAATGGCTTCTGATTCTGCTGCCGATTGGGTATATTATTTATCTCTGATTAAGCCACTTTTCCCTCTCAAAACATGATTTATTTCGTGGATCATAACTTGTCTCGGACATTTTACCTGCAGATTAGGATATCTGAGATGTTGCTTGGCAAGGTGCCTTCTGGGTTCACATTTGCTCCCAAACACAAGTCTAATGCTTATGACAGAGCAGAAAATGGCTAAATGCCACACGAAACTGCTCGTCAAAGATTGCAAAGGCCCGGCATAAAAGAGAAAAATGGGTTCTATAGTGGAGCCTTTTAAATTTTGTGACGTATAATTTTTGAAAGGGAATCCTCTTGATTATGAGTTTATTGTACAATATCGATCAAAGTATTGCGACAACAATGTTTCATATCCTGACTTGGTTTCTTATTTGTAATCATAGAGCCACTTGTAACCGGTTTTCATTATTTCCAGTACACATTTCATGTGTTCCCTCAACAGCCTGAGGTTTTAAATTATGATTACTGTGGATGCAAGATTTCAAAATCTAGATTGTAATTTCTGGTTTATTTTGCTGTTCCCAATTCATTTGATAAGTTGATTTCATAATGTTTCTGTATAACATCCCCTGGAAATGCAAAATGCATTGGCAGAAGACCAGAAAAGGGGACAAATTTTTTTGGTAGGCACTTTCTTGCCGATTCCCACAATCTTTGACGAGGGAAAGTCCTATAAAGGAGAGGACCAACGGAACATGAATCCATCAATAACCCTTGTAATATTTCTGTGCAAAGAATTGTTACTACACGGATCCGAATCTGCGACGTTGAGTGTTTCCACCCCAATCACCTTGCCACTCACAACTCGTATGTGCCCCTAGGGCCTAATCCCCACAACCTACTTATACGAAACATCAATTAGCATCATCAAACATGTTATCTTCCAACAATAAGATCTGAGAATGTAACTGAACCCAGAGTTCATCACCCACATAAAATTAACCAGAATTACAAAAACAAAGCATAATATAGCCAAGATGACAAAGTTGATTAGAATATATATATAAAGCATAACCAAAATTGCTGTATGAGCAAAACCCATACTTAAAATAAAGCAGAAAAAAATGCAAAAAACATGTGCAGTTAACTGTATATGCCAAACTAAAACAATAACTAAGCTATACTACTACTACTAAGCAGAAGACAACTTGATCTCCTTATTCAAATCCAATTTCGTAACATCCACTCCCTTATTGCTATTTCCAGAAACCCAACCCCCATCAATGGACTCCATACTCCCACTCAATCCATCGTCAAGAAAATCACCAACCCTCTTCACCTTCCCACTCGGCTCCACCGGATACTTGCCGGAAAAGCAAGCGTAACAGAAATTCTTCGAATCGTTTCCCAAAAGCTTCCTCAAACTATCAATGGACAAAAAAGCAAGCGAATCAGATCCGATAAACTCCTAATCTGCTCCACGCTCATCCGATTCGAGATCAGCTCCTCCGTGCTCGGCGTATCGACTCCGTAGTAGCACGAACCTATGATCGGAGGGCTGGCGATTCTCATGTGGACCTCTTTGGCTCCGACCTCCTTCAACAGCCGCACGATCTTCGACGATGTTGTTCCTCTAACAATGGAGTCATCCACCACCACGACACGCTTACCTTCCAGAACCGCTCTCACTGGTGATAATTTCAATTTCACGCCGAAATCCCTAATTTTCTGAGACGGCTCGATGAACGTTCGCCCGACGTAATGTGACCTAATTAGCCCCTGCTGGAACGGAACCCCAGCTTTCGCGGCGTATCCGAGCGCGGCGACGACACCTGAATCAGGCACTGCGATTACCACATCGCAATCCACCGGCGATTCGGTGGCTAGGATTTTCCCAAACGCACGCCTCGATTCGTACACGGATTTTCCGAAAACGATGGAGTTTGGGAGAGAGAAGTAGATATGCTCGAAGATGCAGGATTTAGGTTCCGGATGAGGCATCAAGCAAAGCGAACGTACACCTTCTTTGTCCACCACGAGAACTTCGCCTGGGTAAACCTCTCTTTCGTACTTAGCCTCGATTAGATCTAACGCGCAGGTTTCTGAAGCGAAAACCACAGATCCATTGCTCCTTCGACCCATTACCAATGGCCTGAAACCAAACGGGTCACGAACAGCCACGAGCTTGTCCTCTGTTAAGAAAACCATGGAATAAGCACCCTGAAGCTTCTCACAAGCCTCAACGATTCTCATAAAAAACGGCCGCGCCTTCGAAGTCGCAATCAGATGCAGGACAACCTCTGTATCTGAAGTCGTGTTGAAAATAGACCCGTTTTCTTCGAGCTCGGCCCGCAGGGATTGGTAATTCACCAAATTCCCATTGTGCGCGACGCCAACAGAGCCGTATCTGTAACCGGCGACGAAAGGCTGAACGTTTTTAAGCATGGAGGAACCAGCCGTCGAGTATCTGACATGGCCTATGGCTATATCACCAGGCAACTTATCCAATTTCGATTGGTTGAAAACCTCCGACACGAGGCCAACGCCTGTAACCGACTGGAGGACGTTATCGTGCACCGCCACAATCCCTGCGCCCTCTTGGCCGCGATGCTGGAGCGCGTGGAGTGCCAAGTAGCTGAGGCGGGAGGCTTCGGGGTCGCCGTAGATTCCAACCACCCCACATTCCTCGCGCGGCTTATCGTCATCATCGTCGTCGTCGGAAAATAGCGCGTTATCGGTGTTTTTTGAGACACTTGATTTTTTTTTGTAGGTTGCGACGATATCGGAGATGGGATTCTTCGCGAGGGTGACGTGGATGGGTTTTTGGAGGGTTTTCGAGAAGACGACGGAGGAAGATAAGGGCTTGGAGGGCGGCGGGAGAGGAGAGAGACGGGTGGCGGAGGAGGTGGGATAGGCGGAAGGAGTAACTGCGGCGGTTGAGACGGCGGCGATGGCCATCGGAGTTGAGAAGATAAGCAAAAGGTGGCTGGGGTCTTGGGGAATGGACTAGGTTTTGGTGAGTTTTTATATGTTTTTGTTGTTTTGAGTTTGATTAGGAAAGGAGCCTTAGCACACCCACCACCTTGTCTCTCAAAAACTCTCTCTCAAAAACTCTCACTCTAAAAACCCTAAACCACCGCCGCCCCCCCCCTCTCTCCCTTCCCCACCTTGTCTTTCCCCACCTTGGCCCTCCTCTACCATGGCGGAGACCAAATATCCCATGGTCTCCTGGTCCACCACCTCCTCCTTCCCTAAATGCTTCTTCTCTTGCATATATGGTCTCTTCCGAACTTGGCCATGGGGTTAGAAGTGATGCTAGTGGTGGTGGCGGTTTTGGATGTGGCTTTGGCGGAGATGGATCGGTGTGGATCTCGAGGAGGAGAGGCCAATCTTTTTCCCTTTGATCTTTTATCTTTATGTAATGGTGTTTTATTCGTCCCCATTAGGTGGCTTGTTTTGTCCAATAAGTGGCTTTTTTCGCTTTTATTTGTCCCCTGTGTGGATTTGCTCGTAAGACTGGATGTCTTATTACCGGATGATATGTGAAAAACGAGATCAAATTTTTGGTGCGTGTTTTGTCCAAATACTTGCGACAAGTTACGAATCATGGATTAGTCGGATCTCATTTGTGGTTTTAAAATTTGTTTTTAGATCAGATATAGATCTATAATCCGTAGGCCACGAATTGTTTTACATCTCGTTTGTTGAATCCTAGGTTGTAAGTTTTTTTCTTTTTTATGAATGAAATTCATTCTCGCTCAAAAAAAAAAAAGTTTGATTAGGAAAGGAGTTTTGGGGAATATTAGGGCGGTTGGGTGATTATTTGAGAGTAATAAGACGAATTTGATTGGTATGTGATGATTCAAGTGGACACAATTTCAAGGTAAAAGTACAAAGAAAATCTATCTTTGGGGTGATGTGACTTGAGTCCTTGTTCTTCTTTACCTCTTATGCGATCTTTTTAAAATTGTCAAGGGATCTTGGATTTGAGCCTTGAGGGAACTTATATTAAGCATTGGTCAAAAATCCACCCTATTTCCAATTAGTTCCCACTTAAGTATTGGATCTCCTTTGTCAGTTTATATTATTCTTTTGATTAGGTCTTATCTAACCCGTCAATAGTTGCGTAGCCAATAAATTTTATGGGATGGGCCAGATAAAAAATTAAGAGAAAAATCATATAAATTTTGACTAAAAAAAAATTTAAACAATTTACTTTGTAAATTTATTTTTCTTTTAAATGGGAGGGGGGGAGGGCCTAGGTTGGGCCCCCCTCCTTCCGCCAGTGCCCATCAAGGTCTCGTCTAATCCCGCTCAGACTCCGCCTAGGTGTTAAGCCCTAGTCTGTTGCCCGTCAAGGTCCTGTCTAATCCCGCTCAGGCTCCACCTAGGCGTTAGGTTATAGTCTACTGCCCAACTAGCGCCTAACGCTTTTTAAAACACTGATATTAAGTGTATTTATTATATTTGGATTTTTTTTAGTACAATCTTAAGAGGGGTGTGTTTGGGATCGAACCTAGAAACCTGAAAAATTTAGCATTAAATCACTTACATTGTCCCTTATCGATTTTTATTTTGGAAAAGGCAATAATATATTTGTTCTCAAGTTTGAGACATTGAGTTAATTTTGTAAAGGGGCCGACTATGTATAGATTAGTCCAATATAAAAATAAAAAGAAAAAATAAAACAGAAAAAGGGTTGAAAAGGGAACAAGATGGGCATTGAGTTGAATTTTGAGACCCTTTTGGAATTATTTTTTATAGATTCTGGTAAAACTTTTGTGGGCTCAATGCCAAAGAGAGAACGTAAAAAGGAGTTGCTAATATTGACTACAAACTCCATGATGCTACACGCGAAAGACCAAATCTTGGCCTATTAAACCATCAAACTATAAAAATAAAGAATAAGCTAGGCCTATTAAATGAATGGTGCCTTTCAAAAAAAAAAAAAGTTAAATGAATGGATGGAGTGCAATATTCTTGATAAAAAAAAATGCTCCCCCACTTCCTAAATTCCTTGCTATCTCGGGTGATTTTGACATAATTTTATACTTAAAAGACATATTCACTTCAATCCCAACTAGTGTCTATTCATAAGATTATCTTTTTTCACGGGCAATTTAATACTCTTTTAGAAGTGACTGCCCAAAACTAATCAGGCTTGTACAGTGATGATTTAGAGCTTAATGAAAGAATATAATAGTTAAATATTTAGCAGTTGTAGCGTCTGACGGGACCTAGGCAGGGTTAAACGGAGTCTAATCGAAAAAAATTGTAAGCGGACAAGAGGAGTTTAGCGCTTAGGGCCTTAGGCGGGGACTAATCGGGGTTAGGGAGGGATATTTAGAACAATGATATTTAGTAGAGTTTCCGACTCAATATCTAAAAAGAATTGTAGTGTTAACTAGGGCTGAAAAACGAACCAAGTTACTCGATACTTGATTCGAGATTGATCGTTAAAAGCTCGTTTGAGCTCGGTTCATTAACATAACAAACAAGCTTGAACACATTTTTTCGTTTGATAAGGTGTCAAGTTCGGCTCGATTGGTAAAAAAAATATGTGTAAAAATATCAAGCTAATCGAGCTTGATTAATAATCAAACAAGCTTAAACGCAATTTTTGAAGTTCGGTCAAAATTCAAACAAACTCAAACAACATCATGTTCGACTCGACTCGAGTTGTTTACACCGGTGGTGTTAACATACCACTTTCTTAAGATAGATTCGACTAAAACAGATTCGGTCCAAATGCCAAAACTTTTTATTGTGTTCCAGTAACAGCCAAGGAATAAGATATGGATGGTAAGAAAATCGGACCCATTCACATCCCACTTGTGCTTTGCGTGTGATAGTGAGGCCCCAGTTCTTATGGGCCAAAAGAATTGGGTAACAAATATGTGGACCAAGACAGGGGAGAATATCCCACATCCCTTGAATCCAATCCAAGCCCATATCTGGACCAAGATTCCCCCAAAGAAGCAAAGAGCCAAATTTTCGATAACAAACTAAATGAAAATGATTCATATTTGGATTTTGCATCAGTTCTATTAGAAAAAGTATATGCATTTCACAAGAAAATCATAAGGATACAAATCTATCTGCATATCACTCTATCTGATGCATTTCACAACAAGAATTCACAAGGATACAAATCCATCTGCATGTCATATGCATTTCAATAAGGGATAATTACAAAAACTACCCCTGAAGTTTGGGTTAATTACAAAAAAAAATCAAGAGATATTTGAAAATTACAAAAGCTCCCTTTAAAGTTTGATTCTGTGTTAAATGTAAAAAAATAGTACTATAGTAGCAATATTTTTACATATGTAAAAGGTGTGTCTAAAACGTTATTGCTTATGAATGGAGTAAAGATTAATATAGAATCAAACCTCATGGTTTTTTTTTTTTTGTAATTTTCAGAAATATGTGGTTTTTGTTGTAATTAACCCAAACCTGGGTAATTTTTGTAACTATCCCCTATCCCTTTCAATAATGTTTTCAATCAATTGAAGGAGAGCAAATCATAACGAATTCAGGAAGAAAAATGATAGCAAAATAGGTAAATCCAAATTCAGATAGATTTTTAGGAATCTGGTAAATTGGTTCACTCTTCAAGGAGTGAACTTATTTACGATAGTGTGCACAAACGAAATGTCGTACAAACTTGCTACATAGATGAAGTTTATAACACGGCCAATATCGTGGGGAGAGAAAAAAGTTAAGGAATGTTAAAGTGCATTACAATGCATAAAGTCTTCATTAAGCCTTGTAGTTTGACACAGGAGTAATGCTTCCTTTCTTGCCCCAAGTCGACATCAACCCGTTCTCATTATTATGTGAACACCGCTATCAGTGTCAACAATGTCACTAATTTCACCTACCTTCAAATTGAATGTGGCATCTTCAAATGGTTTCTGCATTTGACCACGGCAGAAAGGGCCTAAAAGAACAAAACATAATAAGGACCGAATCAGTACACTTGGTTATACTCAATAATGAACTTTGACGACAAGAAACATAAACACGCACTTTTCAGTAATAACTCAAAGCTTAGAAGTTAAAAGCGTATGTGCAGTTCAAGCAAATGGAATCTCAACAATTTAGATACGGTAGGAATAACCCAAAAATGCAACATTAGAATAATAACTGGAAAAGCAAGTTTGCTTCTCGTACAAGGTGAGGAAGGGGGAAAAAAACTACCTATTACAAACATGTTGTGCAAAAAGATAAACATGAAATTTTGATGATGCTGCCATGACAAATACAGAATCTAGAGAGACCGAACAATTGACCCACTTTTACATCAGAAATTAAACACTTCTAACTACTATAATGTAGTACAAGGTTACTTAAGGGAGGGCACTCTTCAAAGCAACTCGTGAAACTTTTAAATGGGAGAAAATAATGCAAACTACTCGTGAGAGGAAATTTAAAATCAAATATGCTGCATGCAGTTTCAACCTTTTAGATTAACAAGGTAAAAGAGCAGCATAAGAGCTGGACATAGTAGCATTTCTTCTACTTTGAGAGCTTGACTACAGTTTATAGCACAACGCTTTAAATAATAAAGGAGGTGAATGGATGAATGGATGATAATACGGAAGGACATTTTCCAAAGCTGAACAGAAAGCATAAAGACATCAGAATATACAAAACATTTTAAGGTTTAAGTGAATATATCAACATAAATAAAGCTAATCTGAACTTCCATTAAAAAAGAAAAAGAATAAAAAATTATCCACCACTGATACGTCGTAAGAGAGACATTGATTTATGAAAAAGGAAAACAAAAAGAATTAGATAAAAAATCATGGCATAGTACTCATCATAAGACTCATAACCCACAATTTGAGTGTTAAGATTTAGCCAATATAGTTAAGACATCAGATTCAGATATTTAGAAACTAAACTAAGAGACCTTAATAATATAACACTGTATTCATCTGACAAGGTGTAAGATTAATTTGCTATTATTATAGCTCCACGTAACTCCAGAAGCCCTACCCTATAGTACATTTTGTCTTCTTTATCATATACGAGGATTGAGGATATATTATTTGCTTTTAATTGCATATTAAATATATAACCGAAATTGGATAGTATAATCACCACTCCATAATTGTATAAACTATAAAGGATCATAGACATCAAATATGTAGTGGTACAAAGAGGTGCATAATAATCTTTAGCCAATTCTTCAAATTCCCAAATACACTCAAGTTCAAGTCTATTGAATTTTACAATCGCCAACCTTTATACTTCGAATCCAATAAAACTTCAAAAACGATGTAATCATACAAATATTAGTTTACAAAAGCAAGCATACAACATGGCGGTGAAACTTCTTCCATGCCATTAATTTCCTCTCTATAGAATGATGTATAATGTACTCATAAATCATAATTGCTTGCCAAAATTTCATCATACTATTTCATAAACCTGGAGTTTCAAAGTATTCTAGCGAGAACTACATCAAAAAATGTCTAAGCATACAATATGTCATAAGAAACTATAAAGAAAGCTAAATAAAGTACAATACAAGTATTGATTTCAGTAGTTCTATAATTCTATTGAATTGTGCAATAGCCAACAGTAATCATGAACTTTCGAATCCAATAAATTTCAAGAAAGATGTAATCATACAAATATTAGTTTACAAAAGCAAGCATACACCAAGGCAGTGAAACTTCTTCCGTGCCATTGATTTCCTCTCTATATTTGCTTGCCAAAAGCTCATCATATAATTTCATAAATTTTTAACATTGACTAATGATCAACCTTGAATTTAAAGTATTATAGCTAAATAAAGTCCATCTACAAGTATAATTTATATCTCGCCCACCGTGAAATCAAAAGACCAAAATAATAACCCCCATTAAAAATTGAAAAATCCGCTTCCTTACCAAGATCGCCGCCGCGCTTGGCCGAGCTGCAGTCAGAGAACCGAGACGCGACATCATCGAACCTCGTTTTTCCGGCGAGGATATCGTCGCGGAGGGTTTTGAGCTGAGCGACGGCGTTGTCCCTTGTGGTGGCGGAGATGCGGGTTCCCTCTGGATCCTTCCAGGAGGACTTCCGCCGGGATCCTTCGTGCTTTATCAGTATGTGCGATGCCTTCACCTTCTGGCTCGACGACATTTCCGGTATTTCGCCGGATGATGCTGTGGTGAATATGGAAGAGAAGAGTGAGAGAGAGATGGGTGTGGTGGGGCTGGCGGTAGTGAAAGTGGAGTGGAGAAACTGACTTTTGGGTTTATGCTTTATTTGAAGGGTTCGCGTACAAATGAAGCGATGTCGTGCGGTTTGACTACAACAAATAAGTGCACCTTTTTTTTTTTTTTTTTTTTTAAAAAAACTTTCAATCTTACCTCTAATAGAGATGTCTCAAATAGTAATTGGGTCGCTAATCTTGGGCCTGGCCCAATCGTTGAAAAAAGGGGATGATCCGGATTTTTCGGGCATAATGGGTCAAGCAAAAAAATCGGCTCATTTCGCCTAAGAAAAAAAACCCAAATCGCCACTTTACTGGGGCATCGCTAAAATTGACATTGTACCTTTAAGACTTATGGATAGCAATTTCGGCTTCTCATAGTTGTTGCTAAGATTAATTGCGGGATGTGTACGACACGAACCAAAGATTTTGGTGGGAGTCTCTTTGGCGTCAGACAACAAAGTTCTCCTAAGTAAAAAAACAATTACGTTTGATCCTCAAATATAATCATAATTGATCTCTCCCAAATTGAAATCACGCGGATGTTATTCAAGATACCAACAATTCTTCGCCAGCTGGTATATGTCCCAGAGGTATTTTGATGGTGTGTGCACTTAATTTCACAAACTTTGGAGAATCTGTATTTTTTTTTCTGGGACAAGTGGTTATTCTTTGCTCTCTTTTTTCTTTTTGACAAGTTATTCTTTGTTGCAATTTGGAATATTTTATTTCTTCACAATAAGATTATTTTTGGCAATTTTATATTTCTAAATAAATCTATTGTTCTATAAAATTTAAATAGGGCCCACTATTACCATAACTGACATTATTCAAACATTATATTATCAAACATTTACTTTTTTCCTAAATATTAAAAAAATATAACATGTAACATAAAAATATTACTTTTATTGAAGTTTAATTAAGTATTTTAAAATATTCTATAAGTTCTTATATTATAAAGCATTTTATCATTACTCTAAGCTATTTTTTTTTAGAAAAAGCTATTATTATTATTATTACTTTGGTTGTTACTTTTTTTTTTTTTTTGAAAACAAAAGGAAGAACTTTCATTAATAAAACGGTCGAATCGCAATTCATTACGGATAAAGAGGGAGAATCATCTCGCCACTCTTTGACACCGACATAGAATACGATGCTCTAGTTAACACACGAGAACACTATTTATTATCTCTTAATAAAAAACAAGACATTTTGGAATATTGACCAATAATATTACCAATATCCTTACCAAAGGAAGAGACCGAAGCTTTAAAAACATCCAACTACTTATCAAAGGATAAGACAAAACACACTTGTCAAAGTGACAAGAAAAATACCAACAAATACATAATTCTTTGCTAAATACCACACCCGTGCACACCGCTACCGTCATCGTCGGTGGGGAAGGTCGCGAGAATCATAAAGAAGAAAAAAAAAGAAAAAAAAAAACATAAATCAACCTAAAACAAAACAAAAACTCTCCCCCATCCTCCCAAGGAGGAAGGATCCTCCCATTTCCCATGGAAGGAGGATAAGGGCTTTGTAAATTCACTTAAAACCCGCTAATTGGAGATTTTTAATTTTGACAAACCCCAATTGCATTGGCCTTGTCTTTTGTCTTCTTCCGTCGGCGGTTGTTGGATAATGGGGGAATTTTTTTTTTTTTTTTTTTTTGAGGGAACGAAGTTTTTTTAAGGTAACGTCTTGAGAGAAAATTTCACGCGAGGAAACTACTTTTGTTGTTACTTATTGCCATTATACTGAGAAAGACGAAATTTCTCTCTCTCCAAAGTCCAATCCAGTTCAAAAGAATAAAGGCCGGCTAACAGAGCCCAAGAAGAGGTCTTTGTTCACATAGATTTTAGATTTGGACCGCCAGACAGCTGGGCCCAAAATGTTTTCAGATTTCAGGCCTTCCTTTAAGGAGAAGACAATTTTATCCTTCAGCAATCAAACAAAAACGGAGAAAGGCAAAGAAAAGAAGAAAGAGAGAAAATTGAAGAAAAAATTATATCGATCTGCGTTTAATCTTCTCACTTTTACCTTTTTCTGTTAAAAACTCGTAACAATGGCGCCGCCCCTGGACCTTACTCCGGCACCAGCGCACTCGCGTTGGTAACTGCCTTTTCATTCTCCGATCTATTGTTTATCCTATATTCACATTTATGCATATACTGTATACGTATTTATTGTGAATTTGTCTGAATTGATGCAGGTAGCTAGGGTTTCTGCTTTCTCATTCGGAGTTGTGTACGGGAGCGTAAAACTTAAGATTCTTAAGGTACTGTTTCTTTTTATTTTTTGTTTTCATTTCTTTTGGTTCGTTGGAGTTGAATGGAAATATGAGTAGATATTTTTATATATTGTTTCGAGCTTGAGTTTACTTGGTTGATTTTTGAATATGTAGATTGTTAGTTTATGTTGATCAGTTTTTATCCTGTTTGGGGTTGACTATATTTAGTTCTGGCATTTGATGTTGACTCATCTATCTAAATGCAGCTTGAGACCTTTATTAAGTTTTTACCTTATGAAAGTGTTGCCACTATTGTCGAAATAAGGTTGGGAATGAGATGATTTTAGGATAGAGAGCATAGCCATGAAACTGCTTTTCAGAGCTGGTGTGAGAAAATTCGATAAAGTTTACTTATGTTTGTTTGAATTGAGGTTAATGAAGATAGGTATCCATCTTTCTAGAGTTCCTGATGTATGGTATTGAACTGTAAATCGAGACATTCATATGAATATATATGTGTGGAAGGCGCATTTCAAAACCACTCAAGAGCTTTGCTAATAAATGACAATGAAGTTTGGTGTAAGATCACCAAGTATTTTGCAGTGACAACCATGATTGAGTATATCGTTTCAGACCTCATGCGTAACTATATGGTTGTCGTGCCTCAAGGGATTTCAGCTCATGGATTTCAGAAATCTTATTTCCTGGCAATGCTCTATTCAGCTATTATGTTTGTCCTTTTTTTCTTGATAAGAAGTTAATGCTTTATTAGAGATCATAGGTGTATTGGCAAAAATGAGATATTTGGAATATGAATGAAAACTTGAGTTTTGTATCCTAAAAATTGGTATAGTTCATTATCAAATCTAAAATTCGTACTGTGTGGATGTGACCTTCGAGAGTTTTATATTAAATAGAGCTATTTGGTCTGTATTGGCTCGTTTTCTTGAATTCTCTGTGTGTTTCTGAAATTTCATATAATCTTTTTAGAATAAAAAATAAAGTCTAGTGCCATTGCGTGAGAAGAAATAGGTGTTGACTCGTGGAGCAGTCTTGCTTCACCTCGACTTTGCATAAGAAGAAATTTATTTAAAGATCATTAGATCCATGGAGCAACATAACAAAAATCGGCACGCAGCCTCCATAGGCAGAATAGGCAGTTAGCTCTTGTTCTCTGAATCAGTATGCATTTTATTCTAGTCATTTATCGAACTAATTCATAAATAGTATATATCTTGGACAATTGCATTGCGACATTTGTAGAATGGTCAGTGCTCTTACTCCATGAGCTTCTTCAGTATGTAATACTGAGTATGATAATATGAAAAGCAGACCCTGCAGTACTCTTTATATTAGTTCCTGGGCATGTAGCTACATAAGTTCCTAATTTCCTAGGTGCATGCACCATAACGATGGCGTGATATGATCCATATAGCTGACCTCACATAGTGGGATTAAGGCTTAGTTGTTGTTTTTTTTCTTTTTGGTCATGTTTCAATTTTCATGATGTACATGTTGATTTTACAATATCAATTATGTAATGGGACATGACTAGAGCAACTATCTCAACTCACCGCCGTCTCATCGTATTTTCCATGCAAGTGGAAAGACTTATGATGATGATGGTTTTTGTAATTTCATATCATTTCTCCTTCGTATGAAGGTTGCGTCAGGAAGGGCATCCGGCGTAAAACTTTGCCACTTTGCTTTTTGTGTGAATTTGTATTGTTAACTAATTTTAGACAATTAATTGACACTATAAACTTCACACCACCGACCCCACATAGTGGGATAAGGTGCAATTGATGATGATGTTTTTTTCTTTTCTTTAATCTCACTTGCCTAGTATTGTGCTGTAACAAGTGTTTGTAACCATTCTATTATTTTTTCTTTTCTTTTGTGTCGCGTGGTCTTGTGTTGTAGGTAGCAAGTGTTTGTAAGCGTTCTATTATTAGCCGTATCTTCATCTGTCATGCGAGCATTGAGAAGTCTTACATTTCGCCTTTCTCTTGTTTACCAGGCACAGGCCAAGTCTCATAAGAAAGCTGAAGCTAAGGGACATCACTAGAGGAACATTTTTTTGTTGGGTGTCATTTTGTTGTTTGATGAAAATAATTGATGAGAAAAAATATTTTTTCATTCTGGCCTGATGCGCAGGACCAATATATTTCCACTTGTTGCTATGTTGCAGTCCAGTCTGTGGACAATGGTTGTGCATCGTGTTTTAATCTCCATGATTTTCTTTTAATTTTCACAATACAACATGACTTTGGAAATGAGATAATAAGTTAAACAAGAAGCAGAAGTATTTTGATATGCTCTCCAGTTGATTTCCTGGGATTGGTATCAATCAGGAGCTTAGAACGTCTTAAGGTCAAGCTATGATGGAGGAAACGTTATGATATTGTTTTTTGGCTGTGCTGAGATTGTGGATTATCTGTGTAGTAATATATGTTTCTGCTGCACTGTTCTGCGGTTTAACAGTATGGATGAACTTAGACATTATACCCTTTGAGTACTTTCCTATCTGAGATACAGTTTTAACATCAAAATGCGAGGTGTGTGCTCATCATACTTTGACAAGTGGGATTCGATCCAATTCTTTTGGTTTAATAATTGATACATTATGTATCTTATCATCTAAACTGATCCATCTGTTGCTTGAAGTACAAAAATTCAGGATGTGCAATATATATATATACACAGCATAATTTATAGACTTTTCATTTACAATGTATTGCCCTTGTTCGGAGTTTACAATTTGCTTGCCTCCAATATAGACATAATGGACCCGTTAGCAAAAGAAATCAGGGATATCTTCAGACGCAGTAGAAAATGGAAATGTGGGCTGTTGATGTTGCGCGACAACTGAGTACAGTTCTCCAAATGGAAAGGGTAAATGTGCAATCTGAGATGGAAAAGAAAAACAGAGAATGAAGAATCAACTCCTATCCTCTTTATTCGGGGAAAGAAGAAAGAAAAGGGAAAAAAAGGAAGAAATAAAATGAACACTAAACGAGCTTATTCACGAACTATTAATGAACGAGTATACAATTGTTTAAGCTCTGCTCATTTATTAGACGGGCCCTAAAATTTACATTATATGCTCGTTAACTAAATAAACAAAAATAAACGAACGATATCCAAGCTTGCTCACGAGTTGTTTGTCAAACGATTGTTCATTTACAGTTCCACTTCCACAAAAAAAAAAAGAGAACATGCATTGGAACATTGTTTAGAAGCACCAAATAATCCTAATGCGATATGGGATGACTAACATTGAGTCGTAATACTTGGCACCCTAAGTGAAAGAGAAGGAATGGCTAATCTTCTGGAAAACTCACAAGCCACGCACAATACACAGCGCGAAGTAATAAACTACTCAAGTTACGATGGAAATGCAAGTAGAACAAGGGAAGCTAAGGCGACGAACTAACAATCACAAATTATGCAACTGCAACAGCCATAAAGACCTTTTTGAGACAGTAAACAAGAGTATAAGGGAGAAACAGTACCATGAAATGAGTACTGCGATAAATAGTGTTAAGTTGTGTATAATTAGTATAGTTTTCCCTACATTAGCAATTAACAAGCCAATTTCAACATCAATTGCCAAGTGGACTGCAAAAGCAAACTAATAATTATAATTATATTCATACACCGGTAACTGAACTAACCAGTAATGAATAAACTCCTGCTCACATTGCAAATTTCATTGATGCTGATGTGCTAAACCAAACTACTTGACATAAATGATGCCCTCATCATCAATGTCATCACCCTCCCATTCCATATCATCATTGCTTCCGTCAGCAAACTCTCCGGATTCATCATTTGTGACTTTTTCTTATTCTCATCCTTTATTTTATCCAATATAGCAATTACCTGAACCAGATACAACATTGAACAGTTAATGAGAGGAAAAGGCACAGACTTCGTGGCCAAATAACACTAAAATGTTCATGCTTCTAGAATTATTGGTTTTAATGAACATATGGCCATATCATATGGGCAAGCAAAGTCAAGTCAGCGTTTACAAATAATTTCAGTACTAGATTCAGAGACATTAGTTGAAAATGGTGTGCAAGTCCTTCAGTTTAAGATGGATTGACACGACAGCAGAAGAGAATAGACATCATTGCAAAGAGACAACATAATAAGAATTAGATATTTTGTATAGGAAATTAGGTTGCAAATTCTGATATATAAGATGATTAGTGCTTCTTAGATGTCCAAAGACCATATTCTAAAAGAACTTGATAAAAAGGTTGCTTCAACAATGTTGGAATTCGTCAAAATGGTTGGGCGTTAACAAAATTCTGGCAAACATCCTCTTTAGTGAATTCAATACAACAGCAGTAACAGCATAAGTGAAAATATGAAATTCAACACAAACATGATGCAATACAGGTATTAATAAGTGAAAAGTGATGATATCACACCATTTGGGCAACGATTCAGGTATAAGAATATGTAAAAGTAACCTAGGTGCTATTTATATTATGTATACTTTTTAACACATACGGAATGCTGAATCAAGCATTATATCTCGACAAATTCTTATATCTCACATGCATCTTACCATAACATAAGATGCATGATTTTGACAAAATGCTGTAAATTGTAACACACAAGACCCAGGCTTCCGTGAAACAGTCTTCACAAAGGTGAAAGTTTAATTGATAAAAAATAATAACACCCATCATTACATATAAACTTTTACAAAACATCAAATTGGACATGTTCAACAAATAAAGGTATTCCCACAGGGTGGGGAGGGGAGAGGATGGGAAAAACATATCAACGATAAAGAAACAACAATGTAAAACAAAAAAAAGAATCTGGAAAGAATAGACGAAGAAGAAAGACAAGACTTCTTATCGCAGCAAATTAAGTACCCTACAAAACCGCACATGTGAGTGGGAACAAAAAACTAATGTAAATCTCACCCTGCTTCCTCGTTCTAGAGACTCGTCTTCTAGGAAACGAACTTCAGGAGTAAGCCGCAACTTCATACGCTTGCCCAGCTCACCGCGAACATATTTCGCTTTTGACTTCAGCCCTGCTAAAGCAACTTCTTTTCCTCTTTCATCTCCAAAAACAGATACATACACTTTAACAACCTACGGTGCAAGTAAATGAAACTTAAACATTTAAAAAACTGAATGACTAGTCAACAGACACCCAAAAACTTTTCAATCTAAATACCCAAATTTACAACTCTACTTACCCATACTTAAAAGTTATACATAAGGAGTAAATATGATAAGAACCTCCTTAAAGGTGAAATAACAACCAAGCCTGGTGCTAGAAAAAGCTAAAAACACAGGATGAATATGTGCTTGCCTAATGCAACACAAAAGAATACACAAGCGGATCCAATTATCCTATGGCAGTCAAAACACATTGTTCGAATCAGCTAATCCAACAAAATGGAATAAAAGATTGCATAATGGTGAAATAGACTATTCAGAATTGACACCTTGATAAGTTAAGAAATTCAACTTCTTTACAATCCTGTAAACAGGTAAGGCCTCATAGCTAGAGCATGACCCTTAAAACCAACTCTATTAGAGTATATACAAATAGATACAAAACGGTTATGTTAGTTTTGACAGTTATGTTAGTTAGGAAACTAATTTCTGTTAGTCTGTTACTATTAGCTGTCAAGTTAGTTTCCTACCATTCTTCTCTGTATAAATCCACATGATCATAGCAGCAATAAACAAGTTCATTTCATTCCCAATTATGAAGAATATATACATAATATAACAAACTCTACTAATTATACTTCACCGATAAAAAAAGAAGAAGTCCAAACTAGGCTTTCATGGCGTTAATAAAGCCGAATACTAAAAATTAGTCTGAAATGACTTCACTCGATAAGTGTAAGGAACTAAAACCCCAGAAAGAGCACACAGAATCAGAGTCGGTAAAAGGAAATACATCCAAATTTGAATGGAATTATGGAAGTATAAGTTTGAATGTAAATAAACACTTCATAAGATCATTACTCGGTCTATCTCCCTTAATCAAACTTCTACTGTTCAACACTAGTACTGTCTGCTTCCACAGTTGTACATCGCATCGACAACAAAATTATCCTAATTAGGGTAAAAAGAATTAACTAATAACCTGCAAATCAGCAGAGACTTCAACATCACTAATTGTAGTAAGCGATGACAGGTACCGATCGGCACCCAAAGCAGCTTCGGGCAACACTGCGTACTGCAAAACCTTATCCGTGAGCAACATGTCGGAGAGCTCTCTCCTTATTTGCTTCGCCACCATTTTCACTCTTCTAGGGTTCGCCATGCATATAATAGCTCGGTTTACACCATTAATACTGCCGCCGCAAGTGGTGGTGGTAATTACCCGGTCCGACGGTGGACGACGGAGGCCAACGGAGTCGAGACGGCAAAACGACTGCGTCGAATGTGCTGTTAGACATGGTAAAGTGATTGTTGAACGGTGGATTAGAAGGTGAGGCATTAGAAAATATTATCGGTGGGAGAGAATCGGAGGGAACATTATCTGTTTCGCCGTTTGAGGGTAGTTTGGGGAATATATACGTGAGTTCAGAGTTCAGAATAGTACAAAAAGTCACCATTGGGCTTACTATGGCCCAACCTAAGTCCATGACCAGTATGGATCATGGCCCAGCATGTTTTGCTTTTGTGATATTGGGCTTACTAATCACACAACCTACAGTTGATAAGAAAAGATGCTGTTGATAAATGATTGAATTTGTGGTTATGAAACAACTGTTCTAAATAAATTGATTAACAGTTTGAACTTTTTTTTTTAATTTTTTTTATCAAACTTTAAAATTCGTATTTGAGATTGATTAGATTATTATTTATCAAATTTATACGAATTTTAATGAAGTCTAGCTAATAATTGAGTTCGATTTGTTTGATTATTTACATATATTTTATCATTTTTTATAAATCAAGACATGTCCGGACCAAAGTTAAAATTTGTCGAACGAAGTTATATCTTCACACTTGATCCGTGAATTAATGAGTCGAGTTTAAATGAGTTTTTAGCGATCAATTAAATTCGCATTACTAATAATGAATTAACTGTGTCTGTAATTTGCTGAGCAGTAACAATTAAACAAGCACGGCTCGATTACAATAATTGACAATAATAATGCAAACATGTAAAATAGTTGGATATTTGCAACATTTATGTTCAGCAACGCAACGGGCCGATTATTAATTCAGTACAACGAACAATAGTACGAAGCATGCATGATAATCTCATTATGATATTGGATAAATAATTAACTGAGTGCAACGAATAATGGTACAAAGCTGTCAAAGCATGCATAATAATCTATTTATGAATATAATCATCCATGTTTATATAAGATTAAAATATATTAACATCTATAATTCACCTCTGTATGTCTATTTTTGTTGTAATATTTTTTCTTTAGAACGTTTTAATTTAGAGTAATGAGTAAGTGATTTAATTATTTTTTATTTAATGAATTCATCAATATTTTTTTGTATATAGAGCAAACATAACTATTTATAAGATTGTGCAGTAAATCAATGTTGAAAATATGGTATCATAAATAGTTAACCTACAAATTAAGAGAATAGACGAAGGTGTTTGGCTGAGCTTAGAAGCTCTTGAACATCTTATAAGATGTTTGAACTTATAAAAACATTTGTTTAAATTTGTTTGACATATTTTTTTTAAAAAAATATCTTATAAGCTTCTAAAATAAGATGACAAAAGCTTATAAGATATTTTTAAAAAAAATTAGAGAATCCCAATTTATTTTCAAAATTAAATTTTAAAAGATAGTATTTTAATTACACACTTATCATTACTAACATTTTAAAAGCTACACCATAATCCTTATCCAAATTCATAACCATGTGGCCGGGGCCCTTAAATTACTCAAAAATGACAATTAGTCTTGGCAAAGTTCTAAGACAAGACCCCACTATATATTCCTCAAATCTTAAGAAGATTAACTAAATAAATCACAATTATTGTAATAAAAAGACATCCTGAGACAAGAGATCATAGTGAAACAGGAAAGATACTCACTTAATAATAAATTATTAATGGTTGATTCAATGTAAATTTACTCTAGTAAATATCCTCACAAGGCCGGCTTAAATATTATTTTTTTGATTCGCAGCTAATTAAAATCACATATCAAATGTAATAACAAATATTTATAATTAATGGACACTAGCAAAATGACGAGTATAATCCGGATCACTTGTCATGTGTTTAATTTTGTATAGCCAAATAATTGGGTTGAAATGTTGAATAGAGGAAAAATATTTTTAAGATTTTCGGTTTTTAATCGAGCTTGGATATTGCATTTGGAGAATATTTTGTTAAATAATTCAAAAAATTGAACAAGCTTAACTTAAAATTTTATAAATAATTATATATCGGTTGCCATATTATGTTAACTTTATATCGAGTTAGAGTTGAACTTTTCAAATTTATTGAATAATTAAAAATGCCTAAATTTAATTTATTATCCGTAAATAATAATACTCAAACAAATTTTTACGCCATGGAACTGAATCTCAAATCTGTTTATCATTTCTAAAAATTCCCACATAATCCCGACAATTTCGCTTGTTCTTTAGATCCCCTTGTCCGTCTTATTTATTATTCTGATCGGTCGCGCTAACTTCGCCTTAGAGCGCCTCCGCTGCAGGCAGTAAACTCAATCTGTCTGCGTCCGATTAGCGTCTAACGAACATTGCTAAAAATGAACCAAGCAACCTACTACACAATCGCGTAAATAATTTCAAATCCAGGGGCATTTTCGGCATACAGGCCCCTTAAGATCCCCTTATTACGGGAGTGTTGCAGAGTTATAAAGTAGCGTTTTCCCACTCATCCTCTTTCTCTTCTCACTCTCACACACCCACAAAAAAAAAGCAAAAATTAATAATAATCATGGGGAAATGCATCAAAATCCGGCACATTGTGAGAATCAGGCAAATGGTCCTTTCATGGCGCAAGAAGGCCGCATCCCACCGCTTTCCCTCGGATGTTCCGGCGGGACACGTGGCGATCTGCGTAGGGATCAATTGCCGGAGGTTCATCGTGCGCGCGACGTACCTGAACCACCCCATTTTCCGGCGGCTTCTCAGCCAAGCCGAGGAGGAGTACGGATTCGCCAATTGCTCGGGGCCGTTGGCGATTCCATGCGACGAGTCGCTGTTCGAGGAGATCCTTCGACTCGTGGCCCGAGGCGATCCGATTAGCAGGTGCGGCAGGAATGAAAACCTTGATGTTTTCGGGGAATCTCGGCCGTTGCTGTTTGGATTCACGGCCTGATGAGTTCTCGCTATCTTTGACCCTTTTAACCTTTTAAACCTTTTTTTTTTTTTTGATTATATTGTTTTCTGGGGAGATGGACTGAGCCGAGCCATCCCTAGTTGATTTAGGGGACAAAAAGACGGGTTTATTAGCAAACGTCTTTTTGAGATTGTGGATCTTTGATTATTTTGGCAATGGAAATTTTTACATTGAATTGTTCAAATTATTGTTTGTATATCTGGTGCACATATATTTAGTTCTGATAGGTGGAGTTGATGAGATGTGTAATTTCAAAATAGTTGAATCTAAATGCATAACGAAGTGTGTTAATGAGAATATTACCCAGTTGATTGGTAATGCAATTTATATATTTGTAGGAACTAAAATTTTGCTACATCAAAAGGGATTCCCCTTGAAGCTTTTTCTTTTTCAAAAATTCAGTGAAGAAGATCGGGTTTGAGTCTATGACTGAATCTTTTATAAAAAAGGGATAATCCAGTGGCCATGTTATTACCCTTTTACCCTCAATGTTGAGGCATTCGACTATCTGCATTTGCAATGACATAGCAAAATTTTTTCCAAAAGAAGAAAGAAAAGCTAAAATCATCCATGGCGGATAGGGCTGTAAACGATCCGATTCGAGCCGAGCCGAATATTGTTTGCCAAATGTTTGTTTATTTTTGGTCATGTTCGAGCTCGGCTCGAGCTTGGTTTGGATTGTTAAATTTGTGTTTGTATTCGTTCATTTAATTTTTATAATATTCGAATTTGTTCACGAAAATGTTCATGAACATGTTCATATTCGAGTTCGTGTTCGTTAGGTGTTCGTGAAGAGGTTATAGTCAAATTTGTGTTCATAAACTATTCGTGAACAATCAATAATTTTGTTCACAAACAAACAAATATCAATATTTAAATTTAAAATATTTTTAAATTAAATAACATTATTTATTATTAATTGAATAATAATCGAGCTAATAGTCGAGCCCTTAACGAGCTTGTTCACGAACAATTCTAAACAAACATTATACGAGTTTGTTCATGAACATTTATAAATGAACAATAAACAAGCTATTAATGAACGAGTATAGGATTGTTCAAGCTTTGTTCGTTTATTTAACGAGTTCTAAAATTTGTTCGTTTATTTAGATAAACGAACAATATCCAAACTTGTTCACGAGTAGTTTGTCGAACGCTTTATTCGTTTATAGTCGTAATGGCGGAGGAACTGGAGGTCAAAATGCATTCTCCTTTTTCTCATCGTCCATCAAATCTACTGTCCAGCCAAATAAAGTTTACACAATTACATGTAATTTTTTTATATAAATAATAAAATTGTTCGGTTTAAAGTAAATTGGGTCCCTTTATTCTCACGTTGGACCAGGGAATATTATTCTCTTTATCTTCCGGTGCCCAATCCAGACTTTACTATCTCTCTGTCTACTTTGGATTTTCGGTCCTAGGCAAATCTTCCTTTTTCCTTTTTTTTTCCTTTCTCAAGCTCTTTTGGAAAAAAGTGGATAAATGCTCAATATACACACATAACACCATCTTAGTCTTTTAACCCAAGCTTATAGCTATCGCTCACCCTTTGTAAGAATGTTAATCAAGTTCGAACCTAATATCTTTCATTTTCTTTAAAATTTATGTTCTCCCTTCCAACCAGTAATCCGAGTTTATTAAAGAAAAATCATCTTAGTCTTTGAATACCAAAAACTACGAACATGTCCTTGGTGATGTTTATTTGTAATACTCACAATAATCGTTGGTGATGTTTATTGGTAAAACCCTCAATAATCGGTAATCTCAATGACCAATCTGTGTTGGTCCCCTTTCCTAGAAGTGGCTCATCTTTCTTTCTGGCCCATCAGTCAATGTAAGTTGAGCCCAACTTGTGTGGGCCTTGCTGCCCATTTAATGCATGTCAATTATGTTAAGGATCCTTGTATGATATTTTTTTTTTTTTTTTTGAGTGAGATCCTTGTATGATATTTACATGGACGTTACGTTTGCAGTCTTGCAGAGTGGAATTAGGTGGGAAAATGAAGATATCGAATATAAAAGTATATTAATTCAGGACTGACCGATATTAGACCACTCTTCAATTAAATATGTGAAGTATGTTAAGACGAAGGTAATTTCCGATTTACGCTTCTAAAAGGAAATTAAATTTAAAAAATGATCATGACATTAAGTTAATGTTATGATTTTTCTTTTTCATTTTTTAAATAAAGTATAAGTGGAAATCTTTGTAGTGGATAATATGTCACAATTTGTACTCAAATTTGTGAGGGTCCATAAATTGACCGATAATCAAGCTATCAAGGATAGGAATTTCAAAAAAAAAAAAAAGCTTGGATTATTCCACTAACCCTAATAATCAAGTTATTCAATAATTGGGATCTCAATTATATCTCCAGATACAGATTGAATAATTCTCCAGTCAAAATCATCCGAATTTATAGACGTTTTGTTTGATGGAAATTCATCATGATTTCCCATAATTGATGACAAGATTATCTAGTTCACATGATTTTGGGCCCAATGAATAGTAGGCCCAGTAGCTGCCTGGATACATCAGAGATGGACCATTAAATCCGATAACTATTGGGTCTAATCTGGCCCACTTAACCACTGAAGATCAGACCGAATCAGTCTAGTAATAAGTAACTTACGACTATTTCTTTTTTCCTTCTTCATTTTTTGGGTTCAAACTTCAAAATTGTAACTCCAATACAAAATTTCACATACGCATTTAATTACAATTTTCCCAATTTTAATTTTAATGCCATTCATTTTATCAAAGTGAATTACTTTTTCTTTTATTATAAAAGATGAACCTCATCTTTGAGTCACATTGTCATGCAGTGGCCTCGAAAGACAAACACTTTGGGGATCTGATCCGTCTCAGATACATATCCGATATTTCATGGATATTTCATGGATACATTTACACATGGAAATAGATAGAATTTATTCTAATGTTCAACTTTTTCAGAATTTTCCGTGTGTCTATATGAGTTATCACATTTTAAATTGAGTATTTATGAAATTTAGTTTTTTCTACGTCAAACATTGTTTTTTTAATTGTACTTAGTACGACTGTATTTTCAATAATATAAAAATATATAATTTTTTATGTATATATACCGTACTCGTATTAAAATTTTAAAATATATCGTATTCTCGTACCCATATTGTATCATATTCGTGTTTCGGATCCGTATCAGTGCTTCATAGCCTGCTTCTAGAGCTTCGTGGAGGAGGTGAATCGCAGGATATCCTCAAGCCAGAGTATTGGGCTGCTTCAGACCGAGTCACTATCCAAAATTCCGAACCTCCGCAATACAGGTGTCAACGAAGTGGACATTACATCACTCAGGTCATTTGTTAGTTGTCTATGCCCGAGGGAGAAAAGAAAGTACTTTTCTCTTTTATTTGAATCCAATTGAAGAAAGTCACATTAATAATTAAAGTTTATCATAAGTAATTTGTTATGTGGATTGCTCCGTCCATTATATTTTACAAGACTCAAATAGTTATTAAGTAAATTAGTATGATCTCAATTTTGCATAAAGGTAAATCCCAGTGTCGCCAAATTTACCCTTGTTATAGTTGCTAACCGGGCCACGTGACGTGGCGTCTCTCATGTTATGCAAGTTGCACCGAATAAACATAGGCGGGCCATTCGTCACGTGCCACGGCCCACGAGCCCCATGGATTGTATGTGGGCCCAAAAAAGATGTCGGATCATCTGGCCCGACATAATTATTTACAACATTGGGGTATTTTGAAAACAAAAGGAAGTTTCCTTTCCATGTTTTATCTGTTTTGCCATGTTATCGGCAGCTCAGAATCAGAGTGTACATGTAACACTCGCCACATATATTATGATGTGTCATTAAAGATTAATACAGTAATTCACAAGTACCGAATTGCCCCCATGAAGCTGAGAATCCAGCTTTAAATAAACCAATATAAGAGACATAACTTGGCGAGGGCATGCATTTCATTTGGTAAAAAGACCAGGAAGTAAGTGATGAAAAAAAATTTTATGTAGGAGACCCCAAACTAACATCATAAAAATCAAATACAACTAATCAACTCTAAAAATAAATACGATTTTGCTTAAAAAAATAAATAAATACCGATTTTGATAGTCAACGTTTTAATTCATCAGTTACACCTTAATATTCAAAAAATATATAACATAGTACAATTGCATTAATATATCATAGTATTTCTCTTCTATACTTTTTATTTTGAAATTGTTGCATAAATAGTTTTATTGCTAATTTTTTGAAATATATCTCTTTTATTGTATGTTACCAAAGTTTGAGTTCAAGCTTACGGTTGTAGTCCCGTGGAGCAAAAGAGAATGTACAATATTTTGAAAAAGGGAAAAATGACAAGACTCAAAACATTTAAGATTTACAAATGGGATGGGAAAAAATTTATGAAGGATCAATTGAATGTTTCTTCAATCTTACTGTTTTTTTTAAGGTTATAGAATAAAACTACCAAAATACCCCTGGATTTTCTCAAAATTCCAGGGGGCCCAGTGACCCCCTTTGCCCTATTGTGGCCTCGTCGCTGACCTAAGTGATGTGATGTTTGTATCGTTGGGGCCTCATCATGGAGGTTTTAATCCACTTAGTAATAAGTTGGAGAGAATTTTTGTGTGGTGGCTCGATCTAAAACATCTCATGACCTAACTTGTTGACATATCCTGCGATTCACCATCCATAAAGCTACAGGCGGGAAGCGATTCGAGTAATGGGTTTCATCATTTTTAAGATCGAGAGACATATTATGTGAATGATGCATGTATAATAATAAGATCATCGTTAAAATCGAGAAGCAATTTAATTAATTAATGGGAGTGTTTGCAAAAACTTCTACTTTTAGAAGAAGTGATATATCATATAGTAGAAGTAGAAGTAGTTGAGAGTCAGGAGTTAGTAATATTTGAAGATAGAATTAAAAATTGAGATCAGAAGTTGAGTGTGTTTGTTGGTAAAAAAATAAAAGTGGTTAATTATTTGTAAAAGTCATATCAAAAGCGATCTGAAATCTAAAATACACCATTCCAACTTTTAGATTAATTAAATGAAGAAGAATCGAAATAGAAGTTGACACTTCACCCTAAAAAACAGAAAACGAAACAATGTTTTTTTAGTGATGACAAATAATCCCATCATGTCTTATTCACGCATGTAGCACCAGAAACTTTATTTGAAAAAGGCAAAATATATTTAGAATGATCAACTGATCTAAAAGTTCAAAAGATTAGCGAGGATAGTTATTTAATATTTACTAGTAAAATTAATTCTTCATGGGCGAGAACAAGTCGAGTTCATAATTTTTTATGTTCTTTTGCTTTTTCCCCTAGCAGAAGCATTTTATAATGCAGCATGTCTTATTATATATTTGTCTATGTACATACATATATACCCATAACTAAGAAAAATCCAAATTTAATCTTCAAAAAAAAAAAGACAAATTGAAGGTATATTTGTACTGACAGAAAAAGGCATGTACACTTCTGAAACTCCAAGGGACAAATACTCAATAAATGAATGCCATATATATTATATACAAGCACAGATATTTTATTTTGTGATGGACAAGAGCAGTAAATTCCAAACCCAAAATGTAGCTGAAGATATGAATACATTGTGGGCTAAAAATTTATGCAAATAATTAAATTGCGTGTCAGAAAAAAAACCTTGTGGCTGAAACAAAAAGAGGAAAAATTAAAAGACATTGCTTTTATTATACTGATCGATCAATTATAATAGGTAAAGGACCAGCTACACCTATATATCTTTAATTTTACTGGTCCCAATTGAATAAAGTTGGTGTATCCATCTTAGATTTCACACACACTACACACAGTGAAAGGGTCAGATTCTGTTCTTGACTTGTTTATGATAGATCATGATGAGGAAAAAAAGTTTGTGTTTCTCTTTTTAGAAGGACTGAGGGATTATACCTGAGATTTCTTATTCCATTTTATCTATTTCATTCATATCCCGTTACATCTGATAAATGACGCGTGTATAAGATAATATCACTATTGTACATGTGTTATTTATCAAATAGAGAGCGAAATAAGGAAAGTGGAACAAAGATCCTATCATGATTATCGGATCAAAGTTATGTGTTGTAAAGCGGATGATATCTTCTATTCCAAAACCATGTTTCTACAATTCCACCGCATTTAATGATTGACACATGCATAATACTTAATTACCATATTAGAACCCCCACGATTTAGAACTTGATTTATGCTTGAAAATTAACATCGTAAGTGTAATACACGTGTCATCATCTATATAGTTGGAATGTGAGATGAAACACGATTTTGGAATAGAAAATCCCATCCGATTGTAAAGTGGTTTCTATTTTTCAGATTTAAATTTCTTTTATAGAGTGGAAAGGTGGGGGTGCATGGATGAGAGGTGTTGACGTGCGTTTTGGTCAACAGGAGAAATATGTAAAGGTTTAACACGTGGAAATGAGAACGTGCGTAACGTATCTTTATTTACGGCTAATTATGCCTTTTTTTGTATTTTCTGCCCGCTAGGAATATTGGGGTCGGTCTTTTTTACAATTTGTTACTATCTACCTCCTTTTCTTTTTCCCTTTTGGACTTTTTATACTCGCTTTTGAGTAAGTGGGTTTACAATAGTCATCTTTGCACTAACTATTCATTAATTAATAAAATAGCTAAAAAGCGACACATGTCCCTCTATAGTTGTGCATGTCGATCAAATTTGCCACTTGTCGACTTCTGCTTCATAATTCTCTCGACATGTGGCGGTTTACGATACGATAAAGTCTTAAGCATGGGCGTGTGATTATTTTTACGAGGTTGTCGCGCGTGTCTTCATATTGAAAACTCGGGGCTCGGCGCTCGGCGTCGTGTTGTGGTTGGGCTCGGTAGTAGTTGGGCTCGATGGCCGTGAGCTAATTAAATGGACGTGTCGTCGTAAATGCGTTATTGTTGGCGTCACTCGCAGGTCGCTCTTCGGATATGTGTCGGCGATGACGTGGATTAATTTCTTCTCGGCTCGGGTGTCATCAAAGGCCCCCAAGTTTGACTTGAGAAAAATTCTTTGGCGTCGGAGTTAAACTTTAATGCTTAATGATGAACATTTAATGGGAAAATAGATCTCTCAAAGGTTTTGTCGCTTTCCAGTACTGTCGTGTAGCAATTAATGCTTGAAACGGCGCATTAATTGGGTTGCCATAATACGCGGACACGTGGCATCTCGTGGTTGGACCAATCTTGCTGCGAACCAAGAAAAATTACGTCGATTCTGTCGGGCGTGGGGACACGGCGTTTTATCATTTTTGCGGCTTTTGAGCTTTTAAAAGGAGCGTCTTTTTGAATAAACGTCCGTTTATCGAGGAAACTTATCTATAAATACCTTCGTTTTCCTTCATCATTCACTTTCGCATCCTTTAACCGCTTGAGCTAAAGTAATTAAAACCGAAAGCGAGAAATTTGGTCGAACTTCCCAAGTTCGAGACTTGAACTTAGGTATTTTTTCGAAATACTCTTCCTTTACCTATAAATGTCTTCTTTTGAAGATAGTAGAGTCGTAGTTATAGTGTAGAAGTTGAAATTGAAGATCCTCCATCCCCAACCTCTCTTTATTTTTCACCGGACCACGACGATCTCCGTCCCACGATCCGAGTATTATCCGGATATCTTCTCCCGGATTCTTCACGAGGTGGAACGTCCCTTAGAGCGGACGCGACACACTATCTTTGACGGACGCCCGATGTAGTTTATAGAGAAGGAGCGGTGTACCAACCCGGGCCCAGTGAAGAGAATTCCGGTGAAGAATCGCCAAGTGTTGATTCTAAATCGTGCCGGCCCGAGAAGAAGAAGATATGGATCCATCCCCGAGGAGCGTGACAACGTGAGCGAGTAGATGAGTGTCCCAGGGGATTCGGGCGGAAAGGCCACTGGGGCCCATAGGCCACCGCAATGGCGGCGATCGACAAGGAGGAGGACCTCGTCTTCGTGTCGAACCTCGTTGGACGCCGAGTGACATAAACGATATCCCGAGCATGTTGATGATTCGGGAGGTGGATGAGCTCCGGCGGATGTCTGCACCGTATTCCGGCGGTATCTATTTTTAGGTGCCAGGACGGCACGGAAGTTCCCGGTACCCACGAGAGGGTTGCACGGCTGTATTTGCTCCCGCACTTTTATACGGTTTAAGATTTCCCGCTGCCGGCGCCTTCCTCACGCGGTGGTTTTGCAAGTGGGGTATGCATCCAGACCAGTGCACCTATTTCTTGGGGAAGGATCATCGGCCTCTCCGGTGATGTTTCACCTGGAAAAATATCCTCGCCCAAATTTAAGGAGATGAACGAGCTCTTTGTATGGCGGCGACTCCATCGTCTCGGGGTCGACCATCCTGGATGGTACTACGTCTGCACCGACCCGGGGAGTATCCGGACGGTTTGGTGGAGGTCTACCTTCTTCTCTGCGAAGGAGTGGAAGGATAAATGGTTACGGTGAGCGGCGAGTGGCAAGCTCGTGTGGGGATGGAGAAAGTGAGACCGTTCTTCATCCCCATCAAATTTTGTTTTTGTTCTGATGAAATCTTATCTTTTCCCTTTCCTTTTTCTTTTTTATTGTTTCCTTTTCATAATTGTCCTTTCTTTCCACCTTTACGAGGAACAAGGGCATCAAAGGGGCCTCTGTCGCCGCTTTTATTGAAGGGTGGAGAACATCCGAGGCCCGGAATCATGGACATGCGGATTGAGAGGTTGGCCCATGAGGCCAACTGCAGCCGCACCCGTTTGAGGCTGCTCGCCCGACGACCGGCCGAGGCGGCGGCTCGGGATGAGGCGGCGAGCGGGAGGTGGTGGAGGTCGAGAGAGTGCCTCAGCAGCGAATCCTCTCGTTAATGAAGAAATACGGCCCCATTCTCGAGGATCGGCCCGTAGCCGAATCGAGCAAGTGTCTTTGCTCCTGCGGCGACTAGTCACGGGCGAATCATCTGCGCCGTAGGGCGCGAACCACGAGTTTCCCGGGGCCGTGGCCCTGAGCGGCCGCCGTTCGAGGTAAAACACTATTTCTTCCATTTCCTTTTGAGTTGTCTTTTTGTTTTCTTTTGATCTTTCTTCAATTGGTGGTTGCTTTATGCGGGCGTGGCTGGATTTGCGTGCACGCCTTCGCGTGTGAGGAATACGACCACGGCGAGCTCGGGCGGCGCCAATCAACTGCGGATGTGGAGCGGCTCGGAGAAAGATATCCGGGCGGAAAACGTCCTGGCGATGGAGTCTTGGAGAAGCGTCGTGCCTCTTCAAAGGAGAAGAGGGGAATTGTGATGGAGGAGCTGATCGGGGACCGAAAGGGTTGGTCGGCGGCGCGCGAACATCCCGAATGACCCCGGAAAATGAAGGTCCGCGAACATTCTCGGATGACCTCGGCGGGAAAGGTCATTTCATTCCTCCAAACCAAGCGAGATGAATATTGTGAGGAATGGTTGGACTACGCCCTCGGTGGTTTGTGGAATTCGTTTGATGTGCCACGCCGAAGCGGAGGAATCACGGGTCTTCTGGAGAGCGAGTCGGGCATGATGATTTGTCCCGGCCGTGCCTGGACAAAAAGCATCGAGCAGTGCTCTCGGCCGGGCGATCAAGCCGAAGAACAAATTGATATCTTTATGGCCATATGCGGGCGGATGATTGGGCTCTTATGGCACGCGTTGGGGAACC